>JANAVB010038820.1:192500-712500 GCA_029216955.1 Iris pallida
CAATTAGGAACTTAAGGTAACTAAAAAATACTAGGATTGACATTTAGAACACCTAGAGGATTACTAGGATTGCAACATAGGAAACACATCACAACATATGCTCGCTATTACAAATTAGACTTTCTTGTTGTTTATGATTGTTTACTTAAAAGAGTCCTTATAAGTTCTTTTATTTATTAGATGGTGCTCACCGCTCATCCCAGTATGCCACACCTGAGAATGGCATACTTCCTATACAGTCGATTGACCAGTTGACCGATGCACCTCCACCTCCACCAACCATACTCCCCCACTCCACAAATCTACCAATCCAGATGCCTCCACCACCTTCCACATCACAGTCCCAGCAGGACCCGATACTCCCACCACCACCTATTACTATACCTATCCAGGCTTCCGTCATACTCGATGGGAACCAACTACTCACTCTGATCCAGGGGTTCCTAACAACCCATCAGGAGCAGACCACCTTACTCCTCCAGAGCATGGAGCGTTCCGAGGAGCGTACTATGGTCCTACCACCGGTAGAGCCACGGCAGAGAGCGGGGAACATTAAGGACTTCATGGGTTTGAATCCCAGGGAGTTCATGGGGACTAAGGGCATCATAGTAGCAGATGACTGGCTAGACTCGGCAGAGAGGAAGCTCCTTAGAGCTAGGTTGTCGGGTGACCTCCAGGTCGAGGCAGCGAGATTTTTGCTGACAGACTTGGCAGGAGTTTGGTTCAGGAATGAGCCGCTATTCACGAGAGGGAGGGCCACATGGGATCAGTTTAAGATCCAGTTCAAGAAAAAAAATTTCTCGACCACCGCTAGAGTAGTCATGGGACTACAATTCTAGAACATGCAGCAGGGGAACCGTTCTGTTGACGAATATACAGCAGAGTTCAGCCATTTGAGTTATTTGGCTTCTAGTCTGGTCGCAGATCCAGAGGAGATGACGCGTAGGTTTTGCCATGGTCTAGTCCCAGATATTGGCATTCTTCTAGTAGCGAACGGGACGACTGACTACTACCAGAGCCTAGCGTTGGCCCGGAGTATAGAGGAGCATCTTTTGTCTTGCAAGAGGTCGGCTTCTGTACACCATGAGGTACCTTCCAAGCGTCAGGCTTTCCAGCCGAGAGCACCGGTGCCGTACCAGCAGACATACCATCCTCCCACACCACATCACCCAACCCTACAAGCTAGAGCCCCGGGACCGCGACAGCAGAAGAGAGCTGTGTGTATATACTATAGGAGGCCAGGGCATGAGTACTCCATCTGTAGAAAGAGGTTGGGGCAGTGTCTAGTTTGTGGGTCTACCACCCACCAGATCCGGGACTGCCTAGCCGCGAGGGCACCAGGTGCCAGACCATCAGCTAGAGGACCGCCGCTTCCGACTCAGCAGTAGAGGTTTGGGCAACATCTGCAGCAGCAGAAGGGACCCCAGGGGAAGGCTTATAGTCTGGCACTTGAGGCAGAGCTAGATCTGGTTTTGGAGCCAGATTATTTGGCTGACGTTATCACAGGTCATGTTTATTTGTATATTTTTCTAGCTCTATGCTTGTTTGATTCTGGTGCATCGTATAGTTTCCTGTCATTAGAGTTTTTGCATAAACACCACTTAGTAGCTACACCTACTGAGGAGATGAGTAGAGTAATGACGAGAGGTGGACCCGTGCCCATTAGGGCTATCTATAGATGCTCTATTACTATAGCTGGGAGAGAGTTTAGGGGACGATTCTTTGTGATGCCACTCCCCGGGTATGATATCATATTAGGGATAGATTGTCTTAACTATGCTCACACAGCTATAGACTGCCATGAGGGTAGTATTCTGTTCAGTCCCCCAAGTATGACACCATTCAGTATCAGGAGGTCAGGACCGGAGATCAGCCTAGAGCCGAACTGTTGTACGACAGTTGGGGAGTTAGCACCGCCACACCCTATCATCAGGGAGTTTATGGATGTATTCCCAGAGGATTTTTTTTTGGACTTCCGCCTGACAGAGATGTGGAGTTCACTATAGATTTAGTACCGGGTTCATCACCAGTATCCCGGACTTGCTATAGAGTAAACCCCAAGGAGGCCGTAGAGATGAAAGAGCAGATCGATGACCTGTTGAAAAAGGGTTTCATTCGATCTAGTGCTTCTCCATAGGGAGCGCTAATACTCTTTGTACCAAAGAAGGATGGTACAGTTCGGTTGTGCATTGACTACCGGACGTTGAATACCATCACCATTAAGAACAAATATCCTCTGCCCAGGATAGATGATTTGTTCGACCATTTAAGTGGGGCGAAGGTATTTTCTATGATAGATTTGAGATCCGGTTACCACCAGGTGAAAGTCAGGCCAGCAGACATCCAGAAGACGGCGTTCAACACGAAGTACGGGCAGTACAAGTTTTTGTTGATGCCATTTGGCCTCACAAATGTGCCAGCTGTCTTTATGAACTTGATGAATAAGATATTTCACCAGTATCTGGATAATTTCGTCGTAGTATTTATCGACGACATCCTGATATACTCGAAGACACCGGAGGAGGACGTAGAGCACTTGCGGACAGTTTTGGGGATTCTGAGACAGGAGAGGTTGTATGCCAAATTATCGAAGTATGAGTTCTTTTTGGACCAGTGGAGTTTCTCGGTCATATAGTCACTTGAGAAGGGATCTTATGGATCCCAGAAAGATTGCTGCCATTGAGACATAGAAGGCTCCGACGTCAGTTTCAGAGATCATGAGCTTCTTGGGGTTAGCAGGCTATTATAGAAAGTTCATCCAGGACTTTGCTAGGATAGCTGAACCTATGACGAAACTGACGCAGAAGGACACAGAGTACATCTGGTCAAAGGACTGCCAGGCAGCATTTGAGAAGCTGAAGAGGAGGCTGATGACCGCTCCAGTTCTGACATTACCTTCAAGATCTGGAGGTTTCACCATATACAGCGATGCTTCGGAAAAGGGGCTAGGATGTGTCCTACAGCAGCATGGGAAAGTGATTGCTTATGCATCTAGGCAATTACGGACTCATGAGCGGAACTATCCTACCCACAACCTAGAGTTAGCTGCGGTAATCTTTGCACTCAAGTTGTGGAAACACTAATACGGAGAGCGAGTGGAAATCTTTACTGACCACAAGAGCTTGAAGTATGTGTTCACGCAGAAGGAGCTGAACATGAGGCAAAGACGATGGTTGGAGTTGATGAAAGACTTCGACATCGATTTACAGTATCACCCCGGGAAGGCAAATGTGGTGGCGGATGCACTGAGCAAGCATCTGATGGCATGGTATCTGATGATAGATCGACATTTGCGGGAAGACCTGGAGAAGCTCGGTATAGAGATAGTTCGGCCAGGATCAGTGATACAGATGATGGCGCTAGACATTCAGTCAGGTTTGATGGAGCAGATCAAGGAGGCACAGTCTACAGATGGGAGCCTCCGCAGACTCAGGGCCCAGGCTTTAGTTGGATTGCTAGATGACTTCACCGTAGTAGAGGATGGATCCTTGAGGCATGGCAGCCGATTATGCGTGCCGAAGGGGGAGCTGATAGAGGCAGTCTTGCAGAAGGCGCACCGATCGCGATATTCGATTCACCCTGGTGCCAACAAGATGTACCGTGACTTATGGGAGCATCTTTGGTGGCACGGGATGAAGAGAGATGTATCACATTTTATTTTGAGATGCCTAGTTTACCAGCAGGTCAAAACGGAGCGTCAGAGGTCAGCTGGTCTATTGCAGCCGTTACCCATTTCCGAGTGGAAGTAGGAACACATTATGATGGACTTCGTCTTAGGGCTTCCTCGTTCCCAAGGAGGGAAGGATGCCATTTGGGTTATCGTTGACAGGCTGACGAAGTGTGCGTACTTCATACCCTTCAAGGTGGGGCTCTCCACCGAAAAGTTGGCGGAGCTACACATGCAGCAGATAGTTCGCTTACACGGAGTACCAGTGCGCATCATATCGGACCGGGACAGCAGATTCACGTCCCACTACTGGAGGAGCTTACAGGAAGAGTTGGGCAGTCGGCTCAAGTTCAGTACAGCGTACCACCCACAAACAGATGGACAGTCCGAGAGGACGATACATACGCTAGAGGACATACTGAGGACTTCTGTGCTGGACTTTGGCGGATCTTGGGAGAGCCATCTACACTTGGTAGAGTTTTCATACAACAACAGCTACCAAGCCAGTATCGGTATGTCTTCCTTCGAGGCACTATATGGACGACGATGCCGTACACCGCTCTTTTGGGATGATATTGGGGATAGAGTTATGCTAGGGCCAGAGATGATCACTGTTGCAGCAGAGAAGGTCAGGATAATCAGAGACAAACTCAGAGTTGCTCAGGACAGGCAGAAATACTGGGCTGATGCTAGTCGCAGACCGATGGAGTTCGCCGACGGAGATATGGTGTTGGTGAAGATATCACCTACTAGAGGGACGATCCGGTTCGGACGAGGCGGCAAGTTGAGCCCCAGATATATTGGGCCTTTCGAGATACTTGGCAGGATCGAAGAGGTCGCTTACAGGGTTGCACTTCCACCCAACCTAGCAGGAGTTCACGATGTCTTTCATGTGTCTCAGCTGAGGAGATACGTTCCAGACCCCAGCCATATGCTAGATCATTCAGAGTTGGAAGTCGGACCGAGCCTTGCAGTTACTGAGCAGCCAGTAGAAATATTGGACAGGAGGGAGAAGAGGCTGAGGAACAAAGTTATACCCTTGGTCCGAGTAGCTTGGAGCCGTCACTCTCCGGGGGAATCTACTTGGGAGAGGGAATCGGACATGAGGGAGAGATATCGTTACTTGTTCGACCCAACAGCCGCGAGGGAACCACCCGTTCCCGCTTGATACCTTAAAGGTTAGTCTTAATAGTAGCCTTAGTCATTTGTTTGCATTGCTTGCTATGTTAGAATGTTTGTAGAGTCTTCTATCCTTGTAAATTTCGAGAACAAAATTTTTTCAATGAGGGAAGATTTGTAAGCCCCTGAATATTTTAACTATTTTTTAAATAAGGAATTATATTTTAAATAGCTTTTTATCCTTAAAATAAGTTATTATAATTATTAGGAATTTTCTATAATTTTTAAATAATTTTTTATATAATTTTATAGCTTAAAATATCAATCTGTAATTAATAAATATCAACTTGCAATATTTTAAATTGTTTTAATATCAATTTGTAATTTACTGAATTATTTTTATATCAGTTTGTAATTTTTTAATTGTTTTATATCAGTTTGTAAATTATATTTTGCAAACTGTAAGACGGTAGGGTTAGTTTTGTAAAACTCTAAACTTGGGGGACCTAATTGTAAAACACCCGTCACCCCCCCCCCCTCCCCCCCCCCCCACGATCTCATCGACGACTGGCCTAAATCCCTAATTTCCCGTAAACCTAACCCTAATTCCACCACCATTCGACCCTATAAATAGACCCTGACCTAAACCCTAACCCTAGACATCACTCCAACCACCCTAGCCACCGCCCTACCCTATTTATTTTCCGACGAGCACGCCGGAACCCTAGATCTAAGAGCGCCACTGCCTCCGACCACTGCCATATTGTTCGCCACGACGTGACGAACTCAGCACCATTTTCCTCCGTCGACCCCGACGCCTCCTCCGCCGTGTAGCACCCTCGACGGCCACTGTCCATCGTACATGTACGTGTCATCTCACCCCTCGTGTCGTTCAGTGTCTCGTATTTGTGTCACTGGACTCGCCTAGACACGACGAGTCCACTGATGTGCTCGGACACGGCAAACTCATCTCGTGTGTGTCATACACGCCTTGGACTCAGGACTCATGTGTCTTCGTGTCCCTAACTGTCAGGACACGAAGACACAGAACCATGGGCTATTGGGTTTGGTTATCGGGTTTGGTTTGTTTTTCAACCCGTTATTCTATTTCACTATATAACTAACCCAAGCCCCAACCCTAATAGCAAGCTCGAGCTGGCCCCCTGGTCAGCTGAGTGGCGCTCAGACCCACCCCCTGTCCCAGCGGGCTGAGTTCGAGCCCCCCTTTTGTTATTTTTTGTTTTATTTTGTTTTTAATTTTTTTATTATATATATATGTATATATGTATTTATATATATATATATATATAAATATATATATATATATATATATATATATATATATATATATATATATATATATATATATATGTATATGTATATGTATATGTGTATGTGTTTATATATATATATTATTATATATACTATTATATATATAATATATATACTATTTTATATATATATAATTTATATATATATATATATATATATATATATATATATATATATATATATATATATATACATATATATATATATATATATATATATATATATATATATATATATATATATATATATATATATATATATATTCACAAGTTATTTTATTATATAATTTTATGACTTGTATATTTCACTACTTTAATATATATTATTAAATACTTTAATATATATTTTAATATATAAATTAGTGTATTTTATTAATCATGGCCATTTGATGTCCAAACCTAGCACGGGTTTTTGGGCCCAAATGTGTCTAAATACATTCAATGTCTGTACAAGTCATATTGGACTTGATTCATGACTTTGGGTCCCGTATCTGAACTTCGGTTCAATTTCGTATACGTGGATAAATAGTAAATAATCAATTAATTATTTTCCAGAAATTGTTGCTTGTTGTTTTTAAATTTTTATATATATTTTAATTACTGTAAAAATATGGAAAAATTGTATTTAAATACTATGTTAATTTAGATAATTTAATATCAGAATTTAATAAGTAATTTTGTAATTTTATAAAAATAGGAAAACGAAACTCATTTTTAGAGTACTTATGTTTGCTGATTTTTAATAAATATCTATGAGGGTTTATAAATTCCAGACAAATTAGTATAAATTTCTATAATTAACAAGGATCATTTTGGTACTTTATTTTATGTATAATTGAGCTTTTCGTCTATCTTAAAAATTATTGGAACACAGTGTACAGTCTGATTTAATTATTGATTAATTACGACTTATGATGTATTGTGTGATTTTGGGATATTGTAGTATTGGACCCCACCCTACCATAGTGTAAAGGCCCTAGAAATTTAATTTAGGTATTGTGTCACCCCACATTGGTCTCCTATGCTAAAGTTCACCATTTGGCTAGGTGTTCATTCAGAAAGTCGTGTCGCACAACTAGTGTCCTAGTGTTTAACTTAGCATGAAAACTAGGTTTATGTATTATTTTTACAGTGACGAGACACCAGACATCTATAGCATTTCCTTCACTACCTTGCTTTGCTAGAGGCAAGTACCTCTACAAACTTTATTTACTGCATATAATAAACTGTAGCTCCCCCTTCCCAGAAAATTTTGAAATATTTTATTATTATTTATTTTATTGATATGATTGTGTTGTATTCCGTATTAGTGATCTAATAATAATTTTAGTATTCTTAATTTAATATTATAAATATTATTATTAGTGAGAATCAGTGACGTTTGTATAAACCATTATGGAGTTATTGAATTTCGTTATCAATAGTATTATTTTATTTTATTATCAATATTATTGGCGTTATTATTAGATAATATTATTTTATAATTATGGGTTATATTATTTTGTCCAATAAATATTATTATATGCAGTCATATTTATACAATAGGCCCTAGACTGAAAATAGATTATATATTAAATATATGGAATGATAGAGTGTTAAGTCTATATATGATGCATGTGCAAATATGGATATGAATATATAGAAATATATTCATAAGTAATTAAGGTATATACAAATGTATATATATATAGATATATATATTCGAGGACATATATGTATCATATATATATAGAAATATATATAGGAATATATATGTTAAGCTAAATAATAGAAAACAATAGCAACCAGCCTGGCCCGACCACCCCGGCCCAAACCGAGCAGGCCCAGGCCAGGCAGACCAGGCATGAGTTTCCCCCATCAAGTGATAAAACCCCTGCCCCAAACTCGTGCAAAGCCGATCCCATCTCAGGGCCTCCAACCCGAGAGCCAACGGAGATATATATATATGATTACATATCAGCGCATGGGGGAAAGATTTCCCTCGACGAAAAACTAAAACCCTAAAACTCTTCGACCCTGGCCGCGACCCACCATCGCGCGCGATCGCGCGCCGCCGCGTAGAGTCGTCGGACGGCGACTGGATCTCACCCGTGCGCGGGATATGCGCACAGCCGCAGCGGCAAATGCAGTCCGCCGAGGCGAATTCGCTGCGTGTTTTCTTCGCGCACGCTCGACTAATCATCGAGCCATTTTCTCTGGTATGCATCTAACCTAACCACCTTCGTTTCGATCCCATTAGCTCGATTTACTTTGCACGACACGTGTCACGAACCGAGCCCAAAGATTAACACAAATCTGTTTGCAAATAACAAAACAGAGCAGTCCCCACCCCTATTAGTAAGGCTAGATTCTGTCAAACCACAGGGAATTTTTGAAACCTAATTGAACAGATCTCTAGAGGACCTTACCGAGATGGAAACCCCACTTTTTGTTTAATTTTTAGCTATTTATACAGAAAGAAAATCCAGTTTGAAAACCAAGAAAAACCTATTTTAAAAACAATAAAAAACCTCGATACGACGTACGTTCCGCCATTTCGGGCGACATGGTCGCGAACCGAAATCATCGAAAGGTGCGTAATGGTTTCGTTGTCGTGTGGGCTTTGACGGAATTCAAATTGGTCGCATGTGCGCGACGAATTTGATGCGTATCCGCCGAAATTTACCGTATCGGCCTCTGTACAAGTTTTCCAATTACTTTGTGCACGCTCGTCAGATCGAGACGAAACTTGCGCCAACAGGGCTGTATCGTTTTTCTGGTCCTGTATGCCAAGTTTGGTCCAATTCTGAGACAGTTGAATCGTATGCCGTTTTGTGGGCCCTACGGTCCGACTCAACGGGCGATTTTGTGCACGGCCCGCCGGAATCTAACTCTGGACATACGGTTGGGTTCGTATCGGAAAACCGGACCAGTTTACATGTAGTTTGACGACTTTTGAGATCGTTGACTCTGGCACATATTTCGGTGCAAAGCGGGTCCAACGACGGACATCGTTTTTGCCCGAAATTACCGTTTTATCCTTGTATCCAGAATTAGACTTAAGGACAGGCAATCCTAGCTAATTTAACTATTCTGAGAACGTTGGTACTATTTATTTCAGCATCTGGAGACTTCTGCATGTGTTGACTGATTGTGGCTCATTGAGTGGTATAGTATTATTGGTTTCACCAGCTAAGGACCTCAGGCAAGTGCACTTTCTGATTGTTTTCGATTCATAGTAGTCTTTTCATTTCAAGTCTATACATATATCTTTCTGCTTGTTGACACACTCGTCACACGGAGTAGTCGAAAGAAAAAATATCTTAGTAGATATGTGGACTACCCAGAAATATCTCCAAAATATTTATTCTTGAACGATAGCAGCTGCACACGACACGTGCAGTGAGCTGGATTTACCCCTAGCCATTCATATGTTGAAACGGATATTTCACACCACATAGGTAGATGTCTTTTATTTTTCTTTTATTCTCCACCGTGCCATGTCATCAGTATTTTCCAGTTTTTATATCTCTTATGTTATTTTCATGTCTTGTTAATTCTATTGTGTTTTTGTATTGCCGTCAGTTTGTGTACTTGTTCCATTCCTGACTGGAAATCAACATTTTTCAGGTTTAGCCGTGATCACTCTTAGCATTGGGAAGGCTTGGGTATGCTGAGGTCAACCTAGAAATAAATAGCGGTTGTATCAATTTCATTTATTGTAAAATCTTATATTTTCTTTAATTATAAATGTTGTAAACGATGTAACAAATTTAGAAATGTGAATGAGCAGCAAATGTGATATTTTGAGCATTTATTTCTTACGAGCTTGACAGCGTTCTACCTCCGACTCTGCGGCATAGGCTGGCTTGGACACGTCTCATATCCGAAAAAGCGGGTACGGGTCGTGACAGTTTTTGTGGTGGACCATGCAGGTCAGTTTTTGTAAAAGACTGCGAACTCATGATGGTACGTTAGTCGTACTATTGCGAGCCTGCGCCCAGGAAATTCTCATTCACAATTAGGGTTAAAATAATTTAGGAGAATAACTAAGACTAGGAGTCCCTTGTTCAAATTGACCGTTGGATAGTTAAGGTTGTTAGATAGGCCATGCTATTTAGAATGCTTGCCAGGTCTCTATAAGATACACTGATACTTTTGATATGACATTATGATCCAATATGGATCCACTATTCACTGGTAAGTTAGGCTTATCTATAATTAAGGCTTTAATCGTGATAAACTGTTCGATTTATCTTTTGCTCTATTTAGATATAAACACCATATCATAAATTAGAACTGTCTATTTAAATTCTATTTTGTTGTAAGGAATTGATTCATAATTCATGATTCTGTTATTCGTATGCGAATCTCGAGGTAGATTAACTTGAGATTTTCCCTCAACCATTGAAATACACATGAAATAGATACTAGAATGTTTGTATTCCTTTCGTCTTTAGTTATTTCCTCCATGTTAACTCTTTTATTTTAAGTGTTGTGACTGATAGGACAAATACCTACACTTTATTTTTTAGTCAACTTGTTTGAATCTCTAGAAGCTCATGAATTTTTACGGTTATAGTGAAAGGAACATTAGTTAACTCATAAAGTTTAGACAGCAGCGCACCGTCGTCAATTATTTGAGGGTGGAGAATGTGGGTTCACTACAACCAACAGCACACTGACGAAGCACAACCCACAGAATTGAAAATCCTTTCTTAGAACCACAGTTTATGGAATGTTGCTAAAACTATGTCCTCTTGACCTCCTTAGATCTTAGATACCCTTGTGTCAATATAGAGTAGAGTACCTGATAGCTTATCACGTCTGAATCACGGAACCAAGGGTTTACCACAGTCCGAGTATACGGACGAGGCAAAATTTTTGATGAAAGGACTTCAGACGTGATCACAAGTTTAGGATACTATAGAGGATAGAAGATGCCCTGTGTGTCCCATAAGATCTAAAGCCAATACTAGTGCAATCTGTAGCGTGTCTCCCAACCTCGCATTATTTGTCACTGTGATATATCAGCGAGGTAATTGACTAACACTAATAGGTTTACGTAGAATATAGAATTCAGAAGTCCATAACCTATTAGTCAACCAAGACCTTAGGGATAGGAAGATTGTAGGAAGACTGTATAAGCAAGAACACCAGGTAAGGTTTTGATTCTCTCAAAACTCGAACCACTTGTGCCTCCTTTCCAAAAATCTCGCCTACCTATATTCTGACTCTCTTGACCAATGCTGCTATTACAGCCTAGTTTTTGCAAGCTTACTCTTTTATCGAGCTTGATTCAAGACATATGTTTATTGGGGACGCTCGCTAACATATTGTCTAATCAGAATCATTGTATTACGGTCTGATCAACCATGATGCATTTGGTTCACTTTTCATCTAATTACCCTACGTGGATTGAGATGTAGATGTCTCTAGGATCTCATCCGTGACTGCTTTGACAATTTCTCTTGAATTATACATTCGTCTTTGATTCACGTAATTGTATTCAGTGACATCTCTCTTGAACCCTTTATTGTTTTCGTCTTTCACTGATTGGAAAGACGAAAGCTCGTAACTGATAGATAGATACCGAGAATCCCCATGGCTATGATAGTTGTATACGCAAGCGTAGCTACCATCAGCCAGCCCTGTGACTGAGCCTTTCCTCGAGTTACTCGTCCTCCCTTCGACACTAAACCTACTATCTTGATCTTCTAGTCATTGGAGTCCAAAAAAGATCATGGTTTTACCCTTAGTCAAAATATCAACCTAGGAGACTACTTATTCTCAAGAGACCAATTATTCTGAGCCTCTAATTATTTGTTGAAGCTTGCTTCAACTAGAACCCTTGTGACGATAGTCTGGCAGGTTTGACACACATAGAAATTCAAGACCCAGTTGTTAGAAATATTTTCATATGATGTGCCTTAGAGTTGGTTACCCTGTCGATAACTCTTGTATACCAGACGAGTAGATCATTCTATTTTATCGATCATGGGTTATTGTACATACTTGTTTTCCATTATTTGAGGAACGACCCTTGGTTTGAATTACATCTACGGTATCATGTAACGCTGTGCCTTATTCTCTATTAACAAGAGTCGAGGTACAATATCCGGACTTTGGGAACCCTCTAACCTCAGTATTCCTAAAAACCCTGTCTTAGTTTCTAAGGTGGGTAGACTGTAAGCCTTCTAAATATAGAATATACCAAGATTACCGAGTGATTAGAATAATTTCCATTAGGATGATTATTAGTGCCCCATAGACTCCCACTTTCCATGTAGATCATTTTGTGTCCCCGGCCGTGTCATTAATATTCGGAGCTCGTGACCAGCTGTTACCTTCCAACAAACTTTATATGCAAGATCTAGACGAGACCACCTTCATCTAGGTATATCATGTCCCACTCAAACCCATCCCCTTGTACTCTATTTTTGTGCTACGACTTTCAGGTTAAAAGGACTAGCTACAACCCTTACCATAGTACCGGTGTACTTTTCGACTTCTATTAGAGCCTTAACCTTGACTCAATTCCTTCGACCCAATATGTGGTGGTGAGCTACTCGAAGCCCACTACGCACATGCCAATAGCGCGCCACCCAATTGTGGCCTCATGTATTACTTAAACACAAAGGTCACTGAAGGCGCATCTTGGGCTTGAGGGACCTAGCTAACCAACTTGACTGGCAGCTAGCTCAACCCCTCGGGTAGAAACCTATTCCAGAATACCCTAATCAAGTAGGAAGACTTTTAACATTGGGATCTTGTCCAGTCCATATAGATTGAAATCTAAGGTTCATCCAACCAACGAGTGGTGTCCAATCAGAGAACCCATTAAGACCCAGTAGAACCCATCCATGCATACCACCGTATTTTGACTATAAGACCGAACTAATTAAAATAGGTCCATATACCTATTATGTAGTCCCCACCTCTTAGACGGTGAAGACATTCGTAACCCTTACCTGGAAGTCGCAAGACGATCTTGTAGTGCACCTTTATCCCTTGCTCGCATGTTTAGATAACCATAGAGAAGATCACAATCTTGACTTCTCAAACTCCGTTCTATTATAGAACCTTGTTTGAATTAGAAGTTCAAGAACAGAACTTCTATATTGCACAGATTGCAAGCCCCTCTATGAACGAAGGGTTCTTCGATTTAGCAAATGACTAGACTAGAGTAGCCCAACCTAGCGACTTTCTCTCTATCTGCATCATTGGAAACTCCCTACCGCTCTGAAACTACATAATTTCTCTCGATTATTTTCCTTATCTTCCTGTCCTCCCCATCTCAGAGTGATGAATGGTCATGCTTATTAGAATTTACCAATATTTCTTAGCTACTTGTGTAAATCTGTTGCCTATTAAATCTTGAGTTGCTTGATAGATAAGAAAAACTTATAGATACCTCATGCAGTAGATATTTGTTGGTAGACTTGTTAGCAACTAGTTAGAAGATTATAGGATTTTACTTTCGAGGGAGTAGTATGACCAAAGGTGGGTAGAAGTCCTCGGAGTTTTGTAGTTACAAAATGGCTAGGAGGAGGATATAAAATATTTTAAAGAATTAAATTGAGGAGATTAAGGTTAGGGTAGACTTTCTTTTGAATTTTAAGAAATAGTCATGATATAGAATTTCGAGGACGAAATTATTTTTAAGGTGGGTAGATTTGTAGCTCCCCTTCCCGAAAAATTTTAAAATATTTTATTATTATTTATTTTATTGATATGATTGTGTTGTATTCCGTATTAGTGATCTAATAATATTTTTAGTATTCTTAATTTAATATTATAAATATTATTATTAGTGAGAATCAGTGACGTTTGTATAAACTATTATGGAGTTATTGAATTTCGTTATCAATAGTATTATTTTATTTTATTATCAATATTATTGGTGTTATTATTAGATAATATTATTTTATTATTATGGGTTATATTATTTTGTCAAATAAATATTATTATATGCAGTCATATTTATATAATAGGCCCTAGACTGAAAATAGATTATATATTAAATATATGGAATGATAGAGTGTTAAGTCTATATATGATACATGTGCAAATATGGATATGAATATATAGAAATATATTCATAAGTAATTAAGGTATATATAAATGTATATATATATATATATATATATATATATATATATATATATATATATATATATATATATATATATATATATATATATATATATATATATATATATATATATATATTCGAGGAAAAAAAAATATATTCGAGGACATATATGTATCATATATATATAGAAATATATATAGGAATATATATATGTTAAGCTAAATAATAGAAAACAATAGCAACCAGCCTGGCCCGACCACCCCGGCCCAAACCGAGCAGGCCCAGGCCAGGCAGACCCAAGCATGAGTTTCCCCCATCAAGTGATAAAACCCATGCCCCAAACTCGCGCAAAGCCGAGCCCATCTCAGGGCCTCCAACCCGAGAGCCAATGGAGATATATATATATGGTTACATATCAGCGCAGGGGGGGAAGATTTCCCTCGACGAAAAAGCAAAACCCTAAAACTCTTCGACCCTGGCCGCGACCCACCGCCGCGCGCAACCGCGCGCCGTCGCGTAGAGTCGCCGGACGGCGACTGGATCTCACCCGTGCGCGGGATATGCGCACAACCGCAGCGGCAAATGCAGTCCGCCGAGGCGAATTCGCTGCGTATTTTCTTCGCGCACGCTCGACTAATTATCGAGTCATTTTCTCTGGTATGCATCTAACCTAACCACCTTCGTTTTGATCCTATTAGCTCGATTTACTTTGTACGACACGCGTCACGAACCGAACCCAAAGATTGACACAAATCTGTTTGCAAATAACAAAATAGAGCAGTCCCCACCCCTATTAGTAAGGCTAGATTCTGTCAAACCATAGGGAATTTTCGAAACCTAATTGAACAGATCTCTAGAGGACCTAACCGAGATGGAAACCCCATTTTTTGTTTAATTTTTAGCTATTTATACAGTAAGAAAATCCAGTTTGAAAACCAAGAAAAACTTATTTTAAAAACAAAAAAAAATCTCGATACGACGTGCGTCCCGCCATTTTGGGCGACGTGGTCACGAACCGAAAGCATCAAAAGGTGCGTAACAGTTTCGTGGTCGTGTGGGCTTTGACGGAATTCAAATTGGTCACATGTGCGCGATGAATTTGATGCGTATCCGCCAAAATTTACCGTATCGGTCTCTGTGCAAGTTTTCCAATTACTTTGTGCACGCTCGTCAGATCGAGACAAAACTTGGGCCAACAGGACCGTATTATTTTTCTGGTCCTGTATGCCAAGTTTGGTCCAATTCTGAGACAGTTGAATCGTACGCCGTTTTGCGGGCCCCACGGTCTGACTCAACGGGCAATTTTGTGCACGGCCTGCCGGAATCCAACTCTGGACATACGGTTGTGTTTGTATCGGAAAACCGGACCTGTTGACATATTGTTTGATGACTTTAGAGACCGTTGACTCTGGTACGCATTTCGGTGCAAAGCGGGTCCAACGGCGGACATCGTTCTTGTCCGAAATTACCGTTTTATCCCTGTATCCAGAATTGGACTTAAGGATAGGCAATCCTAGCTAATTTAACTATTCTGAGAACTTTGATACTATTTATTTCAGCATCTGGAGACTTCTGCATGTGTTGACTGATTGTGGCTCATTGAGTGGTATAGTATTATTGGTTTCACCAGCTAAGGACCTCAGGCAAGTGCACTCTCTGATTGTTTTCGATTCATAGTAGTCTTTTCATTTTATGTCTATACATATATCTTACTGTTGTTGACACGCTCGTCACATGGAGTAGTCGGGAGGGGAAATATCTTAGTAGACATGTGGACTACCCAGAAATATCCCCAAAATGTCTATTCTTGAACGATAGCAGCTGCACACGACACGTACAGTGAGCCGGATTTACCCCCTAGTCGTTCACATGTCAAAATGGATATTTCACACCACATAGGTAGATGTCTTTTATTTTTTCTTTTATTCTCCACCGTACCATGTCATCAGTATTTTTCAGTTTTTATATCTCTTATGTTATTTTCATGTCTTGTTAATTCTATTGTGTTTTTGTATTGCCGTCGGTTTGTGTACTTGTTCCATTCCTGACTGGAAGCCAACATTTTTTAGGTTTAGCCACGATCACTCTTAGTATTGGGAAGGCTTGGGTATGCTGAGGTCAACCTAGAAATAGATAGCGGTTGTATCAATTTCATTTATTGTAAAATCTTGTATTTTTTAATTATAAATGTTGTAAATGATGTAACAAATTTAGAAATGTGAATGAGCAGCAAATGTGATATTTTGAGCATTTATTTCTTGTGGGCTTGACAGCGTTCTACCGTCGACTCTGCGACGTAGGCTGGCTTGGACACGTCTCGTATCCAGAAAAGCGGGTACGGGTCGTGACATAATCTGTGTATAAACCATGTTATATACCAATACTTAAATTACAAGTCATATCCCTACATGTTTCACATGCTTTATATTGCTTTCAGTATCCACCATGTTTTATACTGTTCTCATATCTCTCACATGTCCGAATCTGGGTTATGGGAAAACTGATAGTTGAGTACATGATCATGCCCCCTTCTCCCGTACGTATGTACCGAACAAGGTTGACATTTTATATGTATACCTTGTCGTAGGCCATTACCCCGTATTTCTGTACGGATGTACACCTATGCTTGTAGACTTATACGTATGTACATTTTATTTACATGTACTGCAGTACATTGTACACTTATTGACGATCACATACCTGCTATAGTTTTAAATATTACATATATATCCGTCTCTATGACGTATGTATCCTTGCCATTATAGATTATGATATAACATGATTTTCTGTTTATTACACCCATGTTCATTTCATGTTTCGTATATTTAGTTTGCTAGAATCAGTACTTGCTCCCATTCTGACAGGATAACGTTGTAGGTATACTTACTGAGGAGGAGTTGCTATGTGATTCCTATTATGGAGTTGCCATCGAGGATCAGGCTTTACTTTACGAGGATGTATCTGTAGAAAAAATCGTCTAGTGTGTGCAGTTGCTCGAAACTTTTGAGAGTAGTCATGTTGTTGACTATATATTTTGTAACTGGACCTGTATCCAGTTTTACTTTTAGCCATGTACTCCGAACATATTTATATACGAGATGATTTTGTGTTTGGGATATATTCTGATTCATATTACATATAGAACTGTTAGCACACTTTGGTCTTATCTTATTTGTCTTTAGAACAGCTTACTACGCTTTATCTCAAACATAGGCTGGACATGACTCGGCCCGGCCCAACAATTTGGGTAGCGGATCGTGACATTCACAGCAACTAAAAACATTCCCAGAATGATCACCATAATCCATATAACATAAATGTACTAGAGTCATCAGGAATGAAATGTACTATGAACTCTAAAACAATATCTAGGAGTTAGGCTTAACAGTCTAAACCTGAAGCTTCTAGCTAAGTCATGTCTCCATCCTGCTCAGCTAATGTCCCGGGCTCTGGCCCATATGGTAGAATGATATCCTGCAAGTACACCTACAATATATCCAGTCAGGAGAGATGCAAAATATAGTTCTAGGTAATGAACAAGAACATGATATGGAAATGAGTACAGGGTTACATGAAAATGAAATACAAGAAATGAACAGAAAAGTACAGGAATGTAAGTACAGGAAATAAAGTACATGAAAATATAAAGTACAGAAATGAACTATAATCCTGAAGTACAAGACATGACAAGTGCACCATGTTTAAAATAAAACTAGTCCATATGACCGGCTGGGGTGAGTACAAGAGCATGTACAGGAGTACATGAATATGGTACGGCTTAGGGCCCGCGTGCACGATGCGAGGCCTAAGCTATCTACATGAATATAGTAACCGGGGTTTGGTCACATAGCTAGTGTATTTCCCCACCCAACACAAGCAAGTACAAGAACAGGAATACAGGAGTACATGGTACTGGATATCGTGTCATGACGTGTCACAAGAAAGGTACAAGATATGTAAATGCAGAAAACCATAGAAAAGTACTTGCATTTGCTCTGAGGGGTACAGGCAATCGATGAATCTGGATGTCCTCCTGGTTTTTAAATGATTACAAGTTGGTTAAAATTATATACAATTATCACTATCCTTCTAATCTACTTACCAATCTAGTTATAGAATACCTATAAGGTACACTAGTTATATTCATACTCTAGCTAATTAGAATTATATACATAAATTAGGCAGAAACTATATAGGATGATTAACAATTAGTATAGAGACAACTTGATTAGCATAATAGGCCCCACTACCTTATTGATTTCAATAGTTTAACTAATTATGAATTAAATACAAGAAGTTCAGATATACATATTTATTCTTAAAATTACTCCTCTAATTAATATTCAAACTATGAACATATACCAGTACTATTACTTAAATCTATGCAAACACATGCAACTGGTAATATAGAAAGATCCCCTTATGATATCCTGAGTGGTGGTACCATTTAGTATCACCTGTGGCCAACCACTGTATACTAGAATAGACTCAAATTAACTTCCCTCAACCTCTTTCTCATTCAAGTCATGGCAACCCTTACTTCACAAATTAAAAAAATGACACCGTTAACCCACTTCACAACCAATCAGGAGCACACTACTGATCATAATCAGAATCTATACAACTTAACCCCGAAACCACACAGGAATGAGTTAATGCCATAAAACCCAGATACTTCACAGTGTTGAATTCGAACCTGCATGTCCCAGGCTGTTGATAACATACTCAGCTAAGAGAAAGAGACTTTAAATAATAACAAATGATTTAAACTCTCAACAGATTAAACTTTTAATAGAACTTCAGTAATAAAGAGGTGCATCATTCGCACAACCATTCTATCTTTGTATTCAATAAGACGAACTCAAACCAATCCAACTACACACGCTAGTTATAAGTTTAAGTGTACAAAATTAAAGGAAACTAGAGGAAACAAGCACAGCCACAACTTCAACCTGTCCCTACTTTGCTTAACTTCAAAACCACCCATTCCAACTAACTTAATTGCAACTCGGCAGCTGGCCAAATGCTGACACCAACTTCACAATCCCTGGGAACGCTCCTAACAGCATCCTCTCAGAAATACACCTTAGCCTAGCAGGACAGGAACAACCAAGATTGAACACGAACAACCACGAGCCTAGACAGGACACACGCAGCAACTGGACACGCCTAAACTTGGTCACAACTATCCTACATATTCAAATATTGAATAGATCAAGATTCAAAGTAAAGAGCAACCAACACACTTAGGAAGACTAAATTATACCTGGAGATGATCCCACACCACTAGGAGACACGATCCCACGAATCTGACACGGTTCTTCGTGTCCTGCAGTCGTTCCGAACTCACTGGAGCATTTCATCAAACAGTTCAGAGCAAGGAACAGAGTAATTAGTTTCCAGAGAAATCAACACTACTTAAAACAATTTAAGAAACTCAGAGAGTCAAAGAAGCACATGACGCTCACCATGGATTCCTTCCACAGTAACTCGTCTAAAATTCAAGGCAATCGGTGCGACTCAATGTTCTTTGATCGAATTATCAAAAATCTACAAATCAAGAACAAAACGACAATATCGAACTAAATTCTAAAGGAATCTCGGATCGATACTCACAATAGTGGATGATTGGCTATTCGAATAGATCAACCGCTACTCCGCACAAAAGGAGTAGATCGATCGAGAGAAAGCAGACCAAATTGTTCGATCTGTGCCATTTGATTAAGAATAAAAAAAACTTCTGCTAATACAAGGATCGAATGAATATATTCCAAAGAACATCAAAAACGAAATCAAAACTTACCAATGGTTTATCAACAGGAAAACATGGTGATACTCCTGATCGATGTTGTCGCCAGTCAACTGGGAGTTCTCCAGGAACCATCGAGGAGGAAGCCGTGTGCCGGAGATGGTGACCATGCGATTAACAAATAAATGATGAAACCTAGGTAGGTAAATAATGTACCATATAGGCACGTGTCACACAACCAAAATGGTATCCAAAATTAGGACACAACGTGTCCAAAATCAACTCACCACTCACGTAAGAGACTGGCACGAATCGTGTGACCAGTGCACGTGTCCAAACACACTCGACACGCATCCGTTGGACACAAAACTTCGGGGGTGTCATGACAGACATCGCCCCTTACTTCGTGTCCAAGCACACGTGTCCACGTGCCCTGTGCACTGAACACGAGCACGCTGGTAGCAGGGGAACGCAGCACGCTGTGCGCGCGCATGTGCACGAGTGCGACATGACACCATGTCGACACGAAACACGCTCAGTCGAGCAAAAACACATAAGCCACATCAAAATACAACTTTCTATTCAAACACAATTTAAAAACTCGATCGAAATGCCCACTGTGGCATTTCGTCGAACACCTGTTATAGGCCTTAAAGATGAAAGTCACGCTGAGTTGATCAGGACAAAGTCCAAAAGTCATTCTGAGTTGATCAAGACAAAGTCCAAAAGTCATGCTGAGTTGATCAGAACAGAGTCTAAAAGTCACGCTGAGTTGATCAAGACAATGTTTAAAAATCATGCTAGAGACAGCTCATCATTTGTCAGAAGTGTCATTATGACTGACAGCACGACAGTCGAAGAATGTCTCCTCGTATACCACGTATGCACGGAACTCGAGAGATCACAGCCGACTATTGCGTGACTTTTGAAATCTTCTTCAATAAGACTCAGCCTTCACCAAGTTGGCGTACTAAAAAAGCTTATTGTCATTTAATGCGACTGACAAGGCAATCACTGTCAGAGATTTTATGTCAGTCGAGGCACGTCGAATCAAGACAGCTGGCAGTCCTTCCTCAAGTCTGCGTGTATTTTGAACTTCTATGTTCCTTCCACAAGTCTGCGTGTATTTTGAGCTTTCTGTCTCAAGTTTGCGTGGATTCTGAAGCTTCCTGCCCCACGTCTGCGTGGATTTTGAAGCTTTCTGCCCCAAGTCTGCGTGGATTCTGAAGGTTTTTGCCCCAAGTCTGCGTGGATTCTGAAGCTTTCTGCCCCAAGTCTGTGTGGATTTTGAAGCTTTCTGACCCTAGTCTGCGTGGATTTTGTCTTCAACAAGTCTGCGTAGATTTCATCAAATTGGAGTACGTGACAGCCATGCCACTGATCTCTCACCCGTGTGTCCTGTAACTTGTATACGACTCATGCATGATTGCCATGTGTCCAACAGTTACAGGCCACATCCAGTAACTGCTCATAACCTTGCGTATGTTAAATCCTGCGTGATTTTTAACTAGGCACAGGCTGTGAAGATAGTTATCTTTTCAGTTATTTTTGACTCTATAAATAGAGTTCTTTTTCTCATTCATTGTACAGATACATAGTTATCTAAATTACTGTCAAAATTTTGAGAGATTTTCTTCTTCGCATCGTCCAAGGGATAAAGCGATCGTCTTCTAGATCGGATTTCTACAGTTGTAATTTTTCCAGAAACACAATAAATAAAGTGAATTTATTATGGAAAATAAATTGGCGACTCTGCTGGGGACAACCATCTCCTCTTCTGAGATGGCAACAACTCAATGCGACACTTCGTCAGTCGGCTCGACGAAGAAGGTGATATCGATCTAATTCGATCAACTCGCCTATGAAGAAATGCAGCGGGCTAAGGGTGGTAAGCCCACTTCAGCCTCCATCACCACTGCCAAGTCGAAGGGACGATCTGTCTATGTCCCTAAGAATCTATTGGCAACCAAGGGTGAAGTTTCTGCCACAGTGTCTACTCCTAACACTGGCAAGAACTCTACTTCAAGCACGCACACTCTTGTGTGCTCGAAGACGACAGCAGTCAAAAGTCACGCTGACAACACTGACTCCTTAGTCAAATCTGTTCCAGCGTGTATTTCTAAATTCAAAAGTCACGCTGACAGTACTGGCTCCTTAGCCAAATCTGTTCCAACGTGCAATCTCAAAGTCAAAAGTCACGCTGACAGTACTGGCTCCTTAGCCAAATCTGTTCCAGCGTGTATTTCTAAATTCAAAGGTCACGCTGACAATACTGGTTCCTTAGCCAAAACTATTCCAGCGTGTATTTCCAAGTCAATTCCTTCTGACTCAGTGTGCGTACCAAAATCTGGCTCTTTAGCCAAGACTCTACACGCTGACAATACTGGCTCCTTAGCCAAATTGTCACCAGCATACTCAAAGAAGAATAGCTCTTTAGCTATCTCTTCTTCTTTGCCAAGTTCTACTAGAACTGGGGGTGGTCTTGCTAGAACTCCTCCACACAAAGTCCCTTTGAAAAGAAATAATTCTTTAGTTGTTTCTTCTGCTCCTGTAGTGTTTACTTCAGGAACAGCTTTGACTGACAATTTTGTTAGTCAAAGAAAAGGAGATGGTCTTTTGACTACTCTTCCTTCTGGACATTCTATGTCTCAAAACTTGAATAAGTCGAAAAAGAAACATTCCTTAATGTCTTCTTCTGCGACTTCTTCGAATTGGGCACAGAATTTGTCTATAAAAGAGGGTCTGTTACCAACTCCTAATCAAGGGGGTGGTTCAACTCTTCCTTCTCTGCAAATATCCAGATCAATGGAAGGAAAACTTCAAGTTTCAAAAATCAATGTGTTACCTCCAACTGATCTAAGAGCAAAACTTAATCAAATCCGTTTTGGAAGTACTTCTGGTGTTAAGAAACCACACCAATCGGATATGAAAATAAAAGATCCAGATGCAGAGTATGCTAGAAATTATGTGGCTCATATTAATCACTCTCTATATAATCAAGAGCCATCGAGACCCAAGAACCGGAAATATATTCCTAAAAATGCACAAAGAATGTTCTCTTATGTACCTCAATCTTCACAGACAGATCTACGAGAACACCTTCAACAGAAGAGAAGGAATAATTCTGTGTTAATGGATCATGCTGAATGTGACTTCCAGCCAAGAGTCATAATTCAATGCAGATGTCAATCAATAGATCAGGACCATGTTGATCATGACTGTGACTTTCAACCGAGAGTCATAATGCAATGCAGATGTCAAACTAAACGACAATCTGTCTTCAATCGGATTCAGTGTGAACCCATGCCTGATGAAGATGAACTTCTGTTTGCTTCTGTCAATATGACCTCTCGGGATACTGGGGTTAGAACTGATAGTCCAGATGGAGTATATAGAGGCACCAGAGCAAGAGTCCTGGCTTCTAGTCAAAGGACTTTGATTTCTGAAGATGATTCTGAATTTCTTGGAGAATCTAACTTCCCACCTCTTTCTACTGGGGGTAGTTCTCCTACAAATGACTTTGATACACAAAGTAATGATTCAGAACATACAACATCCACCAGTTTATCAATAATCCCTCGTACAGTCACGACTTATATGGTCGATGGGAATACTGATGAACCTTCTTCTTCCTTGACTCCTCAAGAACAAAGAATTGCTTCTTTGGAGCAGCAAATGAAATCTATGGCTGACACTATGAAGTCGATGTATGAACTCATGGCAACCCAAATGCAAAATCGACAGACTGTACCAGATGCTATACCAATTGATACTGGTATAAGTTCAGTACATGTTCCTCCAGCAGCAAAATCCAATACTCCTGGACAAGTTCAATCAAATCCTAGTCTCTCCGGAGCTGGGGGTAGTGCTTATAATGCTGTTCCTCCTTCCAACTATTCTCTGCAAGCTACAACTCCACAATCCTTCGGAGTTGTTACTGAAGAATTGAGAAATCTCAAAACTCAATTTGAGGCATTCAAACAGAAGGACGGTTTACAAAGGTTAGGCATCAAGCAACCTTATCCGATAGAATGGAAGCAAGTATCGTATCCTCCTAAATACAAGCCTCCTACTATCTCATTCTATGATGGAACCACTTCTCCGAGTCAATTTATTAATCACTTTGAAGTAATTACTGACCAACTGCAACTAAGTGACGCACTCCTTACTCGGGTGTTTGTCGGATGTCTTAAAGGAACGGCTTATGAATGGTATAGAAGTCTCCCTGATGGGTGCATTACCTCATTTGCCGGTTTCAAACAAATGTTCCTTGAACGGTTCTATGAAGGGCTCAATGACATGACTATGTCTGCTCTTATTAGAATCAAGCAGAAAAATAATGAAACTACAGAGGATTTCATTGAACGGTTTCGAAGAGAAGCTCTGAAGATGCCTCTTGGAACACCTGATGCTGTCACCATCGACACATGCAAATCAAATTTGTTACCAATCATCAGCATGTGGGCAGGATCTACTCAATTTCAAGATTGGCCTTCCTTCATTGTTAGTGCCAAAGCCGCAGAAATTAGTGCTGAAACTTTCAAAGGCTTAGGAGTGCAGATGACTCCCAAGGAAATAGGTCAAGGTACTAACAATAATGCTAAATCCAATAATCGCAAGAGAAAAGAAACCCTTGAAGTTAATCTTCAGAGTAAAGATGCATCAACTGTTCAAACTCCTCCTGCCTCTACAACTCAACAACCAAGAGCACCTCGCCCCAAAGAAGAATACTCTTTTGATGACGACGATGTCCTTGGTATATTTGAATGTCTGCTGAAAGGTAATAAAATACAATTACCTGAGATCAAGAAACCTGATGAAGCTGGTAAGACGGATCATCCTTAATACTGTCCATACCACAGAATGTTAGGTCATACAATTCGTACATGTTATGTACTGAAAGGGAAGATCCAAGAAATGATTAAATCTGGAGCTATCTCTCTTACTCCGAAAGAGAAGACCGTCACCTCCAACGTCGTCTCTATGCAATTCAGAGATTTCCCTCCTCAACACCTTGAAAGCGGGATTGTTCCTATTCCTAAGGCAACTCTTGAAATAGTGAATATTCCTCCTCCACAGTTTGAAGGATTAGTACCAATCACTATGGAAACAGGAGAAATCATATGGATTCATCCTGATCTAGTGGCAGATTTTGAATCTCCTCCTCTTCAAAAGACTATTCCTCGAAAGTCTAAGAAGGCTGGAAAGATTAAGTCATGCCATATGACTTCTCTTAGATCTACTCCTGACACAGAGCCGAAAGACAAGGAAGAAGCACTTGCTGGTGCTACTCGAACAGGGAAACCTTATCTAAAGGATTATTCCAAGAATCCTGAGGATACTCCTGATATCCCTCCTGCTGACAAAGATGTTCCTAATGTTCCTCCTGAAGAAGAATCATCCACTGCACCTATCCCTTTCACTGCACCGATTGAACCTGCTCCTTCCAAGCCCACAGCTCTTGAGAAAGGCAAACAACAAGCTCGGTTTGATAAACCAATCAAGAAGTCCCCTCCTCTTGGACTTCAGAAGCCTTATAACTTCGACATTCTAGCTCAACTTGCTAATACTCCAGCTAGAATGTCTCTCTTTGAACTTTTACGTCTTTCCAAAGAGACTCGGGAGACGTTAAGTGAAGCACTCCTTCAGGCTGACTCTTGTCTTGCACAATTAAAGAAGCCAGGTGAAGAACCTGCCACTTGCTTACATTGCAACAGTGTATTGGAGATTATCCCAAATATCACCTTTACACAAGACGACATGCTATTAGAGGATAATCGACATGATCGGCCTCTCTATTATACCGGTTATATCGATACGATGAAGATAGATCGTATCCTCATTGATCCAGGGTCTGCTATAAGCATAATGCCAAAGAGTTTGTTGGATGAACTACCTCTTTACAAGCTTTCTAAGACGGTTACTACTATCCTGGGATTCAATCAAAGCCGAAGCGAGCCTTTGGGAAAGATTCATCTTAAACTTCAGATAGGTGATTTCAGATCCAAAGTTACTTTCTATGTGATTGAGATCGTGGGATCTTACAATCTTCTTCTGGGGAGGCCCTTTCTTCATAAAAATAATGTGGTGCCTTCTACTCTTCATCTGTGTTTTAAATACATTGACAGCAATGGAAGAGTTCAAAAGAAAGTTGCTGATATAAATCCCTTCCATGGGGTTGAAGCTTATTTCAATGATTCTCGGATGTACAAAAAAGAATATACAAGGGTGATACAAGCTATGGAGAAAGAGGGTTCGCAAAGTGAGACCTTAATAATTCCTGTTAAAGGTCGAACTACTCAGCAACAATCTCTCAAGCCCTCTGGAGAAGGTTCTTTTATCATTCCAGTAAGTGGACGGATCTCTCCATTACCTCAGTCGTCTACTCAGGATACACTGATCATTCCTGTCAGTAGACGTACTACAGTTCCTGTATCTTCACATATAAAATAGGATACGCTGGTAATCCCTGTTGGCGGGCGGACTACTCTTCCATCGCAGACTTCAAGGGAGCTCACCTCTTCTGAGCCATTTGTTATCGATCTTAATCGAAACAAAACTTCTTCTCGCTCTTCTTCTCCCCCTTTAGTCATTGATTTGGCTAAGATTTCTAAGGCTCAGCCTTCTTCCAATGTAAATACTGCTACTTTTAAATTTAATGAAAAGTCTCCATCTTTGCAGTATATTGATGTGTGTAATCATGTTCATAGTAGTTATTTACATTTGTTAGATGACTTAAGAACAATTACCATAGGAGTTGTACAGACTTTCCATACAGATGTATCCCTAGAATCAGTACAAACTTCATACTTTCTAGTTCCCAGCAGAAAGCCAGGAGACATTCCAATAGTCTTTTACAAAGGGCCCCAAAATCCTTCTAACCCTGAAGATGATGACAAAAACGATGATACTGGAAGATTACAATTACGTCGTTATAGTCAGCAATCTAAAGACATCATTAAAAATATGGGCTATGACTTCAGAACTGGTCTCAATAGTAGTAAAGAAAGAAAAATGCCTGTCCGAATTCCTCCTCTGAAATATGGAAGAACAAAATGCGGATTGGGTTATCTTGCTCCTACTCCTTTTATCAATATTGTCCATGAAGATCCCGAATCTGACGAAGATAGGAGATCTGATTCTTCTAGTACTACCTCTTGGGATTCTGATACAAGTATCGGTGACTTCTACTGCAACATTCTGTCTTCCAACATGGTCTCTATTGACTGTTCTGAAGAAAGTAATGAAGACGAAGACGAGTTTGAAATCTCACCTGAATCAGAACAATGGGCCCAAAGGTTAGATAATCAATGGGAGTTCCGATTCGAGCAAAAAGAACCTCCGACTGAAGACAAACTTGTTCAAATAGATGTTGGCGAAGAGGGATCCCCCAAACCAATATTCATCAGTGAAAGTCTTTCAGAAACTGATAAGCAAGACATGATTAAACTTATTCATGAATACATTGATGTCTTCGCTTGGAGTTATGAAGATATGCCAGGACTTGATCTACAAATCGTAACGCATAAACTCAATATCATACTGAATGCTAAACCGGTCAAACAGCAACAGCGACGATTTCGTCCAGACATCATGGATGCAATTGAAGCTGAAGTCAATAAACTCATGGCCTCTGGGTTTATTAGAGAGGAACAACATCCCGATTGGGTGGCTAATATAGTTCCTATTCTTAAAAAGACTGGCAAGATCAAAGTATGCATAGACTTCCGCGATCTCAATGCGGCATGTCCTAAAGACGAATTCTCTCTACCAATTACTGATGTCATGATCGATAATACCTGTGGGTTTGAACGGATGTCATTCATGGACGGGTATTCTGGGTACAATCAGATTAAAATATTTCCAGATGACGAGAAACACACTTCTTTCAGAATGCCGATCGGTACATACCGTTATACAGTTATGCCATTCGGTCTCAAGAATGCAGGAGCAACTTATCAATGAGCCATGAGCACTATATTCTGCGAACATTTGCGGAAAATAGTCGAATACTACGTTGATGATATTGCAGTCAAAAGTCGACAAAAGGAGGATCACATCCAAGATTCGAAGACTATATTTGATCTAATGCGTAAGCATCAATTAAAGATGAACCCTACTAAGTCCTTCTTAGGCGTCTCTAGTGGTAAATTTCTCGGCTTCGTCATTACCTCGAAAGGTATACACGTGGATCCCGAGAAGATCAAAGCCATCCAAGAGATGCGTCCTCCACGCACCTTAAAAGAGCTACGAGGATTTCAAGGAAGGATCGCTTATATCAGGAGATTCATTTCTAATCTTTCAGGACGCTGCAGACCATTCAACAAACTTATGAAGAAAGGTGTTTCTTTTATCTGAAATGATGAATGTCAGAAGGCATTCGATGATATAAAACAATATCTGATAAGCCCTCCAGTATTGGTACCTTCCGTCTCAGGAATACCGTTTCTCCTATATACCCGAGCAATGAGTCATTCATTGGGTGCATTGCTTGCTCAAAAGAATCAAAATGGCCATGAACAAGCCATTTACTATCTCAGTCGTACTATGACCGGAGCTGAACCTCGTTATTCACCGGTCGAAAAAGAATGTCTAGCCCTGATGTTCGCTGTCCAAAAGATACGACATTATATCATTGGCCAGACTATTCATGTCATTTCCAGGATTAATCCCATACGGGTCATGATGAAGAAACCAAGTGTTTTGAATTCTCGATTGGCTAACTGGGGAATCTTACTTGCTCAATATGATATACACTATATTCCTCAGAAATCAGTCAAAGGACAAGCTTTAGCTGATTTTCTGGGTGCTCATTTAATTCCAGAAAATTCAAAACTCTATGATGAAATCCCAGATGAAGTCCTAGATTCAAACCAAATTGCTGAAGACGATCCTATTTGGCGTCTATTCTTTGACGGAGCTTCAAGAATAGGTCCTAATGGTGACATTGTTGCTGGAGTTGGAATTGTTCTTGTGTCGCCAGAAGGTCTTGCTATCCAAAGAGCTTATTCTCTCGATCAACCATGTTCAAACAACGTTGCTGAGTACAATGCACTGCTTATTGGTCTTCAACTCGCTAAATATCTGAATATTCAACATTTGGAAGCGTATGGAGATTCTAAACTCATTGTCAATCAGATAAGGGGTACTTATGAAGTTCGCCATCAAGATCTGGTTCCTTATCATAGATCGGCTATATCTATGGCTTCTTCATTTGAAAGGTTCTTCATTGAGCATGTTAGGCGAGCATGTAACACAGAAGCTGATGCTCTTACTAATCTTGCGACGGTGTTGGCTATTTCGATTAGACGTCAACAAATGATTGTTGTCTGCAATCGAGAATTATTTTATCTCGAAAATAATCTAACTCTAGGACTTCCAGTTGACATTGAAGAATCAACATCACATGATGTCAATGCAACAAGAGGATTTGGACTAAGTCGTAAATCATTATCATCTTCATCTGACGCTAGCATGGAATTCATCTTCAGTAATACAGCTGAGACTCAGAATACGGATAAAGATTGGAGACTTCCTTTCTTAGATTTCGTATTGTATGATATTCTTCCAGATAATCCGAGTGAGGCAGCATCTATCAGACGACGATCACTCAGATCCTATTACAATCATACTACAAAAACCTTATATCGTCGAGCTTATGACGGTTTACTTCTTCGATGTATTGATGAGGCTCAACAAATTATTCGCGAAGCATATGATGGAATTTGTGGAGCACATCAGCCTGGACCAAAACTTTAAGACCGTATTCGACGTATGGGTTATTATTGGCCCACTATGGTATCAGATGCCATCGAATATGCAAGGAAGTGTAAAGCTTGTCAAATCCATACGGATTTTATTCATCAACCTTCGGAATTTCTACATCCGACGGCAGCGTCATGGTCCTTCAAAGCTTGGGGCATGGACATTATCGGTCCGATCAATCCGCCATCATCAAAAGGTC
Organism: Iris pallida; assembly: GCA_029216955.1. Classification (NCBI taxonomy): domain Eukaryota; kingdom Viridiplantae; phylum Streptophyta; class Magnoliopsida; order Asparagales; family Iridaceae; genus Iris; species Iris pallida. Next base: position 222,405 of record JANAVB010038820.1, read on the forward strand.
ATCGGTTTATTCTCGTAATAACTGATTATTTCTCCAAATGGGCCGAAGCCATTCCTTTATCTGAAGTCAAAACTTCCAATGTCATCAACTTTATCAAGCATCATGTCATCTACAGATTTGGTGTTCCTCGTCGTATTATTCATGATAATGGACCACAATTCGTCAGCCAGAAATTTACTCTATTCTGTGACGATCATCGGATCAACAATATGGCCTCTACAGCATACAATCCGGCAGCTAACGGATTAGCAGAATCTTTCAACAAGACCATCATCAAACTCTTAAAGAAGTTTATCTCTACTAACAAACGTAATTGGAGTGAGAAACTCGGCGAATGTTTGTGGACTTACCGTACTACAGTTCGTAATGCTACTAAATGTACACCTTTCTCTCTGGTGTATGGATGCGAAGCTGTTCTTCCATTAGAGATTCAAATTCCTTCTTTAAGGATAGCAATCGCTAATGAACTTACTGCCGAGAATAATGATCGTCTTCGACTTCAGAAATTAGAAGCTCTAGATGAAAAACGATTATCTGCTCAACAGAATATCGAATTCTATTAAGCTAGAATTTCAAGAGCTTTTAACAAGAAAGTCAGAGTTCGAGCATATCAAAAAGGAGAACTTGTTCTAACAGTCAGACGTCCTATGATTATGACTCATATGAGCAAAGGCAAATTCGACGCAAAGTGGGAAGGTCCTTATGTTGTGAGCAGAGTTTTCTCAAATGGAGCTTATCAACTCTCAGAACTGGATGGTCGAAAAGTTATGATGCCTATTAATGGCAAATTCCTTAAAAAGTATTATGTATAAATGTAAATACTTGTAAATCATCAGACAAATTCATGTTTATAAATAAAATTTTATTTTTATTTTTAATCATGAATGATAGTCCATGATTTTAAGGAAGATCACTATCATCCTTCTCTACATTCGGACGCGGACCGCTGCCGTCCTTCTCGAAAATGCGATCAGCAAAAGAGCTGAGAACTTCTTTGCTGGAGCCCACGAGAAACTTGCAAGCATCCATCCTCATGGCTTCCTCTTCTTCAGTCCTTCCTGGATCAAGCAGAAAATCCAGAATGTCTCGTGGTGGCTTGGGTGTAGACGAACCTTCGCCTGTATCTACCTCCTTCGACTGAACTGGATCGGCAGGGCGTTCTTCAGTGCCCTTCGGAACCTTCGGGGCGATTCCAGCCTTCTTGGATGCTTCTTCAGACGATATTTTTATGTTGAAGGGTAGAAGTGTTCGTTCTTGTCAGATTTCTGCTATATTTATAAACAGAAGTTCCTCAAATAACGAAGCGACACATTCATCCGACAGTTCGCCCGTTCATTAATGCCTGACGGTTCATCAGTTCATTTATCACATTCATCCGACAGTTCGCCCGTTCATTAATGCCTGACGGTTCATCCGTTCATTTATTACATTCATCACCTGACGGTTCATCCGTTCATTATTTTCCCAAAATCATGAAAAATTGAGTTCAAAGATATTTTTAGGTCTGAATTCTATTTTTTTAATTAATTAGTATTAAACTAAGATCATTTCTGGTTTAATATCATCTGATAGAATTACAAAGTTCGTTTGTATATTCTATTCTATTGAAGCATGTCATGTATTATCTACCTGTGAACATGTTTTCTATGAATATATCATTACCAAAACAGCAAAATCAAAAATTAGATCAAGAATTTTCATTTGTTTTCATTCAGAATCAAAACATTGAATACAAGTGAAAATAAAAAAGATTCATTTATTAGGAGTTATCAACTCCCTGATACGTTCAAGAATAGCATTCGGTTTCTCTTCATGAGCTTTTTGAACTCTTTCAGCTGCTTCAACTGTGACATTTTGCTCATCAAAAATAATGATAGCAGATTGGATGCGGTTAACTTCTTCAATCTGTTCCGCCTGCATCTGTTCTTGCTCCTTTTGAAGAGTGTCACAGCGTTCGGCTTCAAAAATATAAGCAGCAACGACCTCAGCTTGCTCTGGTTCTATAACAGCAATTTGCTCTTGGAGACGAACCAACTCCTCTTTTAATTTCTTCAGCTCTTCAGCTTTGGATGCTTTGTCTTTCTCCAGAGCTCTACTCTCTGACGAGTAGCTAATATTTCTTCACCTTTTTCTACTAATTTCTCAGAAGAAGAGGCAAGAAATGCTTCTAATGCAGCCTGCTGGGACTGGGCTTCATGCTCCAATTGACTGATTTCAGCCGCAGTTAAAGAATCAATGTCTTCCTTCTTAGTCTTCTAGTATTTTCGGATAGTTATTTCCGACTCATCCAGGAGATGTTCGAAGAAGATGCACTGAGACTCACAACCAGCATGTCGCAACGCCATGAGCGGGAACTTGACCATAGTTCGAAGATCAGAAAATGGCATAGCTTCATCTTTCGAGAAACGTCTGGAATATGTATCTAGATATGAGTAAATGATCTCTGAATACATTCCCAGAGTTTTTGCTAGTCCAGTCTCGAATCCAGGAGTCGCTGTCATCATGGAAGAAGAAGCCTAAATGTTCTCTATCCTAGGAACAGAAGTGTGTGCGACTGGAGAAGTTGGCAAGTATGAACTCCCTTCATCAGCATCAGCCTTGATAAGCGGAGCATGAGTTGAACTCATTGCTGCAGCAGTTCCTACAGTCAAAAAAAAATAATAATAATATATATCAGTATATAAAGAAAAATAAACAGCAGAAACAGAATTTGAAATAAAATTCTACCAGGTTGAGGTTCATATTCGATATGTGAAGGAAGTCTGGCATCTTCTCGTAGCCGGTCCATGATAGTGTCCGACACCTACTTCATATGGCTGCTTCCAGCTCCAGAATTACTAGCCGCTGGAGCATTGTCTAGAGATTGAGCAGGTTCGGGGCTAAGTTCCATTCTGTTACCCCTGACTTTATCCTCATCATAAGGAGTAGAAGTGCCAGCTTGCCAATCAACTCCTTCTTCAGCTTCTTCTTCTTCCTGAGACTCTTTGTCATCCCCGGCTTCAAGATGAGTCTCTGATCTAGAGTCTATTATGTGCACATCTTCATCTATTCCTTGAGATGGATGAATCTCAGGAACAGTGATGACAGCAAGTTCAATATTGACTGCCGGTCCAGTCTCCCCTGGAATATCAGTTCGAAGAATGATGTCTGTACAAACATTTTTCAGCAAGTCATCAGCAGCTGGTAGCGCGGACGTTTGCACGTCTTCATCGCCTCTGGCCGAAGATATGTCTTCTTCAACATGGGTTCCAGGAACTTCCGGCTGTTCTTTAACTTCTGCTGGGGCAGGTTCTTCTGCAGAATAATCAATTTGGTCATCCAATGCCTGAATGACGCCCTCTGTCCCATGCTCAAATGGGATCATCCTCGTCTCTGAGGGTTCAATAGCTACTCCACTTGTTGTAGGAGCAGTCATTTCCTGAGCTTGAATAGACTCTACCTCAGTATGTCCAGTAGAAGTTGCCGGAAGGTGAACTTCATCAGACTCTGTCTGCTCAGTAGAAGCCGCTTCATTAATTTCTGGCAAAACTCCTCCACTCATAATTGTTTCTAGGAGTTCATTGCCCTTCATTTTGCTGACGGACTTCTTGACATATTTGCCTCTCGACCTCCTTATCAAAGGAGCGTCGTCTTCATCAGTCTCTTCGTCTTTATCGACGGCATCATCTTCGTCAACTGAGATGCCACCTAAAGATGAAGTAGCAGTCACTGAAACCTTCTTCTTCTTCTTCTTAGATGTTAGAGACTTAGTACTCCTCTTGGAGACTGTCTCAGACTCATCACTTCTCTTTCTCTTAGACAGGAATACAAATATAGGAGGAAGTACTTCATCAGAAAAATTTCCCTCCTGAAATAATTCATAAAGGGGCTCAACCTCTGTTGTTTCATCTTCAGGTTCTGGAGGAAATTGTTGAATAACAGTTTTCTTCTTCGATCTCTTCGAGGAAGCTGAGTCATCCTCCACAACAAAAGTCTTCAGGTTGAAACTCGGCTTGAAGGTGCTCGACGAAACGTAGAAACGGGCATATGTGTAAAGCATTTTCGTCCCTGCGCTGGATAAAGGATTAGGCATAGAGAATACAGCTTTGGTATCTCTAGCCGTAAAATATCTCCAGGCCCGAGCTCCGTCGATAAGCCCTCCACGTGCAGAAAGGCAAGTGGTGGCGTTCCCAACGTGAAGTTGGTCATATCCGAATTGCCTGGCAAATCGGTTTGGTAAATATGGCTCCAGATATGTCATCTCTTCATGACGATATACTAGATGAGACGGCCTGATTCTCTGCAACCATTGGAAGGCTACGTCATCAAGCCTGTTTCCCATATCTCCGTCCATCATATTTAAGGGCATGCTCTCATAGCCCAATGGTGGGGGAACACATTGAATGGACCAATATGATGCCCGATTCAAGATATTTCTGCATTCTGGAAGGGTGTGAACCTTCCAGAAAGTCTCTCCAGAGTACCTCTCCAAGAAAAGACTGCCACTTCCTCCTGCCCCTGGAGGTATCAAGCCATCATGATGGAGGAGAAGCCAACCATATAAATAGGTGAAGGGCATCTCTATCCGTGGGAATTCTTCAGTCATCCTCCTCTGATCAGATAACATATTGGTTACAAAATTTCGAAGACCTGGATTCAGTCTACAGGTCATCGCTGATAATAAGTCAAGCTTGTAACCATACATAAGGCGCACCGCTGCAAAGATAACGCCTCTATGTATCCTGTCCAAGGAGCTGGAGCCAGGAACGATGAATCTTCTTAACCACAGAGATAGGAATCCGGCCAAATGACCGTTCCTCGACAGAATCTTTCCGCTCTGTCTCAAATAAGAGCTGAAGGTGGTTCCAGCTTTGAACTCGTACCAGTCTTCAGTGCTCGTGAAATCCTTGCAGTCATATTTCTCCAGCAGATAAATGATTTCACTCTCAGAGAGAGGTTTGAAGTTGCTAATCTGATACCATCTCTTCTCGTTTATTTTCTTCTCATCCTTTTCACGGTTCATAAAAAGGTAGGACATCCACTTCTGGATGTGGTTGCCAGCTTCATCTTTAGAACTCTTGTAATATAGAGTACATGTGCCAAAATGGCACATCATCTCTTCAAATAGATGCACCATCTCTGGGTTCTTCTCTGACAGAAAATTCAGTTCTTCTGTTGTAGGCACGTACTCCTCATACGGCAACGTGCCTGAAGGCAGGTGTGAGATGTATTCCATCTCATGAAGGGCGAAGCCCATCTCCCCTTTCGGAGTCATGAATGTCCCCGTCCTGTGGTTATACCTCTCAACCAATGCCAGGAACAGGAAGAGGTTGGGCCTGAAGCCGTAGGATGAATTAACGACTGCATCATAAAGGTTTATCTTCTTTAACTCAGTCTCAAAATTCTCCAAAGCCCAGTGGACCAAAGTCCTCCATCTCACATTCTCCTGATTCATTAAGCCGTTCATCCTCGGCGTCGAATTGGTGGGGTAGAATGCATTCTTGTTTGACATGAATTCGTTTATGAAAATGGGCATCCTAAATGGCATTAATATTGACGAGTCTTCAGGTGGTATGCATCCAGGCTTCAAACCCCGAAACACTGATACATGATTCTCCGGGGCACTGAAGAATCCCTCCTTTCTGTAAATTATACGGCTCGCCTTCGCCTGCTGATATTCAGTTAAATGCCAGGACATCTTCCTGGGATAGCTGGCATGCATGAATCTCATGATTGATAAACCTCTGGAAACCTTCGGCCAGTACATGGGCTGATTTACATCACCTTCGAAGTAGAAGCACACTTTCTCTCTGATGCCCTTTGGCTGAGATTTCTGTGCTATAGCATCTCCGAACAAAAATGTTGGTTTCTTGTGAGATACCAAATCCAGACTCTGAAAGGGTTGTCCATTCATTAAGCAGAGTAGGGTTGTATGGTCTTGATTGGCCAACAATGATAGTCTGGCTTCTTGAAGATCAAATTAAGGAAAGTGTACATGAGATAAATCATGTTTAAATGTGAAACTCAAGTGCCCTTCATAATCTGCTTCTTCGCTTCGGAAGTTCACTACAGAATATAAAAGAAGACAAGGTCAGAAATATTTCAGTAAAGTCTATGTCTACAAGCCTTATGCGTGAATAGCAGTGTTTCGAAGGAAATTTTAAAAGTCACGCAGACTTCAGACAGATATATTATCTAGACACGCTGAATGATTTATTCACGTAGGTGTCAAATTCACGCAAAGTCCAGACAGATTAGGATGAAAGTCACGCATCATTGCCAGAATCACATTTAAGTGAAAATGACAAAAATACACTGACAGATCAAGACTAATCTATCCAGAGGATGACTCTCAGAAGTCTGCGTGACTCTTTCAACATGGACATTTCTGCCAACATGAAAAATCACGCAGAGTCATGAGAGCCATGCTCCTTTGCGTGAAACACAGAGCTTCGTAAATACGATGATGTGAAGTATGGCCAACCCTAAAGAGGGGGCATACTTTATTAATATCCTTTACCCTAAGAAGGAGGGATATATTTCTAAAGTTTATTATTTGTTTTAAGATCCTAAAATTTCTATGTAGAATTCATCTTCATCTTCATCAAGTCATCTTCAAAATAGTTCATATTCCCCCATTACTTACGCTGCAAAGGAGGATGCGTGATTTCACGTCGAGGAAGCTTGTCGGTTGTGGCACGCGAGGAAGTCACAGGGGCTTTCCCCTTGGCCTGAGCGTCGGCTTTCTTGGGAGCCATTGCTGCTAAGGAGGAGAAGAAGAAGTCGGAGAAGATGAAGTTCGTCGGAAAGTTGAAGTTCTCTTCTGTGGATTCTCTCTCTCTAAAAGCAAGTAAAGAAGGAAAGAAATGATCTATGGTTTATTTATAGGCTCATGAAGAAGTTCAAACGGCAATATCATTATTTGCCTCGATTTAGGAGCTTGATACGAGATCTTAACTGCACAGAATCCCAACAGTCCAATCATTTAGGAGTAAATATCTCTTTAAAGTCATCTCAGCGTGACTAAATTTATTTTATCATCTTGATTTCAAAGTATTTCGAAATAATTTATCATTTTTCAAAAACTTTGAAGGGGGTTTTGTAGGCCTTAAAGATGAAAGTCACGATGAGTTGATCAGGACAAAGTCCAAAAGTCACGCTGAGTTGATCAGGACAAAGTCCAAAAGTCACGCTGAGTTGATCAGAACAGAGTCTAAAAGTCACGCTGAGTTGATCAAGACAATGTTTAAAAATCACGCTAGAGACAGCTCATCATTTGTCAGAAGTGTCATTATGACTGACAGCACGACAGTCGAAGAATGTGTCCTCGTATGCCACGTATGCACGAAACTCGAGAGATCACAGCCGACTATTGCGTGACTTTTGAAATCTTCTTCAATAAGACTCAGCCTTCACCAAGTTGGCGTACCAAAAGAGCTTATTGTCATTTAATGCGACTGACAAGGCAATCACTGTCAGAGATTTTGTGTCAGTCGAGGCACGTCGAATCAAGACAGCTGGCAGTCCTTCCTCAAGTCTGCGTGTATTTTGAACTTCTATGTTCCTTCCACAAGTCTGCGTGTATTTTGAGCTTTCTGTCTCAAGTTTGCGTGGATTCTGAAGCTTCATGTCCCACGTCTGCGTGGATTTTGAAGCTTTCTGCCCCAAGTCTGCGTGGATTTTGAAGGTTTTTGCCCCAAGTCTGCGTGGATTCTGAAGCTTCCTGCCCCAAGTCTGCATGAATTTTGAAGCTTTCTGACCCTAGTCTGCGTGGATTTCGTCTTCAACAAGTCTGCGTGGATTTCATCAAATTGGAGTACGTGGCAGCCATGCCACTGATCTCTCACCCGCGTGTCCTGTAACTTGCACACGACTCATGCATGATTGCCATGTGTCCAACAGTTACAGGCCACGTCCAGTAACTGCTCATAACCTTGCGTATGTTAAATCCTGCGTGATTTTTAACTAGGCACAGGCTGTGAAGACAGTTATCTTTTCAGTTATTTTTGACTCTATAAATAGAGTTCTTTTTCTCATTCATCGTACAGATACATAGTTATCTAAATTACTGTCAAAATTTTGAGAGCTTTTCTTCTTCGCATCGTCCAAGGGATAAAGCGATCGTCTTCTAGATCGGATTCCTACAGTTGTAATTTTCCCAGAAACACAATAAATAAAGTGAATTTATTTATGGAAAATACCTGCGTTCACCTACTAATACGTGTCTGATACGGACACGTATAGGACACGAGAGGGTGCAAATCCTATTCCTACAGTACAAGGACACCTAGGGCTTGGTGTTTATGCAAAGAAACTAGATTTTCATGGGAGGAATAGAGTTTTACCTAGGTGTGCTCTTCACAAACAAAAGCCTTCAAAGAGGAGCTCTCCACTAGCTACTCAAAGTCTCCAAATTGTGTCAAACCTGAGATTTGACTCCACCAACAGTAGGAGAACAACATTTAGAATACTATGGAAGAAATCTCAATGAAAATGGATCATTATTGAATAAACTATGAAGAAATTAAAATGAAAGCAAACCTTGTTCTTAGGAAAATGGTGGAAAGGATAAAAAGAGGCACAACTTCCAAGAAAGAGACTTTATAGGCAAGGGGGGAGATCCCTAGGCCGGCCACTCATTAGGGTTAGGGTTTTAGGGGGCATCTAAGAGCTAGCAATGCATCAAGCCTATTTGAATGGCCTAGAATCTAGGGCTCCTTCCTAGTCAAGTTGCAAACCACTCCAACCTAACTAATCATGACTTAACCCACTAGCCAATACTAACTAAGACTCATTGTGGCTAACTAGACTAGCTATGACTAATCTAGGTTAGGTCCAATCTAGGTTAGGCTAATCTAAACCACATGGACATTAATTAATTAATATTTAAATTACACCATTCTAATTAATCAATTTAAATTCCTAATACAATATATTAAATTCAAATAATTCAAAAATGACAAAAATACCCTTAAACTAGAAATGTGGTAGTGACAAATCTACCCTCCTTAAAAAATTTTGTCCTCAAAATTGAAAAGCGAAACTAACAATGAGAAGGATAGACGATCATACCTCACGGTCCAAAAAGATAAGGGTATCGCTCGCGCATCTCATCCTTCCTCTCCCAGGTAGACTCTCCTGGAGAATGATACCTCCATGCGACACGAACCAAGGATATCACCTGGTTTCTCAGCACCTTCTCTCGGCGATCCAGAATCTCCACAGGCTGCTCTGGATAACTAAGAGTAGGCCCAACCTCAATATCTGAATGATCAAGCACATAGCTAGGGTCAGCCACGTACCGTCTCATCTGTGATACATGGAATACGTTGTGGACACCCACTAGTGCAGGTGGCAAGTCTAGCCTGTATGCTACGTCACCGACTCTCCCGCTGATCACGAAAGGTCCGATGAAGTGCGGGCTAAGCTTCCCATCTCTACCAAAACGTATAGTACCACGAGTCGGAGATATCCGCAGAAAAACCATGTCTTCGACCTAAACACAAACAAGGCCTCATGTTACTAAATAATCAAACATGATAAATCAAACAAAACAAACAACCTACTTCTAATCCTATATCTAATCTGTACCTCAAACTCCAGCGGCCTCCGGTGGCTATCGGCCCAGTGCCGATGTCTGTCCTGTGCCATGCGAAGTCTATCCCTGATGAGCTTCACCTTCTCGGCTGCGTCAACAACCATCTCTGGTCCTAGTAAAGCTCGCTCACCAACATCATCCCAAGATAAGGGTGTACGACACCTACGCCCGTACAGAGCCTCGAAAGGTGACATCTCTATGCTGGCCTGAAAACTGTTATTGTAAGCAAACTCCACCAAATGTAGATGATCCTCTCAGGAACCTCTAAAGTCTAAGACGCACGTCCACAGCATATCCTCGAGCGTCTGAATAGTCCTCTCTGACTGTCTGTCCATCTGGGGGTGATATGCAGTACTAAACTTGAGCTGAGTGCCCAAGCTAGTCTGCAGACTCCTCCAGAAATGGGAAGTAAAGTGACTATCATGATCCGAGATGATGCTGACCGGAACTCCGTGAATCCTGAAAATCCACCGCATGTACATCTCCGTAAGCCTCTCTGTAGACGTACCCACCTTGAATGGCAAGAAGTGGGCCGATTTGGTCAACCTGTCAACGATAACCCAAATCGCGTCTTTTCCTCCTGGTGTATGCGGCAATCCAGATACGAAATCTATACTGATATGCTCCCACTTCCACTCGGGAATGGGCAACGGCTGCAATAATCCACCGGGCCTCTGCCTCTCTGCCTTGACCTGCTGATAGACCAAGCACCTAGCTACGAAGCGAGCTACCTCCCTCTTCATCCTGTACCACCAGACATACTCCCTCGGATCTCGGTACATCTTGTTGGCACCAGGGTGTATAGAGTACTGAGATCTGTGGGCCTCTTGCATAACCTGCTCCCTGAGATCTCTGCTGGACACACATAACCTGGAACCGTGCCGCAAGGCACCATCCTCTACAAGAGAAAACTCGTCATCCACCAACCCAGCTCGAACTTGCTCTCGAAGACACCGCAGTACAACGTCCTCAAACTGTGTCGACTTGATTCTCTCTACCAAGTCTGACTGAATCTGCAGGCCCCACATCTGTATCTGAACTCTGGGCACGATCACCTCAATCCCCAGGCTCTCCAAATCAGTAAGCAAGTGACGGTCCGTAGTCAAGCACATGGCTGTCGGATACCTACTCAAGGTATCAGCAACCACGTTGGCCTTCCATGAGTGATACTGAAGTAAGATGTCGAAGTCCTTTATCAGCTCTAACCATCTAAGCTGCCTCATGTTGAGCTCTTTTTGTGTAAACACATACTTTAAGCTCGTATGATCTGTGAAAATCTCCACCCTCTCTCCATACAGGTAGTGCTTCCACAACTTCAGAGCAAATATCACTGCTGCCAGCTCCAGGTCGTGGGTAGGGTAGTTCTTCTCATAGAGACGTAACTGCCTGGAAGCATAGGCAATTACCTTCCCATGCTGCTGTAAGACACAACCCAGTCCCTTCCCTGAAGCGTCACTATAGATAGTGAACCCTTCTGAACCAGATGGCAATGTCAGAATCGGAGCTGTAGTAAGCCGCTTCTTCAACTCATCAAAAGCTGCCTGACATTCCTCTGACCAAACATACTCAGTATCCTTCCGAGTCAGCCAAGTCAACGGCTCTACAACCCGGGAGAAATCCTGTACAAACCTCCTATAGTATCCTGCCAGCCCCAAGAAGCTCCTGATCTCTGCCACTGAAGTCGGCGCTGCCCATGCCTCAACTGCTATAATCTTCTTCGGGTCCATTGAGATCCCATCTCCAGTAACCACATGACCCAAGAAGTCAACTCTATCCAAGAAGAACTCACACTTCGAAAGCTTTCCATACAGCCTCTCTCTCCTGAGTGTCTCCAACACCACTCTCAAGTACTTCTCGTACTCCTCCTCAGTCTTGGAATATACCAAGATATCATCAATGAACACCACCACAAACTTGTCCAAGTACTGGTGGAATACCTTGTTCATTAGGTTCATAAACACTGCTGGTGCATTGGTTAGCCCAAACGACATAACCAAAAACTCAAACTGCCCGTACTGCGTCCTGAAACCGGTCTTCGAAATATTCTCCTCCTTCACCTTCATCTGGTGATAGCCTGACCTCAAATCAATCTTGGAGAAAACCCGAGCTCCGCTCAACTGATCAAAGAGATCATCAATCCGTGGCAGTGGGTATCTGTTCTTGATTGTCAGGTTGTTAAGTGCCCTGTAGTCGATACACATCCGTACCGACCCATCCTTCTGGGGTACAAAAAGTACCGTTGCACCCCAAGATGAAGAACTCGATCGGATGAAGCCCTTGTCCTGCAGCTCATCCACCTGCTTCTTCAGCTCCACTAACTCACTGTTGTTCACCCGATAGACATGCTGAGAAATCGATTCTGCGCCGGGAACCAAGTCTATCGAGAACTGTCACGTCCCAGAACCAGAATACTGGAGAGCGGGGGCAGGCATAGCCAGCTACGTATATTGAAATAGATTCCATCTCGCTATACGGTCACGGCTGTCTAGGATACATGAGGGTTTATCTACAAGCCAACAGTCTCTTAAGGTCATGAACAAGCCTAGTGTCTCAATCACAAGCAAGTAAGTAAAAGTCACAAGATGTATGATCATTAAATATACAATAGTAAGGCGTCCCAAACATTACATATTCAGCTGATCATGAAACTAGTCGTTACAAAATGTGAGGACTAGCAAGAGTTTAGTCATATATGATCAACCCTAGGATCTGTTAATCATGTTACAGCCCGTAGGCAGACAGTAAGTAAATACAATCGAGCTAAACAGGTGCTCGTCGGCTAAATGTCTCAAAAGAATATTTTTACAATAGAGTGGGGAGAGCCAAAAATAACCCACTCGTTGCCAGGGTTCCGTCTAATGGTCACCATCTGGCTGGAAGGCCGGTAGATCCTCTGGAGCTGCTCCGAAATCTGGCCATACAAAACCAGCTGGGTCAGATCCCAGAAAGAGCAAGTGCCACAAAGAAAGCTTCACTTAAGAACTAAAACCAGCAATCAGCACAAGATATAAATAAAAGTAAGAACTGGAAATAAAAAAAATACACCAGGATGATATACGACGAGATAACCATGGAACTATTCAGATAACCAGGTTACAACCCGTAAACCAAACAAGGACCGGGGTTGTAACCCTTCGTCTGAACGGAGCTTGGTTTCTCACCATTTATCGAGAAAATAAATACAAGCATGCTGGTCATATAACAGTCTGGAACAAGATCAGGGCAAGGCTAGACTTGTTAGGCTCCATCCAATCATTTCACGGCCAAGCAAGAACTACGGCTTGATACTTTAACTAACTAGGGTTGTCACAAGCCTAATTACTAACAAGATGCAGTGAGATTATTCCACAGCCACAAGCCCTGCAGACCATCCAGGTCACCCAGGTCGAGAGATTAGGGTTGAATTCAGGTGGGTACATCGTCCAGAAAATGTATGTACCCTTAAGTAGCTTGAAGGGTGCAACACATGACAGTGTGCTGGAAATGTGCCCTACTCGACGGCAGGCTACAGATCCCAAGCGCGCCCAGGTAACGGGATTGCCTGTAGCTGGAAAATCTCTTCATGACTAATGTATTAATCTAGTTGTTAACCTTAATCCATTTTAGTAGGTACTCCTGACCGTGGTACTCAGGAGTCTCCATCCTAGACATGATGCAAGACAGGACTGGTTTATTTGTACAAGCACAATCACCCACGGTATCCAGGATGTTCATTCTTGTCAAGTCATGTCATGTCAGGTAGCCGTCGCAACAGCTTATCAAGGTATAACATGTCAGGTTATCATGTCAAGTGTTCTTGTCAGGAGTGCGCCACGACAGGCCACTATCAGGTCATGTCAGGTTATCATGTCAGGAGTGCACCACTACGGGTCACTATCGTATCATGCTCAGGTATCATTTCCAAACATATCAAGTAAATTCATGATTATCAAGTTCAGGACAAAAGACGTTAGGATATAAAATGGACGTTAAATATCTAATAAAATATCAATATACAGGGCTATAGAAGATCAAGGATAAGGAAAATAAAACAAACTGACAAGCTAATATAAGATCAAGTCTGCCAAAGGCCATACGCTCAGGTAACGCATACGCTCAGGTAAGCATACGCTCCCAAAAGGCAGCGTAGAGAGGTCACAAAGCTCTCGGGTTGAACCAGGGTGACAAGACAGGCAAGCGTACGCTCAAGCCAGCGTACGCTCAAAGCCAGCGTACGCCTTGCTCGCTTAAGCTAGCGTACCAAGGGTCCATACACTTCCAATAGGAAGCGTACGCAAGGGTCAGCGTACACAAGGACACGCTCGAGCTACAGGTCAGCGTACGCTCAAGCTAGCGTACGAAAAAGACACGCTGCCAATAGGCAGCGTATCAAGGCTAGCGTACGCACGCTAAAGAGCAGCGTACGAAAAGCAGTGTACGCTCGCTAAAGAGCAGCGTACGAAAAGCAGCGTACGCTCGCTAAAGAGCAGCGTACGAAAAGCAGCGTACGCTCACTAAAGAGCAGCGTACGAAAAGTAGCGGCGTAAGCTAAAAAGCTAGCACACTGCTCACTGTCTTCTCCAAAGGGCAAGAACAGCAAGAACTGCAAGAACTCCATGGATGGAACCCAAAACTCCAAATGCTCATAACTTGGTCAAAATAAGTCTGAATCCAACTTTCTAAAGGTCAAAATTGGGTAGAATAAAATTATCTACAACATGGAATCATAAAAACTTGAAAACAAAGGAGTTTGATAGACCAAAACCACCAAAATCCGAAAATACTAAATTGTAGATCTACAAGAATCAAAGCCTCAAAATAGAAAATGATAAGTTCTAATATGGTTTAGAATCATAAGAAGAAGCTAATGGAACCATAAAAATGAGTTCTCTTGTGGAAGCAAGTTGTACTTGCCTAAGGATTGGGGAGTTGTGGGAAGGAAGGAAGAAGAAGAAGAAGAAGAAATAAATGAGAGTTATGGAGGAGAGAGAAGGTTGGTGGGGAAATAAATATCATGGGTTGGTGGTAGGTAGGGGGTTTACCTTGGTCCATGATGAACCAAGCATTGGGCCGGCCGAACCAAGCCAACCCAAACCGAGAGTAAACAAGCCAAGCCAAACCAAGGAGATATGCAAATACAAGATAAAATACGTATACATATTCCAAATACGTAATACGAACAACAGGCATTACAAGAACTCTACATCTCTGTCCGACGGAAGCCCTGGCAACTCCTCTGGAAAAACGTCTATGAACTCTGCGATCAAGGGATGTGGAGCCGCCTGCTCCTCTACTGAAACTCCGCAGAAAAGCCCTCCGTCCTGCTCTGCCTGCCGTCGGGTATACTCAAACTCTGGCTCTCCTGGCGCCCCAAATAAAACTCTACCCCCTCGGCAATCAATGCTGGTGTGGTACCTTCTCAACCAGTCCAAACCTAATACGATATCGTAGTTCGGTAGGGGCATGACGAGCAAGCTCACCTCCAACTCTCGGCCTCCCAAAATGACACTCTGCCCTCTACAAACATCACTCACGAGGATAACGCCATCCCCGGTCGTGATCTTGTAGGTCCTAGGCAATGATTCAGATACTAGGCCGTGTCTAAGAGCAAAAGATACTAATACGAAACTGTGGGATGCCCCGGAATCAAACAGTACATAAGCTGGAATGGAGTCGAGAAGAACCGAACCTGTAATCAGCTCTCCAATGGCCTCTGCATCCTCGGCCGCCATGGCAAAAGCTTGTCCCTGCTGTCCTTCCCTAGCCTGCTATTGGTGCTGTACAAACCGCTGCTGCTGAGTCGACAACGGTCCCTTCTGCGGTCCTCCTGGAGCCTTGGCTCCGTCTCCCTTAGCTGCCCTGCCTGCAAAGAGGAAACAGTCCTTCAACTGATGCTCTGACGATCCACACAAGAGGCACTTCTCCAGCCTCTTTCTGCACTCTGTCCAATCGTGTCCCGGCTTCTTGTAGAAAGTGTAACTGATAGTCTGCTGTCTCGGGGCCTACTGCTGCCTCGGCTGCTGATGCTGTACTAGCTGATGCCTCGGCTGCTGAAACTGCTGCGGCTGGAATCTCTGCTGCTGGTGGTGCTGCTGGTGCTGCTGCTGGAAATGCAGCCTCTTATCCGATCCTCCATTACTGCTGCCTCCCTGGAAGTCTCGCCCTCTCTTGAGCCTAAGCTCAAGATCATCCTCAACCAATAAAGCTCCTGTCAAAATCTTCTCGAAAGTGGCATCCCTGTTGCCCTTGGTCAAGGACTTGACTTCCTTGACCAGACCCTTTCGGAACCTCTGGGCCTTCTCCGTCTCGCTCAAGCCCTCTACGAATCTGTCGAGGCGGCCAAACTCCCCAGCGTACTCCTCTACTGACAGGCTCCCCTGAACTAAGCTCTCAAACTGTGACTCCAAGGCTCGGAGCGCTGCATCTGGAAAGAACTTCTTCTTGAAGAAGCCCTTGAACTCCTCTTAGGTCTGTCCAGCTACCCCTACCCTGGGGTCTGACTGATACCAGGTGCGAGCAAGATCTCGTATCCGGCTAGCTGCTGTCTCTATCTGGAGATCTGCCAGTATTCGGGCCAGGCGAAAGATCTCCTCTATATGCTCGATCCACTCATCAGCATATAAAATCCCCTCCGTCCCCAGGAAGTCTCTGGGGCTCATTTTCTGGAACTGCTCTATCCCAGGTGTCCTCGGCTGCTGGACTGCTGGTCGAGCTGCGACTGTCGTAAGGGCCAACTCCAAACCCCTGGCCTGCCCAGCCTGCTGTGCCTCCATAAACTGCTGAAAGTAGACGAACATCTGTGCCGCATCCACATATCCTGTAGGCAGCAGCTGCTGGAAAGGCACCTCTGGGATGACTAGGTCCTGCCCCCAAACTGGTGGAGGCATACCCCCTGCTGCTACTGCTGAAGTCCCAATATGAGCAGTGGTGGCAGGAGCTGCAGCCTCCTGACCCTGCTGAACTGGCTGAGAGGTAGCAGTCCCCTCTACAGTATCCCCATGAATGGTATGTTGTGACCGCGTCTCCACCATCCTGAAGACAAATCAAACAAGGATATCAATTGCTGAGAAAGAAGCGATATAACAAAGGCGGACAGTTAAAATTCAAAAGGAATCAATTGACAGTAAGGATTTAGATGGCAAGAATAGAGTTTTTCCTAAAGTGATTGAGTACCTTGAAAACTAATGTCCTATATCCTACTGCAGGCTGTAGTAATACTCTGGTTCGAATACCACTACACTTCTAGTCTTGACCTGCATGGGCTACCACTAAAAATGTGTCACGACCCGCACCCTAGAGTAAGGGCACGAGACGTGGGTACGTCCAGCCTACGTCGCAGTATCGGCGGTAGAACGCTGTCCTAGGTCAATCATCTAGTAATATAAAGGTACCTGTACAGTATATACACTCCGAATGGAGGTGACATAGCAATATACAGTCTCAATCACATCTAAGACAGAACGATAAGATAGAAAGATAGAAAGATAAATGCTGAAATGAAACGAATCCACATAAGTACAAACAGAGAGTCTAAGTGTCTAAGATATCATAAATCCACAAATCCCAAGTATCCAATATACAGTCATCCAGAATATAATATAAAAAAAAGACATCCTAGTCTAGAGGAGTGTCGTCCACAGCTATAGGGTCCGGCTGCTGGTCCAAGTCACAGCTGTCATCAAGGGTCGTCCCATAATAGGTAGGGCAGCACGTCTCCTCCTCATCCTCTGTAATATTTCAACAGGTCCAGTCAGGACAGGAGCGAGCACAGTACATCTCACACAGTTCATATAATGACAGGAATAAAATACAGGCAATAGAGTAAAATATATGAAACGCTGAAGAGTATACATGAGTAAAAAGAAGACTGTAATGAAATATCTACTATAAGTAAAGAGCTATAGTGAACTAGTAATTTAGAGTACAAGGTAGACATGTGAACGGCTTGAAAATAAACATGAGAGGTCGTACATGGCTACACTACTTTGGAAATTGTCCACATGACTATTTATACTCCCCCGTACCCCAATCAATACATAAGGATCCGTTCAAGTTATGTTATTGAACATGATATTCACATGGGGGCCCATAAATGGGTGTACATGAATATATACATGGGGGCTCCATGATCATGAGAGTACATGAATCACGAGAGTGCACATGTAAGGCGAAAGCACAAGAGTACATGATGAAAGTGAAACGCACATGACATGATATATCTGATGCTCCCGAGGGGGATAACATCGTATGAAAAGATCCATATAGTACTAATCCGTGTTTCCATCGTGTCAGCATCAAGTAAGATAATCTAGAGCGAGAAAATACTCCTAGCAAGTATGAAACGGTCAGAGAATGTACTCGCCTGATATCCTGAATGTCCAAAAGAAAATACTGCCTGAGGAGTGGTGTTTGGCTCCTAATCAGAACAGCACAAGTCACAACATGTCTAAAATGATAATAAGATGCAATTCAATGCATTCTAAATGAATCTAGGTCAATCTAGACCAAAGTCAATTCTTGGTCAACTCTGGTCAACCCTAGAAGTCAAACTAGGTCAAACTAGTCTAGGTGGTCAACCATAGGCTATGTCATCTAGGTTATAGGCCATAGGCCCAATCCTCTAGGCAATAGCCATACACTAGGCCATAAACTTATGTAGAATCATAACCATGTAGGCTATGAGCTAATACAACCATAATACTATAGGTCAACACAATATATATATATAGGCAAGGGGAAGATTCCTAGGCCGGCCACTCATTAGGGTTATGGTTTTAGGGGGCATCTAAGGGCTAGCAATGCATCAAGCCTATTTGAATGGCCTAGAATCTAGGGCTCCTTCCTAGTCAAGTTGCAAACCACTCCAACCTAACTAATCATGACTTAACCCACTAGCCAATACTAACTAAGACTCATTGTGGCTAACTAGACTAGCTATGACTAATCTAGGTTAGGTCCAATCTAGGTTAGGCTAATCTAAACCACATGGACATTAATTAATTAATATTTAAATCACACCATTCTAATTAATCAATTTAAATTCCTAATAAAATATATTAAATTCAAATAATTCAAAAATAACAAAAATACCCTCAAACTAGAAATATGGTAGTGACATATATTGGGTAGTATCGAGTTGTAGCTAGGATTATGATTGATACATGACGGCTAGGTGTGTCCCTTGATAACTAAATTTGGATATATCGCTGCGAGATTTTGATGAGTTCAGATGAACCGTTGCTAGACTCTGATAGTTAGCATTGTGCTGGGTAATGAGAATTCTAGAATATGACATGAATGCCTTGGTCGAGAATTGTACGAATTATAGATTCAGGCGATAACTTGAATCAGTTGGGTAAGAAAAATTATAGGCTCAGTAACGATGTGTGTTGCTATCAAAAGATTTTAGAAGAATAATATAGACCAAATATTGAATAATGCTGAAATTGAGTATATGGAATTGCATATTGGACATCAACAATTAATGGTGATGTTAGGCGCTTATCGGGATGTTGTGAATGATTCAGAAGATGCAAAAAGTTACATCAGCGACCAAAAAGTTGGAGAATAGATTTGAGAAAATAGATGACTTTGTATATATGCAAGTTGCGCATGAGAGAATTAGACGTGTCTCGAATTAACAAGTTATGATACTTAACTATTTTAAAGCATATAGAAAATGATCACTTGTCCCTTGATGCATGAAAGAGTAGATGTCCCTAATGAGAGTCTGATGGGTAGAATACAAATGAATATTGAGATGCATTATTATGTTATAGACCCTGTCGGTGAATGATGTTGTTGTATGAATAACGTGTTTGGGTAGAATATATGATTGTTGGATTATGACTTAGCCAAATGAGTTATGTCATATCTACTGTGATGACCATAGTTCGTAATTACGTATTTTGGAATACGTGTACGTATCTGGCTCGTATTGCATGTTTCCTGGCTTGGTTCAGCTTGTTTGGGTTGGCTTGGTTCGACTTGGGTTGCTTATTGGTTCATCATGAACCAAGAAGAGAACCCTTACCTACCACCACCATCTCCATTTATTAACCCAACACTCTTTCTCTCTCCTCATTCACTCTTCTTCTTCCTCACCATTACTCTCCACCTACACCCAAGAGCCCTAGGCAAGTGCAACTTGCTTCATGATAGATCTTAAGTTTTATTGTTCCATTCTCTTCTTTACATGATTATAAGCCTCTTTAGAACTTAGAGTTTTTAATTTTTATGGATAGATTCTTCTAGATCTACATTGTAACTTGGGGTTTCATGAATTCATGGAGTTTTTCTTGGTTTTGATCTACTAAAACTTGTTATTTTCGAAAACTAATAGTTCCATTAGAAAGAGCACGAAATTTCATATGAATTTGGTTTTTGATTCACCTCATTTCGAGTTAAAATAAAGTTTTTATGGCCAAAATAAGTTTTCTGAATTTTTCATGTCGGCTGAGTAAAATTTTACACTGGGAACCCTGAAATTGCGTATTTTACGCTGGATAGCATCCAGAATGTAAGATTTTACGCTGGAAACCCTGAAATTGCATATTTATGCTGGATAGCATCCAGAATGTAAGATTTTACGCTGGGAACCCTGAAATTGCGTATTTTACGCTGGATAGCATCCAGAATGTAAGATTTTACGCTAAGAACCCTGAAATTGCGTATTTTATGCTGGATAGCATCCAAAATGTAAGATTTTATGCAGGAAACCCTGAAATTGCGTATTTTATGCTGGATGGTACCCAGAATGTGAAATTTTATGCTGGAACCCTCTCTTTTTGCGTATTTTACACAGAACTAAATTTTTGGCGTAAAAAGTGCACAGAATGACAGTTTTTGCCAAGTTTAGCTATTTTCTAGCCAGAATTTCGAAAAACTTACAACATGAAAGTTTTAGATCTTTGTCTTTCCTTTCCGAATTTCTCTGGAGCACCTCATTTTGAGTTCGTATGTGGAAGTTATACCCCATCTCCCGTGAGCCACATGATTCTTCCATAACTCTTGCACCATGTTTATATTTAGTTATTGCATATACGCTTATACCAGGTTAAATGTTAATTTTAAATATGTTCCATGACATAATGATGACCCGTCGTAGCGCACTCTTGACAGTGAATTTGACATGATATATATCTCGAATGCTGTTACGACGGCTAGCATGTCATGACAGAATTGAATGGCCTGGACACCGTGGTTGATTGTGTTTGTACAAAATAAACCAGTACTGTCTTGCATCATGTCTAGGATAGGGATCCCTGAGTACCGCGGTCAGGAATACCTACAGTAATTTACTAAGGCTAATAAACTAGAATAATTCAGTAGACATGAAGAGATTTCCAGCTACAGGCAATCCCGTTATCTGGGCACATTAAGTGGACTTGTAGCCTACCGACGAGTAGGACACATTTCCAGCACACAGTCACGTGTTGCATTCTTCATAAATGGACATTCGACCCGGATAACCGGATGGTCTGCAGGGCTTATGGCTGTTGAAAAAATCTCATTATATCTTGCTAATAACTAAGCCTGTGATAACCCTAGTTAGTTAAAAGTATCAAGCCGTACTCTTGATTGGCCGTGATTGATTGGATGGAGTTTATTTTAGCTTAGTCTTATCCTGATCCTGTACAAGATTGTGACATGATATGATTATTGATGCTTGCCTTAACAATAACGATCGGGGGTCCAGTTATGTTCAGGCGAAGGATTACAACCCCGATCCTTGTTTGGTTTAAGGGTTGTAACCTGGCTCCCGGAGCAGTTCTGTGTCCACTCTTCGTTTATTGTCTTATTGCAATCCCATGCCATGTTCGTCATGTTTTACCTTACCTTAATACCATGATTATTTATACTGGCCTTAGCAATAAAGATCGGGGGTCGAGTTCTGTTCAGGAGAAGGATTACAACCCCGGTCCTTATTTGGATTAAGGGTTGTAACCTGGCTTCCGGAGCAGTTCTGTGTCCTCTCTTCGTTTATTGTCTTCACTGTACCAATAGTATTTGAGACAGATTTCTATTCAGGTGAAGGGATGCAACCCCGGTCCTTGTTTGGTTTAAGAGTTGTGACCTAGCTACTTGAATGGTTTTCTCGTACTCAGTTTACTGTTGTTGTCTCTATTATTATCAGTTCTTTATTTATTATCTTTAATATTCTATTGTGATATGCTGGTTTTAGTTCCTAAGTGAAGCCTCCTTTGTGGTACTTGCTCTTTCTGGGCCTGACCCAGCTGGTTTTGTGTGGCCAGATATCGGAGCAGCACCAGAGGATCCACCTGTCTTCCAGCCAGATGGTGACCACCAGGCGTAACCCTGGCAACGAGTGGGTTTCTTTTTGTCCTTCCACTTTATTGTAAAAATTATTATTTTTGAGGCGTTTAGCCGGCGAGTACGTGTTAGCTCGTATTGCATCTTTATTTACTGTCTGCCTACGGGCTGTAACATGATTGACAGATCCTAGGGTTGATCATGTACGACTGAACTCTTGCTAGTCTTGACATTTTGTACGACTAGCTTCATGATCATCCAATATGTAATGTATGGGATGCCTTACTATTATATATTTGGTGCTCTAACATCTTGTAACTATTATTGCTTGCTTGAGATTGAGACAATAGGTTTATTTATAACCATAGGAGACTGTTGGCTTGTAGTTAAACCCTCATGTATCTAGACAGCCGTGACCGTATAGCGAGGTGGGTTGTACTTCAATATACGTAGCTGGCTATGTACGCTCCCGCTCTCCAGTATTTTGGTTCTGGTTCTGGGGCATTACATGGTTTAAGTGGTGGCCCATGCAGGTCTTGTGAATCAAGATATGTGAGGGTTTACCGAATAGATGTCTCAATTAGCACCCGCCCTTGATCTTTGCCCGTATCTTCTAATCCCTGAGATTCTCGACCTGATCACATACTTGTATCGTTGATCTGTCTTGGTCCTTCCTTATTGTTCCCTATGTCATCTTCTTCAGCGGCATTATTCCTGGACCTGCCGATCAGCAAGGCGGAGCACCTCCCGTGGACCAGCAGCAACTCGGAGAACAAGCCCAACATTCAGGAGTAGCCTCCAGAGTCATGTCTACTGGAGGAGAGCCACCAGTTCAGCCCGTCCAGCATTCAGAGCCTGATAATGGCACTTTGGAAGGTCTCATCGGGTCACTATTTGCCTACCAGGATCGTCGAAGAAATGTCTTGTACCAGGCGGTAGCAGACGCTTTGACCAGAGGAGGTCATCATGGTAATAGTACGGCCAATAGCTTCGAGCGTTTGAACCCTCCCTTCTTCGACGGCAGTGAAGATACGATCTTTGTAGATGCATGGCTTCAGGACACAGAGGTGATTTTAGAAGCAGCCAGGACTCCAGAGAACGAGAAGGTGGTCGTGGTGCACCTACAGCTATTGGATCTTGCCCGTAGCTGGTGGGCGGCGCAGGTCGTTGGATTAGTGGTCCCTATTGCCTGGGCAGTATTCAGAAAGAGATTCCAGACCAAGTATTTTGATGTTATAGCTCGGTATGATCTACAGACGAGGTTCACCAATCTGAAGCAGATGGGCAGGACGGTCGACGGATATGCGGCCGAGTTTTTGAGACTTAGTCGGTTTGCTCCCACCTTGGTAGCAACCGAGTTCGATAGAGCCCAGCAGTTCCAGCAGGGGCTCCACCTAGAGATTTTGTTGGCAGTGGAGCAGTTTGAGCATCAGACCTTTGATGCAGTACTGAGGGCAGCTCGGAGGCATGAGTATACCTCCCAGAGGATTGTGGACAGGACCGGAGGTCGAAAGCGATCTCACGGCCAGATGAATCAGTCATCAACACCAGCCCCGGCAGCCAGGGCGTTGCCCATTGGAGCTCCGAGGCGGGCGACCTCAGTGACGTCGGTTCAGCATTCTACCCCGACGCACCCTCAGCAGCAGAAGCAGAAGCAATCTTCCGCAGTGGGATGTTCACACTACGGGAAGCCAGGGCATGTGGTATAGAGTGTCGCAGAGCACAGGGTTTGTGCTTTGTTTGTGGTACCCCAGACCACAGGGTTGGGAACTGCCCGAACAGGGAGAGTTCATCGGCCTTCTCTAGTCCTTCAGTTAGAGGACCAGTACCAGTCCAGCAGTAGCAGCAGCAGCTGTAGTACCCATTCCCGAGGCCATTGCCGACACAGGCCCAGGCACTCTAGCAGCAGAGACCGCAGCAGTAAGCCCAAGCCGAAGCCCTGATCCAGAGCAGGAGAGGAATTTTCAGGAGAGGGGACCCGCACCCAGAGGGCATAGTCAAGTACTGGCCTTGACCATGGGAGATGAAAGAATAGCACCCAGTGAGGTAGTAGCAGGCATTTTTCTCGTCAATACCTTTCCAACTTCAGTATTATTTGATTCTGGTGCCTTACATTTATTTATGTCTGCACGATTCGCGACACGGACAGGGCTGGAGCCTGAGTCATTATCAGTAAGGCTCAATATACTTACTGGTAACGGTCTTGTGGGAGTAGATAGAGTGTTTTCCTCGTGTCGGGTCGTAGTTAGCGATAGAGAGTTTCCTTCTAGGTTGATAGAATTTCCTATGGCCGATTATGATGTGGTCTTAGGGATGGATTGGTTGAAGGACCAGTATGCCAGGATAGATTGCCATATTGGCAGGGTTGTTTTTAGCATCCCAGGCGAGCCGGAGTTTTCCTTCTTCCGAGGCAAAGTTGAACCTTCTCCTCTCGTATTGCGGATGGCAGTAGCAGCAGTACAGTTATCCCGGATCATCGAGGAGTTTCCAGATGTTTTCCCAGAAGAGCTCCCAGGAATGCCGCCAGAGCGAGAGATCGAGTTCACCATAGACTTGATCCCCGGGACTGCACCTGTATCAGAGAGAGTCTACAGGATGGCGTCGTCAGAATTGGAGATATTGTAGAAAATGATTGAAGAACTCAGAACCAAGGGATTCATTCATGCTAGTGGATCACCTTGGGGAGCCCCGATGCTTCTTGTAAAAAAGAAGGATGGTACGTCCAGATTATGTGTTGACTATCGTACCTTGAACTTAGTGACAATCAAGAACAGATATCCTCTTCCAAGGATAGATGACTTATTTAATCAACTCAGAGGAGCAGCAGTATTCTCGAAAATAGATTTACGGTCAGAGTACCATCAGATTAGAGTCAGAGAGCAGGACATCCTGAAGACACCTTTCAGATCCCGGTATGGGCATTGGGAGTTTCTTATTATGCCCTTTGGAGCAACCAATGCGCCGGCCGTATTCATGGACCTCATGAATCGTATCTTTATGCCTTATTTGGATCAGTTCGTGATTGTGTTCTTAGACGACATCCTGGTCTACAGCAAGAGTGAAGCGGAGCATGAGCAGCATCTCCGAGTTGTCCTCCAGATTCTCATAGAGCACCAGTTGTATGCCAAGTTTAGTAAATGCGAGTTCTGGCTCGATCGTATTTCGTACTTGGGCCATATCATCACCAGAGGAGGAGTAGAAGTGGATCCCCAGAAGATCGTGGCCATTGAAATGTGGCCGGTACCTAGTACAGTGGCAGAAATTTACAGTTTTCTTGGCTTGGCCGGCTACTACCGACGATTTGTTTCAGACTTTGCTCGGATTTCAGCACCATTGACCCAGTTGACCCGCAAGGATGTACAGTTTGCCTGGACAGTAGAATATCAAGATTCTTTTGAGAAGTTGAAGCGAGGCTTGATGACGGCTCCTATTCTCACACTTTCAGATGGGACCGGAGGATTCTTAGTGTATTGTGATGCTTCAGGCCGAGGTTTAGAATGTGTTCTGATACAGCATGGGAAGTTAATAGCTTATGCGTCATGACAACTTTGTGATCATGAGAGAAATTACCCAACCCATGACTTGGAGCTGGCAGCAGTAGTGTTTGCACTTAAGCTTTGGAGACACTACTTGTATGGAGATAGGATGGAGATTTTCACCGATCACAAGAGCCTGAAGTATGTGTTCACTCAGAAGGATCTTAACATGCGTCAGAGGAGATGGATAGAGCTGCTTGTGGATTATGATGTCAACCTGCAGTATCATCCTGGGAAGGCCAACATCGTTGCAGATGCATTGAGCAGAAGAGCCGGAGTTTATTTCCTAACAGCGCAACCAGAGCTGTTAGCCGATCTTCAGAAAATGGATAGAGAAGTTGTCCTTCCTTCCAGTGTGGCATTGATGGCCAGCATGCAAGTTCAGTCCACTATAGTCGAGAGGATCCGGATGGCGCAGTCAGCAGATTCCAAGCTTCAGCGACTCAGAGAAGAGTGTGAGACAGGACGAAAATAAGAGTTATGTATCCATGAAGACGGTATACTTCGACATGGAAAGCGTCTTTGTGTACCCAGTGGAGATATCAGACAGAAAGTCACGGCAGAAGCTCATAGTTCTCAGTATTCGATTCATCCCGGTGGCACGAAGATGTACCGAGATATCCATCAACACTTTTGGTGGAATGGCATGAAGAGGGAGATATCTCGGTTTGTCTCTCGGTGTTTGGTTTGCCAACAAGTCAAGGCTGAACATCAGAGGCCAGCTGGACTTCTTCAGCCCTTGCCAATTCCAGAATGGAAGTGGGAGCATATAACCATGGATTTCGTGACTGGATTACCTAGGTCCCCGACCAGTAGAGATGCTATATGGGTTATAGTTGATCGGCTCATGAAGGTGGCTCACTTTTTCCCATTCAGAGTTGGTCAGTCGACGGCTCAGCTAGCAGGGATGTACCTCAGGCAGATTGTCAGGCTGCACGGTGTTTCAGTCAGTATCACCTCGGACCGAGATTCAAGATTTACGTCGCACTTTTGATATAGTCTGCAAGAGAGTTTGGGAACTCACCTCCAGTTCAGCTCAGCTTATCACCCGCAGACAGATGGTCAGTCGGAGCGCACGATCCAGACTATTGAGGATATGTTAAGATCTTGTACGTTCGACTTCGGTGGTTCTTGGAAAGATCACCTGCACCTGGTGGAGTTCTCGTACAACAATAGTTTCCAAGCCAGTATTCAGATGGCACCGTTCGAGGCACTGTATGGTAGGAAGTGCAGATCCCCACTAGCATGGAACGATATTGGAGAAAGGCAGATGCTTGGTCCCGAGTTGATCACTCAGACAGTTGAGGTGGTCAGAAAAGTCAGAGATCATCTTCGTATTGCACAAGATCGTCAGCACCATTGGGCCGATTCTCATTGGCGTTCCCTTGAATTTTCTGTCGGCGACCATGTATTCCTTAGGATCTCGCCTAACCGTGGCATCATTCGTTTCGGCGTACGGGAAAAGCTTAGTCCTAGGTATATAGGGTCGTTCGATATCCTGGAGCGAGTAGCAGATGTGTCCTATCGTCTCGCTCTTCTGCCGTCTTTGAGTGAGATGTATTACGTGTTCCATGTATCCCAACTGCGACGGTATATCCCGGACCTGAGCCACATCCTGGATCATTCGGAATTGGTTATTGGTACCAACCTTTCGTATGAGGAGAGGCCCGTATCTATATTGGACCAAAGAGAGAAGATACTCAAGAACAAGACTATCAAGTTAGTTCGTGTTGCTTAGGGTCATCACTCCTTGGGTGAGTCAATATGGGAGCGTGAGGATGATATCCGATCGCGATATTTCGACCTGTTTAACTCGTAAGGTATAATGTCTTTCTTATGCCTTACGCTCTAAATTCCTTGCTTGAAACGAATGATTGCATGGTAGATTGCTTGAATATAGCCTGTCATTACCTCTCTAGCCTCTTAATTAAATTTCGAGAATGGAATTATTTTAAGGTGGGTAGAGTTGTGATGACCATAGTTCGTAATTACGTATTTTAGAATACGTGTACGTATCTGACTCGTATTGCATGTCTCCTGGCTTGGTTCGGCTTGTTTGGGTTGGCTTGGTTCAGCTTGGGTTGCTTATTGGTTCATCATGAACCAATGGGAGAACCCTTACCTACCACCACCATCTCTATTTATTAACCCAACACTCTTTCTATCTCCTTATTCACTCTTCTTCTTCCTCACCATTACTCTCCACCTACACCCAAGAGCCCTAGGCAAGTGCAACTTGCTTCATGATGGATCTCAAGTTTTATTGTTCCATTCTCTTCTTTACATGATTATAAGCCTCTTTAGAACTTGGAGTTTTTAATTTTTATGGATAGATTCTTCTAGATCTATGTTGTAACTTGGGGTTTCATGAGTTCATGGAGTTTTTCTTGGTTTTGATCTACTAAAACTTGTTATTTTTGAAAACTAATAGTTTTATTAGAAAGAGCACGAAATTTCGTATGAATTTGGTTTTTGATTCACCTTATTTCGAGTTAAAATGAAGTTTTTATGGCCAAAACAAGTTTTCTGAATTTTTCATGTCGGCTGAGTAAAATTTTACGATGGGAACCATAAAATTGCGTATTTTACGCTGGATAGCATCCAGAATGTAAGATTTTATGTTGGGAACCCTAAAATTGCGTATTTTATGTTGGATAGCATCCAGAATGTAAGATTTTACGCTGGAAATCCTGAAATTACGTATTTTACGCTGGATAGCATCCAGAATGTAAGATTTTACGCAGAGAAGCGTGAATTTGCGTATTTTACGCTGGATAGCATCCAGAATGTAAGATTTTACGCAAGAAACCCTAAAATTGCATATTTTACGCTGGATGGTACCCAGAATATGAAATTTTACGCTGGAACCCTCCCCTTTTGCGTATTTTACGCAGAATTAAATTTTTGGCGTAAAAAGTGCACAGAATGACTGTTTTTGCCAAGTTTAGCTATTTTCTAGCCAGAATTTCGAAAAACTTAAAACATGAAAGTTTTAGATCTTTGTCTTGCCTTTTCGAATATCTCTGGAGCACCTCATTTTGAGTTCGTATGTGGAAGTTATGTTCCGTCTCCCCTGAGCCGTATGATTCCTCCACAACTCTTGCACCCTGTTTATATTTAGTTATTGCATATACGCTTATACCAGGTTAAATGTTAATTTTAAATATGTTCCATGACATAATGGTGACCCGTCGTGGCACACTCTTGACAGTAAATTTGATATGATATATATCTCGAATGCTGTTGTGACGGCTAGCATGTCATGACAGAATTGAATGGCCTGGACACCGTGGGTGATTATGTTTGTACAAAATAAACCAGTACTATTTGCATCATGTCTACGATAGGGATCCCAGAGTACCACAGTCAGGGATACCTACAGTAATTGACTAAGGGTAATAAACTAGAATAATTCAGTAGACATGAGGAGATTCCCAGCTACAGGCAATCCCGTTATCTGGGCGCATTAAGTGGACTTGTAGCCTACCAACGAGTTGGGCACATTTCTAGCACACAGTCACGTGTTGCATTCTTTATAAACGGACATTCGACCCGAATAACCAGATGGTCTGCAGGGCTTATGGCTGTTGGGAAAATCACATTGTATCTTGCTAATAACTAGGCCTGTGATAACCCTAGTTAGTTAAAAGTATCAAGCCGTACTCATGATTGGCCGTGATTGATTGGATGGAGTTATTTTAGCTTAGTCTTATCCTGATCCTGTGTAAGATTGTGACATGACATGATTATTGATGCTTGCCTTAACAATAACGATCGGGGGTCCAGTTCTGTTCAGGCGAAGGGTTACAACTCCGGTCCTTGTTTGGTTTAAGGGTTGTAACCTGGCTCCCGGAGCAGTTCTATGTCCTCTCTTCGTTTATTGTCTTATTGCAACCCCATGCCATGTTCGTCATATTTTACCTTACCTTAATACCATGATTATTTATACTGGCCTTAGCAATAAAGATCGGGGGTCCAGTTCTGTTCAGGAGAAGGGTTACAACCCTGATCCTTGTTTGGTTTAAGGGTTATAACCTGGCTTCCGGAGCAGTTCTGTGTCCTCTCTTCGTTTATTGTCTTCACTGTACCAATAGTATTTGAGACAGGTTTCTATTCAGGTGAAGGGCTGTAACCCCGGTCCCTGTTTGGTTTAAGGATTGTGACCTGGCTACTTGAATGGTTTCCTCGTACTCAGTTTACTGTTGTTATCTCTATTATTATCAGTTCTTTATTTATTATCTTTAATATTCTATTGTGATATGCTGGTTTTAGTTCCTAAGTGAAGCCTCCTTTGTGGCACTTGCTCTTTCTGGGCCTGACCCAGCTGGTTTTGTACGACTAGCTTCATGATCATCCAATATGTAATGTATGGGACGCCTTACTATTATATATTTGGTGCTCTAACATCTTGTAACTATTATTTCTTGCTTGAGATTGAGACAATAGGTTTGTTCATGATCATAGGAGACTGTTGGCTTGTAGTTAAACCCTCATGTATCTAGACGGTCGTGATCGTATAGCGAGGTGGATTGCACTTTAATATACGTAGCTGGCTATGTACGCTCCCGCTCTCCAGTATCTGGTTCTGGGGCGTTATATCCACTAATGATCGATAAGGATGCTAGATGATTGGTTATATAGAGATTGGATTGGTGCATGAATGGATCTTTTTATGGAATCACAAGGAGATGATGCAAACGAATTTTGATGGTTAACGTGAATTGCTAAAAGATGACCGTGTTTGGTGTTAACGTAAATTCTTAAAGAATGCTTTCGAAAGAAATATGATTATATGGTTGCCTTATCGATTTGGTTAAAAGAGTACAGACCGTATCGATGATCTAAAAATATGGGAATAGAATACGTCACTAAGAGACTGAAGGAAGAAATCATAAATGATACACCATTGAGGTAGCAATGTTGGAATATGACTCGGAATATTTGGTCGATTGAATAGACACAATTTGAGTACGATATGGGAATACAAATTGGATTGAGCAGGTAATGCTGCTTTTATACAAGTGAAAACCGATTACTTGGATGTTCGATTGATTGATATTTATATGATGGTTTCAAGATTGACCCATAAGAATTGTTGGATAGATTTTGTCGGTTGTGGGTAAGTCTAGAATAATTTCGTTGGATATAACCAGAGGATGAGTACATGTAGATAGACTTGACCCTAGAGTGTCGATTGGTTGCCTAAGTTTCAAATTTGTTGGCGATGATATTTCAGTTGTTCGTGTTGGGAATAAGTTCATAAGATTGGGATAGCATCCCATGTCCCTTAGATTGGTCGGATCATAGATTATCCCTGAGATAAGAGAGAGTCCCTATCATAAGAATTGGTTGCCTCTAAGATAAGAGATAAGTATGTCCCTATAGCTATCCATCTCAGATGAGTTAGCTAAATTTTTGGTTTAGCTTAGAATAGCTGGCCATAGAGACTTGACCGATGTCTAAGTTGTCTATTGGAGACTGTAAGATGTCCCTATTGATGTTGCGTGGGTATAGTCGGAATGAGTGAGATATGTCGGAAAATAAACTTCGGAATGGAATGAAGATTAGAAAATTCGATGTTATAATGTTGGATGGGATGACGGATCATGTTAGTTTCGGAACTTGGTTGCCTTTTTTCAGAATGTCAAAAATTGTTAGAACTGGTTGGATTAATTGGTTGATTGAATCATATTGAGTTGTGCATACTGATGGTAGTCGCCTTGAGACAGTTGGAATAAATTTATTGATGGATAATCGAATCAAAATTAAGAATAAGTGTAACGACGGAATGAGATAGTGCATGTATTAGAGATAGACGAGAGTGAATGAAATTTTGAAATGACCCTCAGAATTTATGTTACTGGAAATAAGAGTTTGCTTATGCGAGATGATAATATGTTGGCTTAATCAGTATGAGAAAATTTGAGTGCATGGAAAATTTTGTTAGAATTGAATGATGTAACGATTTTGAAGAATAATCATAATCGAAAATTTTACAAGTTGCAATAAAAGTGTATGGATATAACCGATAATAAGTACATGAGTTGATCGATAAGATTCGTGGGATTGAAATAAAATGTGGCTATTGGCTTTTATTAAATTTTGGTGGCATGAATGACAATGGACTTGAAAGAAAACTCTGGATTCGTTGAATATTTGATATTACTATTTCGGAATACTTTGGAAATTTTGGATCGGTTGGAAAGAAATTTTTCGAGTTGGAATTGGTCATTCATTGCATTATTGTCGATTGGGAGATTGAATAAGTGAATTGCGGCTATACGAGATGCTCAAGAAGATTGGTTAATGTTCGGGAACGAAATTATAAATGTAGCTTGTTCGTTTTCTCTATCACTGAACTTGGTTGAAATGCATATATTTCTGGAACGCCTAAAATATGTATATGATTCCAACTAAGTGATATTCTGAATTCAAACAAAGCCATGGAAAGGATTATCATGTACTAAAAAATAGCACGAGTGTTGGAGAAAAGAACAAGTATGGGACACTATTTTGAATCAAATTGAGATGCTGTGGCGTGATGGTACACCATTTGGAATCAATTAAAATATTGCAGAGAAATGTTTAATAGTGAAAGTTGATCATGTGAAGTCTCATAAAGTCGGTTGAAGTTTGGGGATGAGTTTTGTTTAGGTTTTGAGGACAAAACTTTTTCTGGGTGGTATATAATGTAGTGTCCCGACTCGCAAGATGCCTTATGATGATGGTTGGTTCGATGAAGCCTTGTTGGACTTGGGATTATAAGAAGAATCGCTCGGAAGGCTATGCGATCATGGCAGAAATTGTCTCATAAAAGTGAGTAGTATTGAACCCTTCGAAGATCCTTTAGCTTCACGCTTAATAAAAGGACTGTATGCTATGTTTACTCGTTGAGTTGCTGGATAACAACTTGCATGAAAGTCGAAAAGATAATGAAAGACAATTAATCATATGACCCGAAAACTATTGTGTATCATTTCATGAATTATGGGCTTACGTGTTGTTGCTATAAAATATATGACAAGTGAAGGAAAAGTCCCAAATACTTGGGCGATGAGTATATCGAGCCTTAGCTCGATGAATAGATGGTAACACAGATAATAAGTCCCAAGAACTGGGCAGTGAGTATACTTGAATTATGTCTGAATGAACGTATGCTAAAACAGATGCTAAGTCCCAAGAATTGAGCGGTGAGTACATGTTGAGTTTTGGTTGGAAAGATGTTCGGTACCAAAGATGTGGAAATGAGATTAAGTAATCAACATTCTATTATCTCGTCGCCGATGTAGAATGTTGATTACACTAAGACCCTGGATTGGACAGTTTGTATTTGTGAGCTCAACTCAAGGCAAGATGGCAATACGAATGAGGATGGTGGCTGATTACTTAGTTTTCCTTATCGTGCATTAAATGTTTTCTTAATAGATAAGTTGCATATACTTGCATGGTCATGGACAACTTGTGCACAAGGAAGTTCCTTGAATGGTAATCCGAGGCCACGGACCTGGCTAATCCTGGGGGGAACAAGGATTGGTGCCGTCGTACTTGTAAAAGCATAGAATTTCAGGCGCATACGAAGACCAAAGTGTCCATGCGCCACAAACATCATGCGCCGAAGACTCAAAATAGAATGTTTTGCAAATCATTCAAAAGACAGTAAGGATAAAAGGCGCATGAAGATTAGATTTTTATTGCATATGGAAATCTATTACATGGCCAACACTTGTTATAACAAAAGTCTATTACAAAAAAGCCTAGTCTAAACCCTATAAGTAGGCGTATCACTCTGAAATCTTAATCATCAGTCTAAGCGCATCAATCTGATGTCTCAGTCCAGGCGCATCATCCTTTCTCATCAGAGTGAATCACTTTCTCGTCAAACACACGAATGCTTCGTCTAATAAAGCATTTATTGAACAGAATACGGGTTGGCAATCAATCTAAACCCTGTGGTTCTTCCAGCATAACAGGAGGCAGGGCACGAATCTTTGGATGCAACAAGCACCCAATGCCATCTCATAGAAAAACACTGCCGACAAGGGGTTTGAACATAAGTTGTTGTGTCCATAGCTCTATCAGCGTATCTCAGTCTTCTGAAAGAGTTCATTGTCAAAATTAAAGCTTCTTTGAATGAGAAGATCCACAATCCGCAGTGCAACATCTTGCCAAGAAGGAGGATCGGTCGAGTTATCTCAAATGAGAAGTTTGGATGAAAAGAATGAGCAAACTCTCTACACTGCTATTTATAGGCCAGGACAAATCAAACCCATGTGTCACGACCCGCACCCTGATTAGGGGCACGAGTACGTGGTTACGTCCAGCCTACATCGCAGTATCGGCGGTAGAACGCTGTCTAGGTCACCTATAAATACTACAACTAAACAGATAAAGGTACATGTACAGTATATACACTCCGAATGGAGCTGACATAGCAATACAGTCTCAATCACATAAATAAAACTAAGGAAGATAGCACGGAAGAAAAATAGGATAGATGAAAGCAGGAAATAAGTTTAAAATCCACACAAGCCCAAAGCTATACACAACTACACAGAGTCATAGAAATATAATACAAAACGCTACAACTGAAGGTACTAGCTAGATCGCAGGCCAGGCAAATCTAACTAAGCTACTCTACTCAGGGTGAGAAAAGTCTAGTGGCTCTACTAACAAGCCACGGTCCAAGTCTACTCCATCTAACCCGTCCCCATAATAGGTCGGGCAATCAGCCTCTGAATTATCTGTAAAATTGTCAACGGTATCCTGTCAAAAAAATGAGCAAGTACAAACACCAACAGCAGTTCCATATGAATTGGCAAATACTATAAGAGACAATATAATGAAATACAAGACAAAGATATAGGCGACTTGGGAACCATTCGAAAGCCGAGTTACAACCCTTAAACCAAACAAGGATTGGGGTTGTAACCCTTCTTTCAAACAAGACTTAGTCTCAAATCATGGTACAGTATAAAGGCAGGTAAAGCATGTGAGTAAATGAAATCATAGCATGGTGAGAAGTACAGAAAGTAAAGCTGAACTGCATATAAGATACGAAAATAAATGTAAAATGTGATTTGAATTATTAGAACGATATGTGATCGGCTAGGGAGTCATGGTAGGGTTATCCACTTGGCCCGACAATCCGCGGTAACCTCAACGGAGAGTCATGCCGACCAAACTGGATAACCTGGACATGGGGTATCTGCTACACCCTACGTGAGGTGAGGGTAGCGCTAGTAAAATAGTGACAGGAAGGCTTTGATCACATAAACCCTAATAATTCCCCCATCCCCGAATAGTATTATGGATCCGGACATGGCACGTCATGACACGGATTCAAAAACAGGTGATCAGCCCACTCCCAAATCGATGTCTATATAAGTACATGAAACATGGATATCACACACCAACATACCAAGGAAAATCCAGGAATAACATCTCATGACAGGATCCGACGTATACTAGTCCGTGAACCGTCGTGTCGGGAATCATGTAAGACACTACAACTGAATCGGATATAGTAGATTTCAAGATAATGAAAACTATCAGTGAATGTACTCACCTGTGGCCCTGAGCTGATAAGGTGAACAGACGCTCATAGTAATCACAGACCTAAAATAAGATACTATGAGTCAAACAGGGTTTTATACTGAAAAAGGAAACTGATTTAAGTCATGAATGAAAGTCTAAGTCAAACTAGGTCAATCTCGGTCAAACTGAGTCCTACTAGGTCATACTGGATCAAACTGGGTCAAACTGGGTCATACTAGGTCACTGGGAGTCAATCCAAGTCAAACTAGGTCAAACGGGGTCAAAGGTTGACTTACCGTTGACTTTTTGTCAACTGGTCAACCCTGGTCAACTCTGGTCAACTCTAGGTCAACCCTAGGTCAAACTAGTATAATGTTGACCAACTATTGACTTTTAGTCAACTGGTCAACTCTGGTTTGGTTTCGGTTAAATCTGGTCACTTATAGGCTAAGTTTGACTCTCGGTTGACTTTTGTTGACTTTTGGTCAAAATGGTCAACTGAAGTCAAAACTAGTCTAGGAGCACTGTATTTGACCATTACCAACCAAGAAAACCAAGTTCTAACCATATCTTAGACTCTAAACTCAAATACCTTAGTTCTAGGTAAAACCTACATTACGCTTACCAAGGTAATCCCGATACCTTGCCCAATACAAAGGAAACCCCGCTAATACCCAAGATACTAGCCTAGGCTCCTTAGGGTAGCTAGATACTATCCTATCTAAGGTTTATCTACCAAAAAATATAGGTATCCTAGGTATCTAGCCTATCTTAGAACACATGTTGGTTTATCCTACCATTTACCTTACCATATATCATTATTCTAACTTAACTAACCACTCACCACACAAACTCACTCACTCACTCACTCGTGATACCACACTTCTAGGCTCACTCCTAGGCTCTTCTATAGACTCACACACATACACACACTCTAAGCACAAACACACACACACAGGGCTCACACATAAGGACTGAATTGGGCTGCCATGGGGTGGTTTAAGGGGCTAGATTCAGGGGGTTTGGGGACTGCTTTTAGGTAGTTAAGGGAGTGGTTTGTGGACTGATTTAAGGCTGCCATTAGAGGCTGGTAAGTAGGCTGTTAAGGCCTGGATTTGGACAGGTAAGAACAGGTTTTAGGGGGGGTTGTTTAGGGGCATGCTAAGGACAGGTAATGGGCTGGTTTTAGGCTGTGTTAGGACAGCTATGTAGGGGTTTTAAGGGCAGCAATTAGATAGGAATGGGGACAGCATATAGCTGTGTATATGACTGAATTGGAGTGGTCTGTGACAGGTTTTAGGGGACTGAAATGTGGTGTTATGAAGGGTGAACATGGGGGCTAATGTGGCTGTTAGTTTGGACAGGTTTAGGACAACTTGTATGCTGAAATGTGGGGCTGGAATAGGGTGTTTAAGGACTTGTTTGTGGCTGGAAAAAGTGGACTGATGTATGGCTAAATTATGGGCTAATTTGGGGACTGGTTTATCAACAATTTGGGGGTTAAGGTGGCTGATATTGAGGTAGATTTGAGGCTGATTTGGGGCTGAACATTGGGGGTTAATTTAGGGACAGGTTTATGGCTGTCATTGGATGAACAAGGGGCTGCCAATGTGCCACAGCTGCTGTCCATGGGGACAGCAGCTACTGCTACTACAAGCTGCTGTCCATGGCGGCTAACACCCTCTCCTCTTCTCTCATCTACCACTCATATCCCCCTCTCTAAACTCTCTCACACAAACACTCAAACACTCTCACTACACAACACACATATACATACAACAAATCAACACCATACTCTCTAACTTTCTCCCCCTTGGCCGAAATCCTCCATACACCCAAACACAATAATTACTTACATACACACCATAATATCATATATATAAGCCACAAATATATATGTATACATATATATAGAAAGATAATAACATATATATAATAATATATATATATATATAATATGTAGGTAAATAAATATGATACCATATGATACTTTGCAAAACACATTTCTAAACAAGTAAAAATCTGGGATTTAAACTCTCATAAATCATCCACAATATATACATAATATGTACAAGTGTCCAAATAGGTTTTTCCTACTAGGACACAAACCTACACCTATGACACTCCTAAAAGTTTCCAAATGGACACAAAATGGACACAAATGGAGACACAACCATGGGAGTCATTCCTATGGGTCAAAATCAACCTATATGCATGTAGGGACGGTTTAGAGGAGAGATTATACCTTCCGGGAGAGAGATTCAAAGGAAAAGTCTTCCGACACGACACCGACACGTAGAGATTCCAAAAGGACACGAACGAGCTCCGAATCCTCCCAAACTTGGCTAGCTTTCTCCTTGGCTTGAGTAGAGAAGGAAAGAAGATGATTTGGTGAAAGAAATGATGGATTTGGTGGAAAAAAATCAATAGAAACCCTCTCTAAAAAATTGGGGAAGAACAAGAGAGAGAAAAATTGATGGATAATGACAAATGGGAGGCTCAACCCTATCCTTATTGTGGCTGGCCATAATGGGCCATGTGTCCCCCTATTGAAAGTCCAAAATAGCCCCCCACTAATCCTATTAATTAATATTAGGAAAGGGCTAAATGGTTGAGGCTAAATTAGTTATTCTAACTCTCTAATCTAACCAAACCCTATCCATAATTAATTAATCTAACCACTAACTAAAATAAATATCATGTGGGCCATGGCTAACTAGTGTGTGGGTCCCACTAGAGTCAAACTACCTCCGGGTCCCCGTTACAAGTCGGATTGAGCTGAAATTCGAACCCGACTCAAATAACCCCAAAATAATATCATAAATAATAAAATAAATTTCAAAAATATTCAAAAATGAAAAATAACAAAAATACCCCTGTTCTTGGAAATTAGGGGTGACAAATCTATGCACCTTAAAAAAAATTCGTCCTCGAAATTAAAACACAGCAATCACAGAAAAACACATGCAGAAAACAATCCTTCTCGAATACTTCCAAAAAAAAGTTTCAGCAAAAATAAAATCTCTTAAGGTACAACAACACTTGCAAAAAAAACTGTTACGTGTCCGACACGGACACAAAACCAACATAAAATCTCACCTATCAAAAGCCAAATCAACAATCACCAATGCAATAATATTAAAAATAATCAAAGAGGTCCAATGACCAAAATACCCTTGGGCCAGGAATGACACTGAAAGCATCCTAATCACATGGTTAGGCTCTAGGTCAAACAGTCCCTAGGATTTCATTAGTAAAACATCAAAAATCTCAAGTCGTGGCTTAAAATTTTAAAATGATTAAAATCTCCAAAATCAAAGCATGAATTAAATAACAATAATTAAATGACTAAAACTATAATTTAAAATTACTCTCAATTAGAAACTGGGTGCTACAAGTCTATCCACCTTAAAGAATTCATCCACAAAAATTAAAACAAAGTAAGCACAGAAAAATCATGCAGTTCGATAATCATATGCGTCTGTCCAGAATCATGATATTCAGAATCTCCGTCATGCTAGTGAGCAAGGCTACGATAATCATAGAGTCCTTGACTATGGTACATACCTCTAGAATTATGGTATTTAAAATTTTTGCATTGTCGCATGCTTGGCAGCAAAAATCTTAAATTTTCACACCCTAGAAATACATCCATAACCCGACTATATGTCCTCACTATGCCTGCTAGCATGACCCTAGAGGATTCTAAACCTCATAATCAAGGCGACCTAGCCCATACGACTTATCTCAGAAGAAAATCACATCACAAGAACAAAATTTCATCACACGATCAAGGAACAGATGTAATCGAATTTCAAGACAGTTTATAAGGAGGCAAATACGAAAATGAGATCGAAGATTGGAATATGCACTCTGCCACGCCAGATAATATAGGTTCCTGAACTTAACTTGGCTAAATCCGTGAGATATTTCCAAACAATTTTGCAAAATAAAGGATAAGATGTTAGTCAAAATGCTTAAGAAGTGGTCCAAGTAGAATTCGAGAAACATATTTAACCATGATGCCGTTATCTGAAGTCATATCTCGCCAGTATTTCTCTGGATGTAAACTCCCGATTCCATAATACAAGGATAAATATACTTTTCGAACTTTTCTTGCATCAATCCATGAGGCACTTTCAACAATTATCAGAAAGGACAAGAAGAATTACCCAAGAGGTTAGTGAAGAATAGTTTAGTCAAATCATAAGAAAGACGGAATACAAAACAATCATGTTAAGAAAATCCTACTTGTGGCTATAGATAGACAGAGTTAACCAAGACGGGAAAGAATGACGATAAGAATTTGTTCTTGTTCATCCGGTCATAACGAAGTGATCCAATTTAAGATATAATCTGATAACCATATACGTCTTCCTGAAATTATGTTGCCAGAATTTTTGCCACGCCAATAAGCATAGCTGCAATAAACGATAGAGTCCATAACTAAGGTATGCACCCTAAAGTCATGTCATCTGGAATTCTTACCACGCCAACCGGTATGGCTGCAAGAAAATCTAAATTCCATAACTAAGATAAGTATATCTAAAATCAGGCTCTATGTCCTTGTCATGCTAGCTTGTATGGCTGCGATAAATTCTAAACTCCATAAATAAAGAAGTCATTTACCTTATCAGGATATACCTTAATTCAATCCACCAAATTTATCACGATGTAAGATCAAAGTCAACAACGAACATCAAGAATCAAAATCAACAACAAATCAAGGAAGTGTAAATGGAGGCAAGTGGGAATAGACTCAAGAGTTTTCGAAGTAAGATTCTCAGAAGTTATCCCTGGAATCTATCAAGAGTTCCTAACTGTGATTGAGCAACTCCTATCATAACCTAGAACATATATCCTAATAGCAGGCTCGTAGAAGCGCTCTAAGTCGAGCACCACTATAAAATCATACTAGTTGCGACTCTGACCTGCATGGGCCACCACAAAAACGTCTCACGACCAGCACCCTGATTAGGGGCACGAGTACGTGGTTACGTCCAGCCTACACCGCAGCATCGATGGTAGAACGCTGTCTAAGACACCTATAAATACTACAACTAAACAGATAAAGGTACCTGTACAGTATATACACTCCGAATGGAGGTGACATAGTAATACAGTCTCAATCACATAAACAAAACTAAAGTAGATAGTACGGAAGGAAAATAGGATAGATGAAAGCAAGAAATAAGTTCAAAATTCACACAAGCCCAAAGCTATACACAACTACACAGAGTCATAGAAATATAATACAAAATGCTACAACTGAAGGTACTAGCTGGCTCGCAAGCCAGGCAAATCTAACTAAGCTACTCTACTCAGGGTGAGCAAAGTCTAGTGGCTCTACTAGCAAGCCACGGTCCAAGTCTACTCCATCTAACCCGTCCCCATAATAGGTCGGGCAATCAGCCTCTGAATCATCTATAAAATTGTCAACAATATCCTGTCAGGAAAATGAGCAAGTACAAACACCAACAGCAGTTCCATATGAATTGACAAATACTATAAGAGACAGTATAATGAGATATAAGACAAAGATATAGGCAACTTGGGAACCATTTGAAAGCCGAGTTACAATCCTTAAACCAAACAAGGACCGGGGTTATAACCCTTCTTTCAAACAGGACTTAGTCTCAAATCATGATACAGTATAAAGGCAGGTAGAGCATGTAAGTAAATAAAATTATAGCATGGTGAGAAGTACAGAAAGTAAAGCTGAACTGGATATAAGATACGACAATAAATATAAAATATGATTTTAATTATTAGAGCGATATGTGATCGGCTAGGGAGTCATGGTAGGGTTATCCACTTGGCCCGGCAATCTGCGGTAACCTCAACGGAGAGTCATGCCGGCCAACCTGGATAACCTGGACGTGGGGTATCTGCTACACCCTACGTGAGGTGAGGGTGGCGCTAGCAAAATAGTGACAGGGAGACATTGATCACATAACCCTTAATAATTTCCCCATCCCCGAATAGTGTCATGGATCCGGACATGGCACGTCATGACACGGATTCAAAAGCAGGTGATCAGCCCACTCCCAAATCGATGTCTATATAAGTACATGAAACATGGATATCACACACCAACATACTAAGGAAAATCCGGAAATAACATCTCATGACAGGATCCGACGTATACTAGTCCGTGAACCGTCGTGTCGGGAATCATGTAAGACACTACAACTGAATCGGATATAGTAGATATCAAGACAATGAAAACTATCAGTAAATGTACTCGCCTGTGGTCCTGAGCTGATAAGGTGAACAGACGCTTAGAGTAATCACAGATCTAAAATAAGATACTATGAGT
Organism: Iris pallida; assembly: GCA_029216955.1. Classification (NCBI taxonomy): domain Eukaryota; kingdom Viridiplantae; phylum Streptophyta; class Magnoliopsida; order Asparagales; family Iridaceae; genus Iris; species Iris pallida. The sequence continues at coordinate 263,623 of JANAVB010038820.1, forward strand.
CAAACAGGGTTTTATACTGAAAAAGGAAACTGATTTAAGTCATGAATGCAAGTCTAAGTCAAACTAGGTCAATCTCAGTCAAACTAAGTCATACTAGGTCATACTGGATCAAACTGGGTCAAACTGGGTCACACTAGGTCACTGGAAGTCAATCCAAGTCAAACTAGGTCAAACGGGGTCAAAGGTTGACTTACTGTTGACTTTTGGTCAACTGGTCAACCCTGGTCAACTCTGGTCAACTCTAGATCAACCCTAGGTCAAACTAGTCTAATGTTGACCAACTATTGACTTTCAGTCAACTGGTCAACTCTGGTTTGGTTTCGGTTAAATTTGGTCACTTATAGGCTAAGTTTGACTCTCGGTTGACTTTTGTTGACTTTTGGTCAAAATGGTCAACCGAAGTCAAAACTAGTTTAGGAGCACTGTATTTGACCATTACCAACCAAGGAAACCAAGTTCTAACCATATCTTAGACTCTAAACTCAAATACCTTAGTTCTAGGTAAAACCTACATTACCCTTACCAAGGTAATCCCGATACCTTGCCCAATACAAAGAAAACCCCGCTAATACCCAAGATACTAGCCTAGGCTCCTTAGAGTAGCTAGATACTATCCTATCTAAGGTTTACCTACCAAAAAATATAGGTATCCTAGGTATCTAGCCTATCTTAGAACATATGTTGGTTTATCCTACCATTTACCTTACCATATAGCATTATTCTAACTTAACTAACCACTCACCACACAAACTCACTCACTCACTTACTCATGATACCACACTTCTAGGCTCACTCCTAGGCTCTTCTATAGACTTATACACATAGACACACTCTAAGCTCACAAACACACACACACAGGGCTCACACATAAGGACTGAATTGGGCTGCCATGGGGTGGTTTAAGGGGCTAGATTCAGGGGGTTTAGGGACTGCTTTTAGGTGGTTAAGGGAGTGGTTTGTGGACTGATTTAAGGCTGCCATTAGAGGCTGGTAAGTAGGCTGTTAAGGCCTGGATTTGGACAGATAAGAACAGGTTTTAGGGGGGGTGTTTAGGGGCATGCTAAGGACAGGTAATGGGCTGGTTTTAGGCTGTGTTAGGACAGCTATGTAGGGGTTTTAAGGGCAACAATTAGATAGGAATGGGGACAGCATATAGCTGTGTATAGGACTGAATTGGAGTGGTTTGTGACAGGTTTTAGGGGACTGAAATATGGTGTTATGAAGGATGAACATGGGGGATAATGTGGCTGTTAGTTTGGACAGGTTTAGGACAACTTGTATGCTGAAATGAGGGGCTGGAATAGGGTGTTTAAGGACTTGTTTATGGCTGGAAAAAGTAGACTGATGTATGGCTGAATTGTGGGCTAATTTGGGGACTAGTTTGTCAACAATTTGGGGGTTAAGGTGGCTGATATTGAGGTGGATTTGAGGCTGATTTGGGGCTGAACATTGGGGGTTAATTTAGGGACAGGTTTATGGCTGTCTTTGGGTAAACAAGGGGCTGCCAATGTGTCACAGCTGCTGTCCATGGGGACAGCAGCTACTGCTACTACAAGCTGCTGTCCATGGCAGCTAACACCCTCTCCTCATCTCTCATCTACCACTCATATCCCCCCTCTAAACTCTCTCACACAAACACTCAAACACTCTCACTACACAACACACATATATATACAACAAATCAACACCATACTCTCTAACTTCCTCCCCCTTGGCCGAAATCCTCCATACACCCAAACACAATAATTACTCACATACACACCATAATATCATATATATATATATATAAGCTACAAATATATATATATACATATATATAGAGAGAGAATAACATATATATAACAAAATATATATATAATATGTAGGTAAATAAATATGATACCATATGATACTTTATAAAACACATTTCTAAACAAGTAAAAATCTGGGATTTAAACTCTCATAAATCATCCACAATATATACATAATAAGTACAAGTGTCCAAATAGATTTTTTCCACTAGGACACAAACCTACACCTAGGACACACCTAAAAGTCTCCAAATGGACACGAAATGGACACAAATGGAGACACAACCATCGGGGTCATTCCTATGGGTCAAAATCAACCTATATGCATATAGGGATGGTTTAGAGGAGAGATTATACCTTCCGGGAGAGAGATTCAAAGAAAAAGTCTTCCGACACGACACCGACACGTAGAGATTCCAAAAGGACACGAACGAGCTCCGAATCCTCCCAAACTTGGCTAGCTTCCTCCTTGGCTTGAGTAAAGAAGGAAAGAAGAAGATTTGGTAGAAGAAATGATGGATTTGGTGGAGAAAATCAATAGAAACTCTCTAAAAATTTGGGGAAGAACAAGAGAGATGGATAATGACAAATGGGAGGCTCAACCCTATCCTTATTGTGGCTGGCCATAATGGGCCATGTGTCCCCCTATTGAAAGTCCAGCTCCCCGGTGCATCGTCCATGTGCCTAACAAAGTCAGACATGTGGCGTCCCTACGTACAAAACCTTCATGTGTGCATTGCATATGCGCGCATAAGCAGATCATTCTGATGTCTATAAATAGAAGGATCATTCCTTTATCCAAGAGTTTCAGGTTCAGCTTCGGTTCTTCAATTTTTTCAACAACTTCAACATCCAAAGCACTTGCAAGAGTTCCAATCCTCTTTAAGTCCCTGCCCGTTTCAGAGCAACTCAGACATTCAGAGAGTTCGAGATCGTCGTCAGATCGTTAACGGAGTCAACGAATTACCACTCGCTCCACCGATATGGTTCCCAGATAAAAACAAAATTGTACTCCTAGGATTTCAACGAGATCCTACATTATACTCTTTTTTGTTTGTGATTAAATATAAAAGCTCATTTCACAACTTTGTAATGGCAAATAGTACTGGCATCGGTATACGGGACCTTTAATGGGGCTAGCTACCTACACTACAAGAGGTGTCGTTATACCTGGAATATGGTCCAAGATGATGTGTCGCCAGTGACCTTCATATAGATAGGTCTAGTACTAATGTGTCTTATGTAGGCAGAGTAAGTTATCCCTCAATTACAGGAAAGGATGTCGACTGTTGGTAAGGATCTCCTGAATGGTGACAAATATATTAAATTATGATATTGTTCTTAACAAAGTCCTATGCAGGAAAGGTAAGTATTATAAATGTATAGGGATGGCTATACGACCATGGGTAAGAATCACCAAGTGTGATAACTGTATGCTTTATATTATACTGGCTAAAAAATATATGCATGTTTTACTTCTGTCAGATATGAACTGCTAATTGACCCTAAGGCAACGAGAAAGACCACTCTTAATACTGTTCTATAATACGATTACTTAGTGTTATTTTCTTAGGTGAGTTGGGCCAGCACCACTCACCAGTACATTGATGATGTACTAACGCACATTGTGGGTAATATTTCAGGTGCTTGTGCATAGGAGAAAATTGTTTGATCGGTGCTTGGCATCGATGAATCGGATGGGTGCGCAGAATCTCTTCTTACAAAATGATGCCTTCTGCTATACGGGACATAATGTATGGAACAGTGTAACCCAGAAGAACCAGTAAGATTGTAAGCAAAATTGGTATGTTCGATTATAAAGCCTAAATGGCAAATATATATTCAGTCACTACCAGAATAAGTTATTTTAGCGACGCCTAAAGACATCACTAAAACGCCTAAAGACGTCGCTAAACCAGTTTAGCGACGTATTTAGCGACGTCTTCCTCTTGTCGTGGAAACCTTAGTCGCTGTTTGGAAAGACGTCGTTGATCGTCGCCAACACCGATATTTACCGACGCAGAGCTACGTTAGTAATATACCGACGTTTACCGTCGTTTCGTCGATAAAATCGTGACGTTTAGGATGCCGCTATACGTCGGTATTTCCTGGAAAAATTACCGACGTTTACGATGTCGCACTGCGTCGATATATCCTGGGAAATATTAACGACATTTTGTGATGTCGCTATACGTCGGTATATCCTGGAAAAATAAGGTAAAATTCTGGGAAAGTTATCGACGTCTACCGACGCATACCGACGAAACTGACTCGCTATACGTCGGTATCCTGGCAATATATGCCAGTTTAGCAACGTCTACCGACACAATGTGCCATCGAAAGGCGTCGGTAAACGTCGGTAGACGTCGCTAAATTTGAAAGAAAAAAAGTATGCAGTTTTCTCCACAGAATTATTTTCTTCCTGCTGTTTAATCTAAAACATAATACACAAGCACATTTTATCCCTGGGTTCGCCGACCCCTTCGGTGGAACACTCAACACCGGTAAATTAACATCCAAATGAAACGAATAACAACATAAAATAACCAAAGTCCACACAACATATATAAACCAATATCCAAATTGTCATGGGTCTACACAACCAATAACCAATGTATCTATGCAACCAACAAACAAGTATCACAAATAAATAAGTGTCACAAACAAATACAAAGAAAAACAAGTACTCAAACACTCAATACAAACAGTCCTAACTAGGACTACTGGGATCTGGAGCAGGAGGGGCGCGCCGCGACGAAGGGCTAAGAAAAGCCTATAGTCCTCCTGTAAAATTGACACCGATGAAGGAAGTAGTGACGTCGGTGGAGTCGGTATTGATGAAGAAGACAATGGCGCCGACGGAGTCGACGACGATGAAGGTGTACCCGGAGGACGATAACGCTCCAACGTTGCAAGTCGCTGGTGGTATGAATCCATGGTAGATAATATTTTATCACTGATATCAGCCACCGAATCCTGCACCAATCTCAGCCTCTCGCCCATGGTCATCTGTGATGCCTGCAGATCTAATACGTTGCGCTCCATTGATGCTCTAAGATCGGTGATGCTCTACTCTGTCCGCTCAGTCATATTTCGGAGCTCCATAATGCTGCGGTCGAGCGCATCCAATCGTGCTATAAGCACAGGCTCGTTCGATTGGTGCTGAGACTGGTCCTGAATCCGTCGTAGCAGCTCGTTCCGGAGAGACTCCATCATCTGGTGGAGTCGGGTAGACTCCTGGGACAGCTATGGACCATGCACACTAGCAGGGGATGTCCTAGAGGACTGGCTCGCAACTAGGGTGCCATAGGATTTTGTACCGTAGTACGTACCCCTACGGAGGCCACCAGCGGCGTTCATCCACAGTTCGTCCGCCGACAGAGCTTGAGTGGGCTGCGAGGAAGTACCGGCCTCTCCCGCAGTAGGTGCACTAGCAGTCGCCCGGTCCCGAAGCCTCTGATACTCGGCCTAGAAAGTATGGATAGTACTCTATGATTTCTAATATCTAATTAATGTACTTATTATTACTAACTACATAAATATTTATTTGCATGCATATTTACTAAGTTATATTAAAATTAACACGAAGTATTAAAATTAACAAATAGTATTGTAATACTTGTTGGCCCAATGATTACATCGTGTTTTTGAATATGGCTAATCAACTAAGTTTAACATAATGATGTCACTAATATTCATATACTCACTATCATGTTGCTACTTAAACTTAGCATTGTCCTAATTGTCCTATATCATATTGCTATGCTTGTATTGTACTACAACATATTTTGCTCGTCTAACATGTATTTGTAGACATGCAGTAAGCATGATCAAACATGATTAAACCAGGACATAGGCAATAAAGAATTAATGATGGACCAAAGATGGCGTCATACAAAGAGATTTCTCCGAACTGCCTAGCGACCTATCTGGGGCCTCGCATCGGGGGAGAATGTGTACGTTGAGTCGCACTGAGTCATCTCAACCCCTAGACATATCTCTCCAAGCCCTACCATAAAAATAGACCAATTCCTGAACCAAGCCCAAGCTCCACAAAGCCCAAAAAAATCCAAAGGCCTTTTGAATATCCTGCCACCTAGGAGGCAGAGTTCGGGCCGAACTCTGCCCCCACACAGAGTTCGGGCCGAACTCTGTCCCCTAATTTCTAGGAACTGATTTTTAGGGTTACCAATTGCTAGCTGGTATAACGGCCATAATTTTGAATTTTGATGACAGAATTCTGGCCGAATTCTGCCTTCCAGACTAGTATATATAGGGCATAATTTCAACCATTTTCATTTATCTCTTCATCACCTTTCTATCTCTCACTCTCAATCATCTAAGCCTTATACTACCTAAGCCTTATTCTTCCAATCTACTAGCCACAAAACTTCCTAAGCCCCAAGGTGCTCAAGTACGATTCAGCTAGAAGTTTTTGTGCAAGAGTTGAAAAAAAAAGTCACTTGGATAATTGCAAGTTTTGCCACTGCGAATTTGTAAGAAGTTGGCGTGCTCTTCTGAGTAAAGGCACGTAGTTGTACACTATTTCACAAATAGTGGATTTCAATCCTGAGCTAGAGTTCTCAGGCCTGGACTAGTCCTCCACGAGGGAAAATAGGTTAAAACTGCTGTGTTTGCGTATGCACTTCATATCTTTATTTACTTCTGCATTTCTCTCTGATTTATTTACTATCTTGAAAGTTGTTTTGTGATTGTGATATAGAGTTAATTTTTATTTGATGATTATTGACACAAACTCTATTCACCCCTCTCTAGAGTTGCCTACACATTTTTTTCAATACTTACATAGGCAAGCTCGGCCCTCTCTTCAATAAGGCCTTCGCCCTTCCGATGGGTGGCCAGGAAGACGATCACCATATCGGCGTTACCGACCTTCCTTACCTGTAATTAAATATATTATCTTAGTAATAATTTATCGAATTTGTATTAAAATAATATTTCTGAAAGAAAAATACATACCATACGACGGAAATGTTCCGTCATCGAAATTTACCCACCACACCACTTCGAGGCATGCTGCCTAGCCGCCTTGGCCTTCTCGGACTTTTTCTTATACCTTGGCTCGTTGAATCGAGCCTTCATCATCCCACTGATCAGGGGTGATCCAACCTTAGATCGGCTTTACGGCACGATCACGAGCCTTCTGATCATTAATAGCGTCGCGGATCAGCTTAGCAGCGACAGCAGGAAACATCCCCTCGATCAGCTCGGCCCGGTGCGGTGGATAGAAAAACATATCCTGGAAGAGTACGTAAACCAAATATTTTTTAGTAATATATAATATGCATAAATCAAATGATTCATGTTAAAAGCAAATCTATTTTAACCTTGAAGCACGCAAACCAGTAGGCCTTCCTATCGTCCGAAGGATCTGAGTAGTTTATCCAAGGACTACCATAATTTTGCCTCAGGAGCTGGCCTAGGCGTCTCTGTACTGACGGGGGACAATATCTATACAGACATATTATATTCATGAGAAAAGTTAATTTATGATAAACACAGAAAAAATGATAAACCAAAATACTTACTTTGTACCGTCGGCCCAGATCTCCGTCCTCGTCTCCTCTGGAGGTGCACAGGCATCATCTGTCTGATACTGGTCGGCCGTCGGTGCAACCTCCTCCATCTGCTCATCTGCCCCCATCGTCGTATCAGCAGGAGGAACGCTACTCTCGGGAGCAGTCTCAGGCCTGGAACTACTCGTCCCGAGAGATATGCCATGTAGCATCGTGGCGGGCGGAGCTACTGTCTGATACATAGGAGTACTGGGCGACGAGGATCCAGATTCGGTACCAGTAGAAGATACTGAAGAAGAACCCCGTCCTTTAGCAGTACCACCAGTAGGTACCAAAGGAGTACCCTGTCCTCTGCCAGTATCAGTATCCCATACCCCATGTCGAGAAATGCAGAACGATTCGCAATGAACTGTCATGCCTGATAACAACATATGATGAGATACAACAAAGACAACAAATAATGGAGACTAAAAATATAAAAGTGCAACAAAGACAAGATAATAACCAAGATAACATATGATGATACATTTTACAAGAAACATCTAAGTCCAGATTGTATATTTTACAAGAAATATCTAAGTTCAGATAGTACATTCTACAAAAAACATCTAAGTCCAGATAGTACATTCAGATAATAACCAAAACCAGATAATAACCAACTCTACATAATAAGAAAATGAAAGTATATCTTTCTCAATCATCTTCAGAATAATCATCTTGTTCGTCTTCCTCGACCTCATCTTCCTCATCATCTTCACTTTCATCTTCGCCTTCGTCGGCTTCGTCTTCCTCTTCGGATAATTCTATATCTTCTACATTATGTGTCATGTAATGCGTAACTTTCATGGAGTCCACATCAACAATATTGGTTACAAGAGGTAGTTCGTCCTCCTGACAAGCTTTTTCGTCAACATCAAAAGTATCTCTAGCTTTAGTATTGCATACTGCCCACCAGTCAGACTTCGTTGCTCTCCGTCTCGGATAAGCTGTAAAGTACACGAGCTGAGCTTGAGTTGCTAGGACAAATGGCCCGTAGCCTTGATATCTACGCTTGTAATTTATATCCATAAGACCATGCTTGTCAATTTTTCAACCTTGATTTTCAATCTGATCGAACCATTCACACTTGAACAACACGATCTTTGCAGGTTCTCTGCCATAATTGTACGTCAACTCCAAAATCTCTCGCAAGATGCCAAAGAAATCATTTCTTGGATCGACATCTTTGTAGTTCGAAGATTTGATACACAAATAACTGTTTTTCGTGGAATCAAGATCCAGAAAGCTATCTCTGATCGGAGCATTTGTCGACTTGAACCGAAATCCATTGACACGGTAACTTGGCCATATTTTAACAAAAGTAATTGGTCCCTTGGCAAGAGTTCTAATTAATTCAATCTCGGGCGAAATTAGATGATCGACCTGAATACCAAAGAAGAGATAGTAAGTTATTTATTGCGCAGTTGCATTAAAAGAGGCCAGCAATTACCGGTCTACTACATATTCACTCAACCAAGAAGGAAAATAACGTCTTATTTTCTTGTTCTAATTCTTCGTCTGTTAGGTAGGGTCTGACCGACCTCAACTCATTATTATATGTGCTGAAAAACAACGAAGCAACCGCCGATTAGTACAATAATATTAGCTTATACTATTACATTGAGATGACGTAAACTCATCATTAATTACTTACACCTTTAGCTTCTCCACTTCATCCTCGTCGCAATTGAGTAATACATACAACTGAGCAGCCCTTAGCTCTTCGTCATTCAAATATATCTTCTTCATTTTTCCCGAAGGCTTTTCGGACGCATTGAATACTTTCAGTATTCCATCATTAGATTCTTGATAACCGTCGTCATTTTTCGGAGCCCTCGTTCTATTCGTAGCAACATGAGGTTTGAAATACATCGAGCAGAAGTTTATAATCTCCTCGAGAATATAGGCTTCACAAATAGAACCCTCAACCCGAGCCTTGTTTTTTACCTTCCTCTTTAGGTGGTTCAAATGCCGCTCAAACGGGTACATCCACCGATAACCGACAGGCCCACCAATACGTGCCTCGTAGGAAAGATGAATTGGCAAATGCTCTATGGAGTCGAAGAATCCAGAAGGAAATACCTTCTCGAGCTTGTACAGTGTTACCGCAATATCGTTCTCCTGCTTTTCTAAACGATCGACGAGCAACTTACTAGAACAAAGATGTCTGAAGAATATGCTAAGCTCGGTCAATGGATCCCAAACAACCGGGGGTAAGAATTCCCAAAATACAATCAGAATTAACCTCTCCATGAATACGTGACAATCATGGCTCTTTATACCTGTCAGTTTGTTCTCCTTGAGGTCGACGCATCTTCTCAAGTTCGAAACATACCCGTCTGGAAATTTCAGACCTTGAATCCACCTACAAAGTCTCACTTTATCCTCCTTCTCCAGTGAGAAAATTGCCTTAGGCTGCTTCAACTTCCCATTTTCGTCCTCTATCAAATGCAACGTAGGACGTCTACATATTTTTTCCAAGTCCAATCTAGCCTTTGGATTGTCTTTCGTCTTCCCCTTTACGTCCATTACAGTATTAATTATGTTGTCAAATACATTCTTCTCGATATGCATGACATCAAGGTTATGTCTAATCAGATTGGTGCTCCAATATGGCAGATCCCAGAATATACTCCTCTTCGTCCAGTTATGAGTGCGACCAAATCCGTCACACTTGTAGCCCGTAGCAGGCTCTTCAATAGCTCTTGGTAAATCTTTTACCTCTTTCCATATCGTGTATCCGGGCTACCTTGGTGGGGGATTAGCCTTCTCCACAACGCCAGTACGAAAAGCACTCATGTTCCTCCGGTACGGATGATCCTTCGACAGAAATTGTCGATGACAATCAAATAAGTACGGTTTTCCTCCGTGTTTCAAACAGAAAGCCTTAGTGCAGTCCATGCAATACGGACATGAAAGACGACCATGCGTGCTCCATCCAGATAACATACCATAGGCCAAAAAGTCGTTGATGGTCCACATAAGTGTTGTCCGTATTGTTTGCCATTAAAATTGTTTTGATTGAAATCTTAATACAAACAGAACAGTGATACAATATAGGACTTAGATGTAGTCCTAGGAGTACACTTTTGTTTAAGCTGGGTCCTTAGTGCCAATAGAGCGAGTGGTAATGCGTTGACTCCGTTGACCGGCTGACGACGGTTATCGGTTCTCTGAAGGTGTTGATTGCTCTGGGTGCTGGAGCTTGCTGAGAGGAGGAAGACGTTGAGTGTCTAGAACTGCCTCTCCCATGATTCTCTGTTGTGGATTCTCTCTGTGTTGTGAGTCCTCTGTTCTGAGTCTCTGTCTCTGTGTGTGAAGGAGATGATCCTTCTATTTATAGTTTTACAGGCTGGCTGCTCATGCGCGCATGCAGGATGCGCCGGTGTGGGGACGCCACGTGGAGGTTGCTGATGGAGGCGTACGGATGCTGCGCCCTGATCGAGGGGGAGAACTTTTCATACTGGTGTTGTGAGCCGGCACGTAGCAGAGAGAAGATCTTTCCGTTGCTGAAATCTTGGATGAGTTGAGTCAAAGGACACGTGTCGTCGACTCATGGTTCGAAGATCTCGGATTTGGTGGAGAGGAGTGATCTGGTGGGCTGCGCCTTGGATTGGGCGCAGGAGGAGGCTGCGGCTCATAACCTTTAGGAGTTACAAACCATTTGGGGCGCATGGCTTTTGAGACGCATGCAGGCGACTTTCCTTCTGTCTTTCGGGATCAGAGAGCAGTCTGAGGCGTATGGCTTTTGAGGCACATGCTGATTTGGACGCATGGCCGTAGAGGCGCATGCTGATGGTGGAGTGGCCACGTGGCAGTAGCCGTCGAAATAAAGTCATGATGATGCTGACGTTGCCGACGCTTCGTTTTCTGAAAAAGCTGTCAACTGTTCAGACTTTGGGAGGCGTGCTGCCAACTCTGTCAGTTCAGCATTTAATGTTGGTGATGTTCGATGGACAGCTGAGTGGGCACGTCGGTTGGCGTTCCACTCGGTATGGAGATGTGTGGGGGCGCACCCTCTGTAATACGCCGAGTACTGTAGGGCGCGTCTGTGTGATGCGCCAGATGCCGAAGGGCGCGTCCGTGTGATGTGCTGTCTGGCTGGCACATCGGACATGTCTTTTAATGATGCGGCTGTCTCGCTCTTCGAGTGCTATAAATAGCCGTTTGGCTGAATTCGAGGCGTCCGGTTCATCCATTTAATGTAAATTTATTGCACGGAATTCGGAGGGCCATCCACTTGGCGCGTGGGTTTGATCTGCCCGGCCTATAAATAGTGGCATGGAGAGAAGATTTGCTTCTCATTCCCTCACGTACTTCCAATATGAACTTGAACATGCGGGTGTATTCTGTTGACGAAGTGCTCCCGAGGGTGAAGATGAGACGCTGTGTTGTCTTCGATGCACTTGAAGGTTGTAGGACCGTTGAGCACCTCTAGAGGGGGGGTGAATAGAGTGCGTGTGTGCAGCGGAAAAAAAATTACCAATTAATAATTTAAACTATGGCAATGATGTAAGAGCAGTAAGTAAAGAAAGGAGAATCAAACTCAGTAACACAGCGATGTATACTGGTATCCCTCTGAGAGGACTAATCCAGTCTCGAGTACTCTTGCTCGATGTTAATCCACTAAAGGCACAAGCTTTAACTGAGTGCTTGCAACTCTTACACCACCGTGCTTGTTGACGAGTGCACGACCAACTCCAACACACACCGTGCTTGGTGACGAGCGCACGACCAGCTCCACAACGAGAATTTGTTGTTGAAACTTGACGACCTCTTTACAACTCTGAATAACCAAAAGACTTCTAAATCAATCTGATAGTACTGGCTTTTGGCTAAGAGATGTGTAGGTGAGATTTAAAAATCTTAGATCGTTTAGAAAACACTTGAATACTAGAAAAGAGAAGATGAAGAATGAATTGATGTTTTGAAGTGAAAAGTTCTTCTCTATTTATAGGTGTTTTCATCAACCGAACTCGGGCAGAACTCGGGCAGAGTTCGGATGCAAATATCTCGCAAAAAAAGACGTTGCTCGCAGATTTGGAGGCAACTGAAGTTTGAATACAAACTGACCGAACTCGGTCAGAGTTCGGGCCGAACTGGGCCGAACTCGGCTTGGAGTTCTGTCAGGAGATATATTTTAAAATTCTTTTGTAAAAACAGTTTTCAAACATATTTTTGGTTATTTGTAAAATCATTTGAAAAATGAATATTTTCGAAATATATTTCTGAAATATTTGTAATCGAAAATATGAAAGGGTAAAAGTAGGTTTTGAGAAAGGAGGATAATTTTAACCCTAAGCTAGTATTACCATAATTGATTTTACAAAGTAATTCCTAGACTCAATAAAATGTAAAATACAGAATAAAGTAGAAAAGAGTCTTCAGAAGATTTTGATGATTTTGACGCTTTGATTTATGCAGTACATCGTCCGTTGAATATGATTTCATGCATCCTGAAATAGTTAGCAGCATTTTCTATATTTTGTGTATGGACTAAAGTATAGGTTGATTATCGAAATCGGGTGTGACCATGGAATGGGCCAACAATCTCCCCCATTTTGATAATTGACAAACTTGAGTCTATACCAAAATATATTTATGTAAAAAAATAAAATAACATATCAAAATACCTGGAAAAAAAATTTTGTTCTAGCCTTGCGATTTTTGATTTTGGGTATACTCATTTTCTCCCCCTTTGTCAAGTAGTAAAATGAATAGGCTCCCCCGTAAATCAAGAAGCCAGCAATAGAAAAGACAAGACAAAGTGAAAGATAAGAAGTAATCACAACATAGACAAGTGGAATGCAATGAACTAACACATAATAAACTGAAGTATCATAAGTTTTCCACTAGAAAGCCAAATAGTACAACTGATAAATGTCTAACTAAAACAGTTTAGACATGAAAGTAAAAAGTACTACATGAACTGCATCAAACTAAACAAAACTAAATCCTCTATCCTATGGCTGAATCCACATCACATCTCTGCGTCGTCCGCACCGGGAGGATCATGAGGGAAATAGGCAGTGGTCGGGTCGAAGTACTGAAAAGTAGTCTCATCAGTAAAACGAGGACCAGGGAAAGAAGGGTGTGGAAGGATAGTGAGTGGATGAACGGGATCATGAACCAGGCTGTAGTGGAGATCGGCAATACTGTTTCTCAGCACCTGGGCCTGAGAAATATGCCAGAACTCGGAGTCCTGATAACGTTGCGTGGATACAGCAACGAAATCATCAAACCGCTGGTAGAATGCCTGATCAAGTCCTGGGGCAGGGGCCGGAGCAGGATGAGCATCAGCTGGAGGGGCCTCAGCATCAGCAGCTGGGACAGCAGGAGCAGCACCAGGAGGTTGAGGAAACCGACGAGAGCGGGTCAACTCAACAGGTGGAGAAGAAATGGCACACGTTTCAAGATCAATCTCAAAACGTCGAAATATACTAGCAAGGTGCATAGGAAAGACTAAGTTCCTACCTGCATTCTTGCAGCTGAGCATCCAAGACATCATGGTTTTTGGAACGGAGAAAGGAATTCCAAAATGAATATGATAAAGAGCAGAAAGTTCCAAAAATGTAACTTCATCAGTAGAGCCTTTCTTCGGAAGAAGGGCCGAGAAAATCATACGATGAAGCTCGTAAAAATTTTGATTTAGATGTCTAGAAAAGATTCTCCGGGGAGGAGGAGTAGGGTGACAAATCAATTCCCTAAAAGAAGCTAAAGTGACATCGGCAGGGAATTGAACATGGTGGATGTCAACAAGTGCATCACCAAGATCAGGAATGTGAAAATATTCACTGATATCGGTGGCGCTAAATTCTAATTCCTGTCCAGCAATACAGGAATAGAAATTCCCGTTTTGTTTTACTTACAAATTGCAGTAAAACATACGGACTGCATTGTCGTAAATACTATCTTGGACCTCGAAAAAGTCGCGAAATCCAAGTTGATCAAAAACAGGAGCATATTCAAAGAAGGTTGTAAAATTGACGAAGGCTCCAGCACAAATACGACGAAGAGAGAAAGAATCAAACCAGAGATCGGAGAAGTCTTTGTCGGGAAACAAAGTGCTATCATATTCCTCGGGATCTCTAGGTTTGGCTGGACTGAAGAGACTTGCCGGAGTGTAGTCGGATGAGGACGAAGCACCTTGAGAAGAATTTCCTCGTTGACGTTTCGGAGCCATGAGGAAGAAGATCGCCCACTTGAACTTGTCGATTCCTTGCAAAGAAGGAGGAGGAAGAATTTCTAGTAGGAGATGGAAGTATTCCACGTTTTGGTGTGAAGAAAAAGTGGAAGAAAGGATGAAATAAATAGGTGCTAGGGCCGGCTGTTCGGTTCTGGAACCATCACAGCGCCGACCGAACTCGGTCCGAATTCGGTCCGAACTCGGTCAGAGTTCGGGCCGAGTTCGGCCACTTGCATTCCCGAGACAGTCAAAGCAGTCAGGTAAATAAAGACTGTAAAAAGTAACATTTGACTGGTTTATTAAATAACTGCTATTATTTTCGGGTTAACTATAGGGGTTGTCCCAGCTAACGGTGGTTCACCGGGGAACTCTTAAGTACCGCTTCGCTTCGACCGTAGCCGTGGTGACAGACATACCCTTTGTAAATTTGTCCCCAAAAATAATTTTCATTAAATAATAAATTGTCAAGTTATAAATGCAGTTTTAATTACCATATGTTTTAAGAGTTCGAGAATTCAAGAATGCCGAGCTCACGCCTCAAGATGTTAAAACGGTCTTCAGCCAATGGTTCAGTGAAAATATCTGCTAGTTGATGTTCAGTATCAATAAATTCTAAGCAAATATCCCCGTGTTGTTGATGATCACGTAAAAAATGATGTCTAACTTCTATGTGCTTTGTGCGTGAATGACAGATAGGGTTCTTAGTCAAATTAATTGCACTAGTGTTATCATAATAAATAGGAACATTTGTATAGTGCAGATTGTAGTCCTCTAAGGTTTGCTTCATCCACAAAATTTGAGCACAACAACGTCCTGCGGCGATATATTCAGCCTCAGTTGTTGATAATGCTACTGAATTTTGTTTCTTGCTAAACCAAGAGACTAAGGCCTTTCCCAAGAAATGACATGTGCCACTGGTACTTTTACGGTCCACTTTGCATCCAGCAAAATCCGCATCCGAGTAACCTATAAGGTCAAAGGATTTGGTTTTGGGATACCATAAGCCAACTGTAGAAGTTCCTTTAAGGTATCGGAAGATACGCTTAACGGCACTAAGATGTGATTCCTTAGGATTTGCCTGATATCGTGCACATATGCAAACACTAAACATAATATCAGGGCGACTAGCAGTTAAATATAATAAACTACCAATCATACTTCGATACTTACGCTGATCAACAGGTTTGCCACTTTCATCAGCATCAAGCTTTGTAGATGTAGCCATAGGAGTCCCAATTGGCTTCACATTCTCGAAGTCGTACTTCTTCAGTATGTCCTTCGTGTACTTGGCTTGGTTGATGAATGTTCCGTTTGAGTGTTGTTTGATTTGCAATCCTAGGAAGAAGTTCAGCTCTCCCATCATGCTCATTTCAAATTCACTCTGCATACACTTGGCAAATTCTTGACAGAGTTGTTCATTAGTAGAACCAAAGATGATGTCATCTACATAAATTTGCACTATAAGTATATCATTATTCATAGATTTAATAAAAAGAGTAGTATCAATCTTGCCCTTTGAAAAACCATTATCAAGTAAGAAGGCGCTTAGGCGTTCATACCAAGCACGAGGTGCTTGTTTGAGTCCATAAAGTGCTTTCTTAAGCTTGAAGACGTGATCAGGTTTTTGAAAATCTTCAAAACCAGGGGATTGTTTCACAAAAACGTCTTCTTTCAAAAATCCATTTAGAAATGCGCTTTTCACGTCCATTTGAAAAAGTTTGAAATCATTAAAACAAGCAAAAGCGCAAAACATGCGAATGGCTTCTAGTCTAGCAACAGGAGTATAGGTCTCATCATAATCAATTCCTTCTTCTTGATTATAACCTTGTGCAACTAGACGTGCTTTATTGCGTAGAACTTGTCCATCTTCACTAAGTTTATTTCGGAACACCCATTTGGTACCAATTATCGATTGACCAATAGGTTTAGGAACGAGTTCCCAAACTTGGTTTCTTTTAAATTGATTAAGTTCCTCTTGCATGGCAGAAATCCAAAATTCATCAGAAAAAGCCTCATCAACATTCTTAGGTTCTATTTGAGAAATAAATGCTACATTAGCTGCTACTTCAGAATCTCTAAGAGATGAACGAGTACTTACACCTTTGGATACATCACCTATTATGAGAGTTTCTGGATGATCTGGTTTGAATCTCAATGATTCGAATCTTTGGGCCATACCTTTCACAAGGCTCTTCTCAGTTCCTGCATCTTCGGAACTTTTATCAGTTCTTGCCTCTTTGATAGGATCTTTCTCAGAACTCTTCTTTGTCTTTGTAGGTGCATCTTCATCATCACTGTCGCTAGATCTATGACTATTCAACTCATCAAAGGTAACATTAATACTTTCTTCAACAATCAGAGATCTTTTATTAAAAATTCTATATCCCTTACTCTTAGCAGCATATCCGAGAAATATCCCGTCATCTGCTTTGGAGTCGAACTTACCCAAGTTATCCTTGGTGTTCAGGATGAAACAGCGACAACCAAAAACTTTAAAATAAGAAATGTTTGGAATTCTTCCAAACCAAAGCTCATATGGTATTTTCTTCGAGATAGGTCGAATTAACACCCTATTTAAAATATGACAGGCTGTACTAACAGCTTCTGCCCAAAAATATTTAGGAAGATTATGCTGATTAAGCATGACTCTAGCCATTTCGCTTAGAGTACGGTTCTTCCGCTCCACAACACCATTCTGTTGGGGAGTTCTAGGACAAGAAAATTCGTGGTAGTATCCACTATCATCACAAAACTTTTTGAAATCAGTATTTTCGAATTCGCCACCATGATCACTTCAGATACGAGTAATCATGAAGCCTTTTTCGTTTTGAACCTTTTTACAAAATATCTGAAATTCAAAAATAGCATCATTTTTGTTTGATAAAAAGTAAATCCATGTAAAACGAGAGAAATCATCAACAATGACAAAAGCATAGAGTTTACCGCCAAGACTAGCGACTCTACTTGGACCAAATAAATCCATATGAATCAACTGCAAAGGTCTCGAAGTACTTACAGCGTTGATGGATTTAAAAGAAGATCTATGTGCTTTGTTCTTTTCACAGTCAGCACATACCATGTCTCTCTTGAATGGAATTTCTGGGAGTCCTTTTACCAACTTCTTTGTGTTCAGACGTGAGATAGTATCCATGTTTGCATGTCCTAGTCTCATGTGCCATAGCCAGCTTTCATCTTGATTGGCTACTAGGCACCTTCCTGCATTATTAGTATTCTCCAAAAAGAAAACATAAATATTGTCTTCTCTAATCCCCTTATATACGGGATCACCAGATGACATATCATATATGGTACATTTATCTTTCACAAAATTGATACCATAACCATTATCTGCCAAATGACTTATGCTCAATAGGTTATGTTTCAATTCAGTTACTAGACAAACATCCTTTATTATTGGATAAGGAGAAATACCTACAGTACCATTACCTATAATATCACCTCTCAAGTTATTTCCGAAGGAGACGTATCCTTCTTTCTTCATCGATAGCGTAGCGAATAAAGATGCATCACCAGTCATGTGTCACGAACATCCGCTATCGAGGATCCATTTGCTTCTAGCATGAGAGGGTTGAGGGTCCACCTACAAAACAAGTAGATGAATCCTTTGGTACCCATTTTCTGAAGGGTCCATGCTGATTAGCTTTAGGTCTCCAGACTAAAGTATGATTATCAACAAGCTTTCTTGCAAGACAATACTGTGATATGTGTCCGTGTGTACCACAATAAGTGCAAGTCAGTTTAGAACCAGATGTGGTTGAAACTGTGTTCACATGCTTGTTTGGTTTCTTGGAGAACCTATAAGTGAAAGCATGATGATAATCGTGTTTCTTCTGTGCTTTCTTGTTTTTAGTCCTCTTAGGTGTATGCTTTGCATTAGGACTAAAATTAGGCTGTGTCACAGGCATTTCCTGTTTGCCTAACTTGATTTCTAACTTTTTAGAAATCGCAATAGACTCTTCATATTTAGCAGTCATAACTGAGAGTCTGTATTCTGTTGCTAAGTGCATCCTCTTCTCTGTGTCATACAGTTTTTGTATCTTACCATAATCTCTTTCTTTTTTTTGAATAGTGAGGATAGCCTCATGATAGTCTACCTTGAGTTTGGCTATCTCTTCCGTGTTACCGGTAGTAGACGTCTCTTTAATATCTTGAATAAGATTGGACAGTCTAGCTAACTCGGTTGTGTATGCCTTAATCTCTTTTCGAGATTGCTTATACTTGTCAAGCACATTTTTGTGTTCTTCAAGTAAATCGCTAAAGGCATTTTCTAACTCATCGAAAGTAAATTCATCATATAGAGGGTTTGAAGATACCTTGTCAAATGCCATAAGACAGACATTTGTATTGCCGCAGGGTCTATCCTCTTCTTCAGAATCACTGGCGTCGCTTTCATGCCAGATACTTGTGTTTGCATACTTTCGACCAGTTGTAGCTTTTCTGCTTGATCTTGATCTGTCATATGGACTGCTCTTCTTGGTAGCTGGACAGTCCTTCTTTATATGCCCTGATTTCTTACATCCAAAGCATATGGTTTCATCTTCATTGCTTTCTTGGACGTCTTTCTTCTTTCTGCTTGTAAACTTTAGGTACTTTCTGAAGTTCTTCACAAGTAGGGCTTGTTCATCACCACTTGAGGATTCTTCATCGGATTCATTGTATGTCGGCTTTCTTGCATGAGCTTTGAAGGCAGTAGTTTTCTCCTTTGGTGTTGCTTCTTCAAAGTCTTGCAAGTCGAGTTCATGGGTCATGAGCTTGCCCATCAAAGTTTCCAACGACATTGTGGTGAGGTCGTTTCCTTCAATAATTGCTGTGGCCTTTGGATTCCAATTCTTTGTTAGAGCCCGCAGCACCTTTCTAATCTTCTCGTGATTGCTGTAATCTTTACCAAGAGATTGCAGAGGATTAGTTATATCAAGGAACCGAGTAAACATTTGTGTAATTGACTCACCGGGTTTCATCTTAAAAGATTCATATTCCTGAGTCAGTCTACTAATTTTGGATTCTTTCACTTGGAAAGTCCCTTCATGGGTTACCTCAAGGAGTTTCCAAATTTCGTGAGACGTCTTGCAGGTTGAAACTCTGTTGAACTCGGTTTTGTCAATTGCACAGAATAGTGCATTGATGGCTCGAGCATCAAGACTAGCCTTTGCTTTTTCAGCATCGGTGTACTTGTCATGCGGCTTTTCCATAAGAATACCTTCAACCACTGTAGGTGGTGGTTTCTTATACCCATCAATGACTATTGACCAAAGATCAAAATCTAGAGATTTAAGAAAGAAAGTCATACGTGTTTTCCAGTAAGTGTAATTTGTTCCATCAAATAGGGGAGGTCTATTTGTGGATTGCCCTTCACCGTTGAATATAGATTTCACGGCTGCCATATATATACTCTCTAGGGTATGTTATATAAGAATATAACCTGCTCTGATACCAATTGTAGGACAGTTGAGCACCTCTAGAGGGGGGTGAATAGAGTGCGTATGTGCAGCGGAAAAAAAATTACCAATTAATAATTTAAACTATGGCAATGATGTAAGAGCAGTAAGTAAAGAAAGGAGAATCAAACTCAGTAACACAGCGATGTATACTGGTATCCCTCTGAGAGGACTAATCCAGTCTCGAGTACTCTTGCTCGATGTTAATCCACTAAAGGCACAAGCTTTAACTGAGTGCTTGCAACTCTTACACCACCGTGCTTGTTGACGAGTGCACGACCAACTCCAACACACACCGTGCTTGGTGACGAGCGCACGACCAGCTCCACAACGAGAATTTGTTGTTGAAACTTGACGACCTCTTTACAACTCTGAATAACCAAAAGACTTCTAAATCAATCTGATAGTACTGGCTTTTGGCTAAGAGATGTGTAGGTGAGATTTAAAAATCTTAGATCGTTTAGAAAATACTTGAATAGTAGAGAAGAGAAGATGAAGAATGAATTGATGTTTTGAAGTGAAAAGTTCTTCTCTATTTATAGGTGTTTTCATCAACCGAACTCGGGCAGAACTCGGGCAGAGTTCGGATGCAAATATCTCGCAAAAAAAGACGTTGCTCGCAGATTTGGAGGCAACTGAAGTTTGAATACAAACTGACCGAACTCGGTCAGAGTTCGGGCCGAACTCGGGCCGAACTCGGCTTGGAGTTCTGTCAGGAGATATATTTTAAAATTCTTTTGTAAAAACAGTTTTCAAACATGTTTTTGGTTATTTGTAAAATCATTTGAAAAATGAATATTTTCGAAATATATTTCTGAAATATTTGTAATCGAAAATATGAAAGGGTAAAAGTAGGTTTTGAGAAAGGAGGATAATTTTAACCCTAAGCCAGTATTACCATAATTGATTTTACAAAGTAATTCCTAGACTCAATAAAATGTAAAATACAGAATAAAGTAGAAAAGAGTCTTCAGAAGATTTTGATGATTTTGACGCTTTGATTTATGCAGTACATCGTCCGTTGAATATGATTTCATGCATCCTGAAATAGTTAGCAGCATTTTCTATATTTTGTGTATGGACTAAAGTATAGGTTGATTATCGAAATCGGGTGTGACCATGGAATGGGCCAATAAAGGTGACTGTTACATCCAAAAGACGGAGTCGAGGGCTTCTGAGGCAGGCGGAAGGTGCCTGTTGCATCCAAAGATAGGGATGCTCGAGCCTCGTCTCCGTTATTCCGGAAGAGCCGTAGATCGGAATGGCGGTGCTAGGCTCTATCTTCCTTCAAAGTGGGGTTTTCCCACTTTGATCGTGTTGAAAGCTGCTTATTTAGCCGCGGTTTCGATCACGGTCTTCCTTCGCCTTTGGAGGCTCTTTCGAAGCCTCCCCTGGCCACAGCTTTGCCGTGCACTTCTCTTCCTTGGTTCCAGCCAGAGGGTTAAATGCTTTGTGTAATCGAAGCACTTATCAGGTGACCCTGGCTGGAAGAGCAGCGCATAACTGGGCTCTG
This sequence comes from Iris pallida, assembly GCA_029216955.1. Lineage (NCBI taxonomy): Eukaryota > Viridiplantae > Streptophyta > Magnoliopsida > Asparagales > Iridaceae > Iris > Iris pallida. Next base: position 285,144 of record JANAVB010038820.1, read on the forward strand.
CTCGGCCAGGTGAGCCTGGCTGGAAGAATTTGGCTGAAGGGATGCACATAGCTGGACTGGATGCACATAACTGAGCTGCTGAAGAGATGGTGGGATGCGCCTGGTTGGAGGCGCATGATGTCTGCTGCGCCTGACTGATGGTGCATGGTGGCTGCTGCGCCTATCTAGAGACGCATGGTGGCCGCTGCGCTTATCTGAAGGCGCATGGTGGCCGCTGGCTGTAGACTTAGGATCTTTTTTTTGTAGAAATTCTCCTTTGTACAACCTTTTCTAGACATGTAATAGACTTTTATATATAAAATAAAAAGTCCTTCTTCAAATGTCTATACTTATTGACTTTGCTGTGAAGTTCTTCGTCTGAGTTCTAGCGCATGTAGTGTCTGGCGCATGGGCTTTCTGGTTGTAAAATTCCATGCTTCTACAAGACCCCCTTCAAAGTTTTCAAAACTTTTGATAAGTTTTGGAATACTTTGAATAAGAAGCATGGAGGTCAGGGCGCATGATTTCTGGGCGCATGCCTGTTCGGGCGCATGCTCTTCTCAGTTAATGATGATGGTACCTCGGTAACCGAAAAGATTAATGATGATCTTTTGGTTTTATTTGCTGCTATCCTTGCACAGAACCCGAGGCGACGGCTAAGATCACACGTCATCTGTTCACGCGTGCGACCAAGCCCTATAAATAGGTAAGAGTTGGAGAGAGAAAGGGTTCTTCTTCTCCGTGCCTCTGCTTCTTTAGAGTTTCTTCTTCAAAACCCTAACTTCTCCTTCCTCGAGAGAATGGCTCCCAAGACTCCTCGTGGTGCTGCCGGCAAGGGGAAGGAGAAAGCGAAAGAGTCCGCGGAAGTTGTGGCGGCTGTCGTTCCCCGTCGGCCTGTCGAAGTTCGGCCGGAGGTGGTTGGTAAGTCTCATTGTCCGTACGCCAACGCACATAGGCCTTGAGTCTTTAATGATGTACCGCGGTCTTTGCCCGCCGACGCGCATGGATTTAAACCCTGGTGATGCGCCGAGGCTATACTGCTGACGCGTATGGGTTCAAACCCTGATGATGCGCCGAGGCCATACTGCTGATGCGCATGGGTTCAAACCCTGATGATGCGCCGAGGCCATGCGCATGGGTTCAATCCCTGATGATGCGCCACAGTTTTCTCCTTTAGACACATTGTGTGTTGACTTTTTCTGATCTTTTGCTAGTGTCGATGGCAATCCCGCTTTTGAGTGAAGTTTTCTTGGAGGCTGCCTTCAACCAAATGGGAGTAGAGCATAACGAGGATGTGATAAACCCTGCTCAAGATGCTCTTATGCTGGATCAGCCTCCTGAGAGAATGACCCTAATCCGTGAACAGCAGTATTGGTTCCTCAAACGGATGATGGAGCGTGGAGTCATTAAATCTTCCACATCTGATAAAGTGACCTTCCTGAAGCCTGAGTTCCTGTTTGGAGACCGTCTCACTTCTACTGACTCGTCAGTGCTGAAGGTCAAGGAGGACTGGTTCTTTACTGCGAATGGAGTGCATATGACTGTTAAGCAACTTGAACATCAGTGGCCTTTGACGTCCTTCTGTCGCCTTGTTTTCCAGAGAAGGATGTCTTGGGAGCTTACCCCTTCTCAGGGGGGAGCGGTGACTGGTGTCATTCAAATTGATTCTACTTCCGACCAAAGGGATGCTTTGACCGTTGTACGGTCTGGGTCTTCTTATACTTGGCGGACTTTACGTCCTGGGAGCCTCTACAGTGATGTACCCATTGATACGCTTGCTTATAGTGCTTCGACTTTTACACATCGTATGTTTTTGATGGAACGCTCCTACCCGACAGGAGAGTTTCGGGTGGAGGGTTGGTGCCATTACGTCTCCAAATGGGATAAACTGACGCTCTGGATCTTGTCGCAGTTTCGGACTGAGCTCCAAGAGATCGGGTTGACTGCCGCGATCCATGCTACCCAGGCGGGTGTTGACCTTAATAGGCACATGTTCCTCGCACTCCTGGAGATGTTTGATATCCATACCGGGACCTTCTTTACTCCGGTAGGGGAATTAGGGCTCGCACTTCATGAGATGTATGAGGTGTCTAAACTCCCTTGGGAGTCGGAGCCCTATGAAGAGTACTTTCCAACCAATGAGGAACTTCAGGTCCTGGGGGACAGAGCTGATGAGATGACGACCGTCTTCAAGGAAGTGGCGAGTCATCATTACTATGTGCAGAGAAGGGATAAAAGTGGGTCGCAGCCCCATGTGACCGCTTGGAGAGATTATGTCTTTAGACAAGACAAAGAGGATTCTTCGAAGTTTTCTACTCCGCCGGCGCTCTCTCGTAGCTAGGTGCTGTCCGAAATGAGCACGTTAGGGGAGAAGAATCCTCGAGGAAATGAAGACCAGCAGTCAGATGCACGCTCCTACAGCTGCTTCTGGCACCTTGCTTATCCAATGTCATCCAAGGCGGTTTTGGTCGCCTATCTGATGATATGGCTCCGGGATTACGTGTTCGCAGGTGGATCCGGTGCCGTCGAGAGGGTGACTCGAAACTTAATCCTGCCAGCCGTAAAATTGGTCTTCGGCCGGCGCTTGGCTCTCCTCCCCGCAATGGTATGTAACCTGCAGCGAGGTTTACGAGAGTTTGCTGGAAATGTGATTCATGATAGAGGCAGAAAAAATAACTTCCCGCGCGCCGAATTGCCGTTTCACTATTTGATGGGATGGCTGATTCTGCATCATCCCAGTGTGATGAGCCCAGGCTCGGAAGGAGATTATAAGGCTGGAGATGCATTCCTTCGTCGTTTCCATCGGAGGAGCTGGTCGTATACTGGTGTCCCGGTTTGTAGAAAGGTTTTATCCCGTCTTCAGGGTTGGGAGATCACCAAAGTTGGTCCCATCTATTTGGGTTTTGAGGCCAACGAGGATTTAAGGGACCTGGGCGAAGGTACCACCACTCTGCCTCAATGGGGATTCCGCTGGTTGTAAAGTATCCGGCCGTCCCATCTGGTGTACCGGAACAGGAATCAGTGCTACCTGGAACCGTACTTGCCGAGCCGCTTTGTGCGGCAATTTGGTTATGCTCAGATGATGTTGGATAACCCCAGTATTACCCTGGGGTATGTTGGAAGTTTGTTGGATGGTGCACGAGCTTGGCATTACTATAATGCCGGATGTACCGGAGCTCGTTTTACGTTGCCCGTCCCCGATCCGCGGTCGCCCATTCTTTACTCGGCCGCCAAATTTTACTGTGTTATGGCTGCCCCGCCCTCCGGATATGACAGGGAGACCAGCCTTATCGCAGGCACCCAGTTAGCAGCGACTGGGGATACGCCAGTGAAGGCCCGGCCGCATCGTCCGTCAGGGGTGGGTCAACGGAGTGCCCCCTCCGCATCACAAGCAGAACCCTCGGGCGATCGATCGAAACGATGTGCAGATACAGGGGCTGAATCTCTTGTGTCGAAGAAGCAGAAGAAGGCATCCTTATCAACGGTATCATCGGATTCGGCGTCCGAAGAGGTAAGGACATCCTACTAAATCTGATTTTGGTTCCGCCACTTACGAGGCCCCATCTTCTTTTGTAGGAGCCGCTAAAAAGAAAACCTCGTACCCCAAAGTCGGGTGGGAGTAGGCGAGAAGAGATGGCGAGCTCGTCTGGAGTGCGTATCCCGCCGACAATGATGTCTCTCATGGAGGAAGATCCGGAGGATACTGTCATCGTGGAGGTTCCGGTATCCCCGGGTTATGTCAGGAGGGAACCTGAGGGTGCAGCAGCTTCCGAGGTGACGAAGGCCACAGCGGAGGCTTCACATATCGAAGGTTTAGCAAGTGCGCAGCTTCCTGGTGATGAAGAGGAATGGAGTTCATCATCTTCCGATGACATCGCTCCGGAGCTGCAGGAGTCTGTTGCGGGGGCAGCAGAAGCAGTGAGGATAGAGGAGAGGGTTGATTCCCCTCCTTGTCATGATGAAGGGAGGTCGGCCGAATCATTGCCAAATCCTTCCTTGGCTTCAACCATGGACATAGAGATGGCTACCGATCAGGCGGTAGCGACAGATTCTGTCCCTGTAGAGGGACTTGAGAAGAATGAGACCCTTCTGTCGGTCTTGTCTCCTGGGGCTGGCCAGGAGATAAATGTTGATCTCCCCGTTTTGCCGGGGGAGGTAGCTGATGCTGATAGAACGTCGGGGGTAGAAGAGGTGGCCGTTGACGTCGGTGATTTCTCCGGGCTTGAGAAGGGTAAGGGTGTGGAACCCTCTGTTGCTCCTTCCACTTGGGGTACTATTACGACGCATGTGCCGGCTCCTTCTGTTCCTTCGGCTCCTCGGGCTAGCAGTCTGGCCCCTGTTGATGAAGAGCCTATTGCTGCCGAGGTTCAAACCTCTCAGATCGAGGTTGGCGGATCTTCCTCCGGTCTGCAAACTGTAGTAGCTCCCCCAACTCCTGCTATGACGCCGCAGGTGCTGGCGGATGCCGACGAGTATGTGAAGTTCCTCGTCGAGGGAGTGTACAAAATGCTGGAGAAAGGTGTATCTGCAGTGATGGATGCCAAGGGGAGCTTTGCGATAGCAAAAGCTTTGGCAATGCCTTGTATCGAGCTGATCCGCGTTCACCAAGGCCATGACCATATGGCCAAAATTCTGGAGGTTTCGGTGATTGAACTGGACGAGCGGCTCACGGAACTGCAGCGCATCCAACGAAATGACCTCTCTGTCTTGATAGATGCAGAGATAGGGAAGTTGATGGCTGAAATCGAGGCTTCCCATCGAGCCGATGTGAGCAGTTGGGAGCGTGAAGTGGCTGGGACTGAGGCTGCGGTGGAGCAGTTATCTCAATCTATGGAGAAGACGACGGAGAAGCGGGCTGCGGTGGACGCTAACATCGCAGAGGTTGATGCTCAGATGCGCCGTCTTGAAGACCAGCGGGCCCAATTTCAACTAGAAGCTGATCGTGTCCTGGCTGAACACGTGGCATTCAAGCAGGAGGAAGCGACTCTTACTCAGCAGACCCTTGCTTTGGCTCAGCAGCGACGACAGCTTGATGAGAAGTATGAGAGTAAAACTTCCGCTGAGGCTGTCGGATTAATGCGTCAAGAAGCCGAGCTCCGAGTCCAGGCGACTGTGGAAACTCGCACTGCCGACCTGAGACGTCGAGTCAGAGAGCTCTCATCCCACCCTGGAGAGGATCGGGGACTGTAGTCTCTCTTCTTTTTATGTGTTTTTGCAACTCTTGCTGGGGAAATAGCGTATTTCTGTACTCCCTTTTTTGAAAAATAAAGAAATACACTATCTCTTTTTTTTGTGATGTGTTCTTTTTTGATCTCATGAACTTGATGATTTATGTGGACCTATTATCTTTTGCGCACCTTGGTTTCTAGGTACAGATAATAAGTTTGAAGGAACCAACATGTTTGCTCAGAGGTAATGTGGACATGGCAATCATTAGGTTCAAATGATAGAACCTTCCTACTCAGAGGTATTTATGGACGTGGTAGGAATGATCCTGGGGGATACGCTGAACAACTCAGAGGTAATGTGGACGTGGAAGTTCTGTGATCAATGTACGACAACACAGGAGTTGTTTGTACGGGATGTTTACTCAGAGGTAATGTGGACGTGGTAAACATGAAGGATAGCGTAAGCTCACAAAATGTAAGGTTTCGCTTTGTAGGATGTAGAGAGACAACTCAGAGGTAATGTGGATGTGGTTATCTTTCTACGGAAGGATGCCACGGAACAGCTGGGTTCCGGAAGCGTTTGATTTTGTGAAAAGAGGTTGTTTGGGGAAATACATGTCTTGGAGGATGTCAAGAATAGTACTTCTTTAGGAACTTGTCGTTGATGGGCATCATGAACAAGTCCCCATTGGGTTTGGCGAGGCGGTAAGCACCGTTTGAGTATATCGTCTCAATGATGAAGGGTCCTTCCCATTTGGGCTTGAACTTCCCTAGTGTCTTGTGAGTTAACACCATTGGCCTTCTGACTGCTAAAACCAGGTCGCCAACTTGGAAAGTTCTTTGCTTGACCTTTTTGTTGAAAGCCTGTGATATACGGGCTTGGTAAAGTTCGATGCGTTGTTGAGCTAGGAGACGCTTTTCGTCAAGTGCCTCCAGTTCCCGCAGACGACGACGTTGATTGTCTTCTTCTGTGAGTTTGTTTGTGATCGCTACTCGGAGTGAGGGGATCTGGATCTCGAGAGGCAGTACCGCTTCGCTCCCGTAGACCAGGGAGAATGGAGTGTTGCCTGTTGGGGTCCGTACCGTTGTACGGTAGGCCCAAAGACATTCGCCGAGCTTTTCGTCCCAGTCGTGTTTGTTGGATGACACGACCTTTTTGAGCAGCCTGACGATAGTTTTGTTGAACGCCTCGGCCAATCCGTTTGCTGCCGGATTGTAGGCGGTTGAGACCACGTTTTGAATGCGATTCTTGTCACAGAACCTACTGAAAATATGGCTGATGAACTGGGGACCATTGTCATGAATGATTCGCCTGGGTACTCCAAAACGGTAAATGACATGGTGTTTGATAAAGCTGACCACCCTGGAGCTTTTTACTTCCGTTAGTGGGACTGCTTCCGCCCATTTGGAGAAGTAATCGGTGATGGCCAGGATGAAACGATGTCCTCTTGATGAAGGAGGGGTGATTGGTCCTACAATGTCCATGCCCCAGGCTTCGAATGGCCAGGAGGCGACTGTAGGATGTAGAGGTTCAGACGGTGTATGTATGAAGTCCGCATGAAGTTGGCATGCATGGCACTTCTTAGCATATTCTACTGCGTCGGCGGCCATGGTTGGCCAGTAGTAGCCCATACGTCGCAGTCGATCTTGCAACTTAGGACCTGGTTGGTGAGCTCCGCAAGTTCCGTCATGAGCTTTTCGAAGAGCTTCGGCCGCTTCTTCGTTAGACAGGCATCGAAGGAGAAGCCCGTCGAAGGTGCGTCGGTACAGCGTTTTAGTGGCTGTATCGTAGTATAATCGAAGAGAGCGTCTCCTGACTGAGACGGCTTCCTTCGGGTCTTTCAGAAGGATTTCGTAGACGGCGAAGTCGATGAACGGGAATCTCCAGTCTCGGACATTAACATCGGTGTTTGTCGGCACGGCGTGAGCCATTTGCAAACATAGGTTGTTTCTGGGACAAATCAAGTCTCGGCCAGTTACCGTGACATAGTGTTGAGTCCCAAGGGGCGCGGCCAATGAGGCTGCGAGGCCAGCCAGAGCGTCAGCCTCCAAGTTTTGCAGACGGGGTACATGTTCGATGAAGAACCCAGTGAAGGTTGAAATGATGTTCAATACAACTTCATGGTAAGGGATCAAATCTTCATGGCGAACCTCGTATTGCCCCCAAATCTGGTTTACGACGAGTTTCTAGTCGCCATAGGCTTCCAGATGATCCACCCGCAGCTGTTGTGCTAACTGGAGTCCCATGACGAGTGCGTTGTACTCAGCAACATTGTTGGAGCACGGCTTCGAAAGAGAGTATGCGCGCTGGATGACCAGCTGATCGGGGGAGACCAAGACTACCCCCACTCCTGCGATGATTTGGCCGTTGGGGCCCGTTCTTGAAGCGCCATCGAAGAACATCCACAAAACGGGGCTTCCTTCAGTGACGTTTGATTCTTGGACTTCATCCGGGATGTCTTCATAGAGTTTTGAAGATTCTGGGATGGGGTGTGCAGCTAAAAAGTCAGCCAGAGCCTGACCCTTGACCGCCTTCTGCGGGACAAACACCATGTTGTATGGCGTTAGTAGGATCGCCCATGTAGCCAGCCGGGAGTTTAATGACCCTGGCTTCGTCATGAGAACTCTGAGTGGATTGACTCGGGAGATGACGTGAATTGTCTGGCCCGAGACGTAATGATGAGTCTTCTGAATGGCAAACACCAAAGCCAAGCACTCCTTTTCAACGGGGTTGTACCGGTGTTCGGCCCCGATGAGTATTCGACTGAGGTAGTAGATTGCTTGCTCGTAGCCTGCATCGCTGTTTTGAGCCAGTAAAGCGCCGAGGGAATGATCCATGGTACGGACGTAGAGGAGGAATGGTTTACCGGCGACAGGTGCCACTAGGACTGGCGGGCTTGTCAAGTAAGCCTTGATGTCGTCGAAAGCCTTTTGGCACTCCTCTGTCCAGACGTAAGAGACTCCTTTCTTCATGAGCTGAGTAAAGGGTTGACATTTACCGGAGAGGTTTGCTATGAACCTCCGGATGTATGCCAGACGTCCCTGTAAGCCCCGAAGTTCTCAAAGGTTCTTCGGAGGGTCCATGTTGAGGATGGCTTTAGTCTTCTCGGGATCGACATGAATGTCTTTTGCCGTGATGACAAAGCCCAAGAATTTGCCGCTAGAAACCTCCAGGAAGGATTTAGCGGGGTTCATTTTGAGTTGATGTGCCCGCATGAGATCAAAGACCGTCCTCAGGTCCTGTAGATGATCTCTTTTGAGGCGGCTCTTGACTGCGATGTCGTCAACATAGCACTCAACTGTCTTGCGAAGATGTTGACGGAAGATGGTACTCATCGCTCGTTGGTATGTTGCACCGGCATTCTTCAAGCCGAAGGGCATTACTGTGTAGCAGAAAACACCTTTCGGAGTCCTGAATGACGTGTGTTTTGCGTCATCGGGGAACATCTTGATTTGATTGTAGCCTGAATACCCGTCCATGAAGGACATGCGTTCAAAGCCACATGTGTTGTCGATCATTACATCGGTGATTGGGAGCGGGAATTCATCCTTCGGGCAAGCAGAGTTGAGATCCCTGAAGTCGATACAGACTCGTATCTTCCCGTTCTTCTTGGTGACAGGGACGACGTTGGCTACCCAGTCCGGGTGTTGTTCCTCACGGATGAAGCCACTGGAAAAGAGTTTGACCACCTCCTGATCGATGGCATTCATGATGTCCGGGCGGAAGCGTCGCTGTTGTTGTTTGATAGGTTTGGCATCTGGTAAGATGTTCAACCTATGCATCGCGATTTGTGGATCGAGACTCGGCATGTCTTCGTAGCTCCAGGCGAAGACGTCAATATACTCTTTAGCCAGTTGGACTAAAGATTCTCGGTCTTCTCCTTCCAAGCTTTTGCTGATGAAGATGGGTTTAGAAGAAGACCCATCCCCGAGGTCGATCTGCTCGACTTCGTCTTCGGTGGGAGGTTCTCGTAACTCAAAACGAGACTCCCATTGTTCTCCTAGGCGCTGAGCCCAGGGTTCCTCTTCGAAGGGTTCCGACGGTTGGTCTTCGCCTTCATCTTTCTGAGGTTGCGCCGATGTCATGTTAGCTGACAGCACTTTCTTGAAGACTGATCCGATACTGGTATCGGAATCCCACGTCGATGCTTCAGACGAGTGGGAATGTTCTATGTCTTCTGCGCCTGAACTCTCTGGAGTTGATGGCGGCGTGACATAGCCTAACCCCCGTCGAGTCCGATTATAGTAATCCTGTGGCCTTCCATTGGGCATCGAAAGCCGGACAGGGAGATGCTGACCCTTGCCGTAGTTTAAGCCTTTGTTGCTTTTCAGGTCGTAGCCCATCTTTTGGATGATATGCTTAGCCACATCTGTGTACCGATAGACTTGTACTCTGCCGGTATCAGGTTCGGGCTCGATTGACGGGAGGTCCCGACGACGTTCGATTTTGCCCGAGATGATGGTGCCTTGGTCTCGGCTCCGTAGAGGGACTATGAAGACTCCTTGAGACGGGACTATTTGATTATGGTAGACGGTCGTTACTTGTGTTTGCAACGACCGTAGAGCGTTGTCTAATGTATACATGGCATTCCAGTGTGGAAGACAAGAATAATTGAAAGACACTCTATTATTGATAAAGTACGAGATTTTATCCCGTGGGATTACATTGTCGAAGGAGGGTGCGTCTACATCAGCAGAGATATATTCGCCAAGCTCCTCATCTGTAAGCACTGGGGCCGGATCAGGAGAGTCCTCCACCGCTCTGACTTTGGGGTCTGAGAGGGTTATGTGAGCCCTCTCCGGCATCTTGGATGACTGCGGCGGCTTGCCTTTAAGACGCACCTTGAGAGGTGCCTCGGTTGCGCCTCTGATGAGTGGCGCCTTCCCTTGTAATTTTACCACCAGGGGAGCCGCTGTTTGAGGTGGCTTTCCCTTGAGGCGTATCTTCAGGGGAGCTTCGTGAGTCGGTGCTTTCCCTGATAGCTTGATGCTCATTGGAGGCGCCTTCTGGGGAGGCTTGCCCTTCAATCGGATTTTCAAGGGGGCGTCGGGAGTCATTTCGGGCTCCAAGTCCGGCTCTGTTGCCGTCTCTGCTTCATCATCGGCGTCGTTGGCTTCCTCCTCGTCAAGTGGCTTGTACAAGTCGAAATCGGTGAAGTAGGCCTCAATCCCTTTGAAGGGATCGATATCTGCAAACTCCGTCCGGATGACGCCGTTGGTGGATACATATTTCATGCATTGGTGGAGCGTAGAGGGCACCACCATGTACTCATGTAACCATGGTCGTCCGAGTAAGATATTGTAGTTGACCTCGGCATCCACCACATAACAAGTCACCTCAGTTTTGAGGCTGCCGATGTGACACTTCAGCCGGATCTTGCCCAGTGGCTCGCTCTTGCTAGCGTTGAAGCCACTGATGGTCGTATTAGAGGGCGCCAGCCGGTACATTGGGATCCCCAGCTTTGATAGCAGCGCCTTTGGAATGATGCTTAGGGAAGACCCCGGATCGATCTGAATCCTGCTCACCTTTACCGAACCGATGTACCCTGTGTAATGTAACGGTCGGTTATGTCGGTGATGCTTGAGCAGCATGTCTTGTTGGGTGAAAGTTATGTTTGGGATAACTTCATCCGCACAATGACAGTGTGCACAAGTAGTTGGGAGGTCTTCAGGCTGCTTGATTTGACTGAGAAAGGATTCGGCATCTTTCAGAGCTTCGCAGAGAGCTTCTCGGGAGTCCTTGGAGAGACGCAGGAGCTCGAACAAAGACAAGCGTGCAGGAGTACTGGCCAGTTGTGCCAGAATGTCAAAATTGTGGGGCTTGGCTAGCCCCGAAGTATTTTCTTTCCGCAGAGGTCTGTCGAAACGGGCCTCCACTTGCTTTTGTTTATTGGCTGCTGAGGGCTTGGATGGACCCTCCTCAGGGATGGTGCCAGGAGGCACCACTTCGGCGGCAGCTTCACCGGGCTGGGAGTTCTGTTGTGCAGGCGTCTGCACAGGAAGCGCCTCTTCCGTTGAAGAAGAGACCGTGCGGCAAGACTTGATCTTCCTGCCTTTTGCTTTGGAGGTAGGGCGTACCTCCGGTTGAGTTACCTCGGAGACGAGGTCGGGGTGAACCCAGAGGACCTCTCCTCGAGATGTGGTGAGTGGGACAAGTCCACTCACATTGTCACGGGTGGGTGGCAAGTTCACCACCTCCATTGTCGCCTTAGGGATAGGGACGACGCCATCTTGTGTGGTAGTCGGCGGCAAGGTGTCGAACTGAAGTGACACCACATTAGCTGACACCGTCTTCTCTTCGTAGTCGACGGAGATTACATCCGCATTGATCATGCGTTGGATGTAATTTTTAAGGACGTAGCAGTCCTTAGTCGGGTGTCCGACAAACCGATGGTAGTGACAGTACCTTGGGTTGTCCACTTTCCCGACTTCATCGGGCCGCTTCGGGTCCGGAAGCTTGATCTTGTCACCCTGCTTCAGTATCTCAAAGAGTTGCAGGGTGTCGTCATCATTGAATGAATAAACCTCCTTGGGTCTCGATGCCAGTGGAGGCTTTTGAGTAGGTACAGATGCGCCCTTCGAGGCATTAACAGTCAATGCCTGTTTCCCCTTTGTTTCTCGTCCGGAGTTGTTGATTGCGGACTTTTTCCCCTTATCGTCAAAGGCGGGGAAGCTAACACCCAGAAGACGTGCATTGGCCGCCTTCTTCTCTGCAGCTTCAGCTTCGATGATTAGGGAGCTCCAGTCGGAAGGGGGAGTAGAGTTAAGCCAGAGCTTTACTGCAGGCAGCATGTTCATACTGCAAGCGGAGAGAAGCGCATGCTCTGGCATGCCTGGAGGTAGCCTGAAGCAGGCCTGACGGAAGCGTTCGATGAATGCCCGAACCGTTTCCTTGTCCTTCTGGCGTATCTCAATGAGAGACGCCATCGTCATGTCCTTCCCACCGTCGTAGAAGCGGTCGAGAAAGAGGCGTGTCAGGTCGTCGAAGGACGATATGGAATTATCGGGGAGGCTGCAGTACCAGTCATACGCCACCCCTTTCAGGGCCCTAACAAAGATGCTGGTGAGGAGCGCGTCCTCCTTCGGAAGATGCCCTATCTACGACTGGAAGTACGTCAGGTACCGTCGTGGAGAGTCCTTCCCGTCATACGGCATGAGTGTTTGTAGTTTATACTTTGGGGGATAAACCACCTTGTTCCACTCAAGGGGATAAGGCTGGGGAATGCCCATCTTCTGGCGCTCCTCCTGCCTGTTCTTGGACTCGAAGCGCTCCCGCAGATCTTTGATCATTTCGACCACGTCCTCCGTAGAGCTAGGAGTCGGGGAAGGAGGTACCACCTGGAGTGGAGCGTTTGAGGGCTCCGACGTCCGGGGTGCTTCTGTGTCTGAGGGTGTCCGTTGGAGGGGCACACTCGACTCTCCATTGGCTCCTGGGTCGGGACCATTTGAAGGTGTCCTGATCAAGGCCGACCGCATCTCAAACACTGCTTGAGTCAGTGCTTGCATTGAGGCAGAGAGGGTTTTGAGTCCTCCCTCTAGCGAGTCTATGCGCTGGACAATGTCCTGTGGCGGCGCATCAGTCTCAAGATCACCCCCGGTCATGTATACTGTCATGACACGGCCGGAAGTGGATGGATTAGTTGAGGCTTCGCTCTCAGCCTCGATCTCATGTGGGGGAGTCACTTCTCCTGGTGTTTGGCCACCCCCAGCCATATTCTGGAGTTCGTCTTCGACAGGCGCATCTGCAAGGGCCTGACTGCCCTCAGCTCTGTCTTGAAGGGCCTCTTCGTTTCCAGCACTACTCCCCGAGAGATGCGCTGCATCAGCGGGCACACCTTGACTGCTGAGGACGTCAGCAGGAAGGAAAGGCTGGACGGGCGCATCCCCTTCAACGGTGGTGCCCGAGGCGTCGACTTTGCGCACCCAGACTGCGCGGGTCTTATTCGGCTTCGACAGCCGCTTCGAAGGACTCGCACTTCCTTCAGAAATGAACTCCTCGTACGCCTGTTGATTGAGGCACACTACCAGCGTCTTGTGGGAGGAGCCCACCTTCACGTCGTCGGCCTGTGACACAACCTTCTCGGTAGAGGAGAAAGAAGTCTCCAGCAGAGTCGCCAGCTTATTTGCCATTAAAATTGTTTTGATTGAAATCTTAATACAAACAGAACAGTGATACAATATAGGACTTAGATGTAGTCCTAGGAGTACACTTTTGTTTAAGCTGGGTCCTTAGTGCCAATGGAGCGAGTGGTAATGCGTTGACTCCGTTGACCGGCTGACGACGGTTATCGGTTCTCTGAAGGTGTTGATTGCTCTCCTGAAATCTCTGCCCATAGAAGTAGTATCAGTGATCCACCTATGGAGGGAAGAACTAGTCTTATGATCAATGATAAATCCAGAAGAGATAATCTTTTGATAAGTTCAGCATTACCCCATATTAGGGAAAATACTTCTGATCTTTCTTAATGAAGGAAAAAGAACCTACTCAAAGAACATTACGGTTTCACAAATCTATTGGTTACAATCCGGTTCAGATCTCTGAAGCCTACAAAATGTTATGCTTGGTAAAACAAGTTAAGGCTATTATTAAAATAGAAGCCTCCATATCAAATTACAAGACTATTGTAATGCGAAGTTTGGAGCAAACAAAAAGAAAATTAAGGGAGCATATTTATGCTTATAAGAATCATTCTAACACGATTCATCTTGAATCAAATAAACGCAAGAAGAAGGTGACTTTCGCCCGAATCCCTCAAATACATGAGATTGAGGATTCTGATTCTGATCCCGAGCCTTCTCGTGATCAAACCCCTATTTCTGAAATTGATCATATTGATCTTGACATCATGAGTACGGCAATTGAGCAAACTGGTTTTGAATTTGAACAAATTAACCGACTTGACGATGATGATTGGCTTAGATGTGATGAGGGTTCCTCAATTTTATCTGATAATACCCTTGAATGGGAAAAATTACTTAATTTGGACAATGCTCAAGACAACCCTTGATCTTAAAACATATCCACAGGGACATATTTACATACCCTTGTAGGCTTGAATTCGAAGTTTCTTCTGAAATTAACTTGTTCATATAGATTCTAAACTCATAGTAGTATTCATCAGGGTCTCTCCGGTCGGAACTAATACCAGAACTAGAACCTGGTTGAGGAACTGCTTTGGAAGGAAGAGTATCTTCCACCATAGGTAGATCCTCATATTTATGTATTACTAATAACCCGATTGGGTCACCACGGTGAATAATATAATCACCCTCATATACTGTATTTTTTACGGTAATACATACATTATGTCTCGACACTAGTTCAATAAAACCTTGTGTCAAAAGTATACCTTTGTTTGTATGTAAAGGAACACTATGGATAATACCATAATATCCAAGAGGTATAAAGATGCGCAAACCAAGACGTATCTCGGCACTTCTATATCGTTTAATACAGACATCCTCTTTTGAGTATAAAGTATATCCAGCAGAAATCCCTTCTTTAACAGGGAGGATAGCTTTATCATCTAATAGAGTGATGCGTATCTGATTATAAGTTTTATTTATTGTATTCATATTAATCTTGAGATGCTCTATAGCATTACTTAGATTCTCCACTTCGGAAGAATAATCTTCTCCAGAGGATTCATCTATAGACTCAATCTCGTACATAGATGAAGCAGAAGTATTACTGCTAACTTCATCAATGGTCCCAATATGAATACTAAATTCATCAAGATCTGTTATGATCACGCTTTTTATATTCTCAGGACATTCATTAGCGAAGTGTCCCTCTTTGTTGCATTTGAAACATTTGCAACCCTTCTTAAATTTTTTACGTTTAATAAACTTCCTTTTTCGAAAATTCTTTTCTGTCTTAAACTTCTTTTTGAAGTTAGGTTTCCATTTTTTCCGAGTAATTTTCCATTTTTTTCTACTAAGGGTTTTACCCTTTTTCCATGTCTTTTTCCATTTTGGTTTATGCCAAATAGGAGGACAACCAAATTGGTAGTTAACATATTCCTCATACTTGTTACAACATCTGTAACCAAGTACTGAGTTTTTAATAAATTTGTTCATTTGTGAAGCAGCCTTGGCTTGCTCACAAGTCTCTTCCATGGTTCTCATACATGCTTTTTTCAGCATACCTGTTGTATGTAGACCATTTAAACCTCCTCGTAGTTCATCATATTTAGCTTTAATAATATTGTTCCAAGGATAAGGAATTTTAGTAAAAAATCCCTCCATCCAGAACTCCTTTTCACTATTATTATTTAGATGGAAAATTAGTCCAATATATTTGGACACAAATTCCTCAAGCATACAGATGTCACACAAAATCATTTTGTGGAGTATCTTACTGTAATTTTTTGTCGCTTGAGAGACTTCACCTGTGAAATCGGCCAAGAGCTGTTTTATTAGCTCATTAAGTGCGAAGAATTTATCCGGATTAGCTTTAAGAGTCTCAATTTTCTGAGGATTTAACATTTCAAAGTTACGTAACCAAGCAATGCAATCACCTTGCCAATGACTAGTGGCATAGTGAATAAATCCTTCAGTACTAATATCTGCAGGAAAGAAATACGCCATTCCTTGCATTATTTGTAACCAATTAGAGAGATATTCTCCAATTTGTTTGTGTGGTATATTTTCAAGATTTAGAATTAATCCATCAGATAAATATCTTTTATCATGTTGATAAGCCTGTTGAGAAGTATGGAATTTATTCCAATCTTTTCTTCTTTCTTCACGAAATTTTGAAGTATATGGAGAGGTTGCTCCTAAAACAACATTAGGATCTCTCATAAGCACTTCAGGACTGGGTGGTAAAGTCCCTAAATTCGTGAGTGGTTCTGCTTCGACAATCATTCCCATAGTGTCGGAACTACCTTGACCTTCTTCATTGGTACGAACGTAGAGAGGTTCTACTTCGTTATCCGAGAGGTCAGAATCTGAACTCTCAGCATACTTCCATTTGAAGAAGTCAATAGCCTTAGCATGTTGATCCTAATATTCATATATTTTTTGACTATCGATATCACCCGACAACTCCTGTTGTTGTAACCTTAAGAAGTGTTTGTAAAAGTTTTCATCAATTTCTTCTGGAGGAATAGTATTAGTTTCCTTAGAAGAAAGTTTTAACATGTTTATGCTATTGGCCCAACGGCTTCTAGCAATAATCGTTGTATTAGGGGGTAAGATAGTTGGCCTGCTAGAGGCTGTATCTTCCATAGGAATTTTACCTAAACCTTTTAGGTGATTCCTAATTAGGAAAACTTCACTTCCTAGACTTTTTATGTCATTTCTGGCTTGGAAAAGTTCTTTTCCAATCGCAGTAACATCCCTTTGGATACTACGCATGCTTTCATGCATATTACTATTCATAGTCACCATAGTGTCTACTATGAAGTTGTAAATCCCATTTTCAGGGTTTTCCGTAGAAGGAAGATGAATCAGATGATCGTATCCGATCAAACTGTACGGACAGCGATGGTCACTCGCTGCTACCCGTGATTCGGCCTTAGCCTCAATACCGTCTTCCATGGGTGAGGAGTATGTTCTTGAGTATATGAGCTATAATAGGCTCTAGTATATTTTAACAAAAATATTCTGAGATCCCTGTGATTACTCGTTTTGACCCTTGATTCTGCGGCTAGTCATAGCTCCCCTACGTACATGGACGGCGTCCAAGTACTACCGTGGTTTTCTGGCAGGGTTTGGCCTCGAACATACGACCACAAGCCTGAACTACCGCTTCACGGAACAAGAGCACAGCTTTGGTTCGTTTCCTACACCAAGCGTAAGAGCTACACACGCATCTCAGCTTTATTCTTGTTAGAATCACTAAGAGACTATTATTACACAATACTCAAGAACACAGGTATTTACTCACACATAATTAAAAGAAAGTAAAAGAAAAGAGAGATAACTTACTAAGAACCAGTAGATCTTTATTTATTTGGCTCTGATACCAGATTTCAGTAAGTACAAGCGGAAAAGCAGAAAGAAGCTATTCCTCATTCTAATAAAAAGGAAGTATATAAACCTATATCCTTCCAATCTCGATTTTTAAATAAGCACACCTATGTGTTCGAACGAATGCAAGAAAATATCGAGTTGCGTGGCGGAGAAGATTTTTCGTCCATCTGTCTACTTGATAAAAAGAAAATAGAAAAAATTAGAAAGAAGTACCCAAAGATGAGATATTTACATATCGGGTTAATTCAGTTAAAAATAACTGGTTTATTTAGAACTGGAATTGATACTCCCATACTTGTGGTTTGTATGGATGAACGTATCATTAATAGCCCTCTTAATAGTATTATTGGAGGAGCTAAATCAAATTTAGTAAATAGACTATTTGGGATAAATATACATCCCGATTTCTCTATAAGTCTTGATGATGAGAATATAGAGAAAACATGTACTTTATCTATAAACCTTCAAGGCATAGAGCTTATGCCGGGATCCAAGATTTTAGGTATTCAATGGGAACATTGTATGGCTTTAAACGATACTCCTACGTTTAAATCCATCACACCTAAACATCTAGTTAAACTCTTCGAGGTTGGCATGGGTAAAACTATACAGCCCAGATTAGTTAAATTAGAACATTTAAGGCTTGACAATGAAATGCAAATATTTGTCAAATCCTTAAAACCTAAACTTGAAGTACCTACTGAGTACTTTATTGCTTCTGGCAATACTATCTCTACTGTATTAAGTGGACGAAGACCCCAGTCACATGATGATGAGGCTTCATCCTCTAATTCAGTAAGGATTTCTCGATCTAATTCTATGGGACATCTTGATACAGGAAGAATATCTATTTCTCCTGAAATCTCTGCCCATAGAGGTAGTATCAGTGATCCACCTATGGAGGGAAAAACTAGTCTTATGATCAATGATAAATCCAGAAGAGATAATCTTTTGATAAGTTCAGCATTACCCCCTATTAGGGAAAATACTTCTGATCTTTTTTAATGAAAATCTGCACATACAATATTTCGACTGATAATAATTTCCAGAAAGTTATTCATGGCATGTTAGAACCATTATATTCTGATAATCCATTAAAATGGTTTGATAAGGCACCACGATATTGTAAGATTGAGCTTTTAGATGCACATAAAGAATCGAAAGTTCGTGTTAATAGCATTATGGTTTCTCCCACTGACAGAGAGTAATTCGCTAAGCAGATTGACGAACTACTTCGATTAAAACTAATACAGAAAAGCTATAGTACTCATTCATCTCCTGCATTCTTAGTCAGAAATCATGCTGAGGGCATGGCTCAGGGAATGATAACTAGATACAAATAGGGGCTGATTGATGAAGCCCGCCTCTTACAATACTTCAGACGCTTAGATGATTCCAACATCACTAAGTACTTTGAAGGATTAGAGGTCATATATTCAAGTTACGGAAACATTCACCTGGTTTCTTGTTTCCAGGAGATTGTAAATTTATTCGTACAAATTAAAAAGGGTTTTATCCATGAAATGTTCATCTGCTCCTTGGACAAAAATATCTATAAACAGTTTATCCCAGAAATTTGCTGGGAAGGAGCGAAAGCTTGTGCTTCCAGGTTCCAGAACATGTTCAGGTTCAGAATCTGGAGTATTTGGGAGGAGAAGCGCTACATCAAATGCTTCCCCTCATATCAGATTTGGGAGCTCCATCGCCTTGACGGAGATCCAGGACTTCAGTTCTCTACCTTCAAGAAGGGCAACTTCCATGAAGGGAAGGAGAGATATGGCGCTGCGAAGGAGTTCTTTGCCGAAGCCCGAAAACTTTCCGGAGGACAGGCGGTCCTCTCCTGCAGCAACACCATCATTTTGGCGGACTACATTACCGTGAAGCCCGTCAACGAAGAAGATAATGAGATCCTGCTCTTGGATTTTTTCGACAACATGTGTCTTGGTCCAGCAGGTGTTCAGGCTAAAGGAGACGACAGCGCGGAGGATGCGATTCTCGCTGAGGCTACAATCGCGTCTCAACTTATGCAGCTGTGAAGCTTGGTGGGCAACTCCTCTGTTTTATGGATACTGACGAATCAGTTGGTTCTTGCCCAGGGCCGGTTGACTTACCAGACAATTCGGTCTGCGGATCAGTTCCTTCAGAGTTTTTTTCTGACACTGATTATGCAGATATTGACTATGCTGAGGCACCATTGATGCCTACTGAAGAAGAGTTACAAAGAATGCCTGTTGATGACGATTTGCCATCTTATCTCTATGACTGGGACGGATGGTGGGACGAAATTCAGGCCGACCCTCAACCTATATGGGTCTATGAGGCAGAGGTAATTACTCCAGAATACATCCCTACTGACGAGGACACTGACTCACCTCCCACTAGTAGCAGTTCTGATGACTCACCACCAGCTGGGGAACAGGTGGAAGATTCGTTTCAATCCAAAACGAATAAAGCATTGACAAGACGGCATACCATCTAAAGTTGATGGTGACAGCGCACTTAACATCTCACCGAAAGTTGATGTAACATCTCACCAGCCAATTCGGATGAGAAGGAAGGATTGGGAGGAATCTTTTCTCACTGATTGAGAAGAGACGGGCAAACACCGGTAGCCCTTACCGGCTTAACCGGTTAGTACCGACCCTTAAGTCCCTATATATATATGGGATTGTGTGTGATTAATGGCAACGGAGTTTGAGAGTGTTTTGTAATAAGTGTGTTCTGAGTGTTGCTACTTTTGTTCTTCTTTCCGCTTTTCCGCTTGTACTGAAATCTGTACAAGCGGAAAAGCGGAAAGAAGAACAAAAGCAGCAACACTCAGAACACACTTATTACAAAACACTCTCAAACTCCGTTGCCCTTAATCACACACAATCCCATCTATATATAGGGACTTAAGGGTCGGTACTAACCGGTTAAGCCGGTAAGGGCTACCGGTGTTTGCCCGTCTCTTCTCAATCAGTGAGAAAAGATTCCTCCCAATCCTTCCTTCTCATCCGAATTGGCTGGTGAGATGTTACATCAACTTTCGGTGAGATGTTAAGTGCGCTGTCACCATCAACTTTAGATGGTATGCCGTCTTGTCAATGCTTTATTCGTTTCGGATTGAAACGAATCTTCCACCTGTTCCCCAGCTGGTGGTGAGTCATCAGAACTGCTACTAGTGGGAGGTGAGTCAGTGTCCTCGTCAGTAGGGATGTATTCTGGAGTAATTACCTCCGCCTCATAGACCCAGATAGGTTGAGGGTCGGCCTGAATTTCGTCCCACCATCCGTCCCAGTCATAGAGATAAGATGGCGAATCGTCATCAACAGGCATTCTTTGTAACTCTTCTTCAGTAGGCATCAATGGTGCCTCAGCATAGTCAATATCTGCATAATCAGTGTCAGAAAAAAACTCTGAAGGAACTGATCCGCAGACCGAATCGTCTGGTAAGTCAACCGGCCCTGGGCAAGAACCAACTGATTCGTCAGTATCCATAAAACAGAGGAGTTGCCCACCAAGCTTCACAGCTGCATAAGTTGAGACGCAATTGTAGCCTCAGCGAGAATCGCATCCTCCGCGCTGACGTCTCCTTTAGCCTGAACACCTGCAGGACCAAGACACATGTTGTCGAAAAAATCCAAGAGCAGGATCTCATTATCTTCTTCATTGACGGGCTTCACGGTAATGTAGTCCGCCAAAATGATGGTGCTGCTGCAGGAAAGGACCGCCTGTCCTCCGGAAAGTTTTTGGGCTTCGGCAAAGAACTCCTTCGCAGCGCCATATCTCTCCTTCCCTTCATGGAAGTTGCCCTTCTTGAAGGTAGAGAACTGAAGTCCTGGATCTCCGTCAAGGCGATGGAGCTCCCAAATCTGATATGAGGGGAAGCATTTGATGTAGCGCTTCTCCTCCCAAATACTCCAGATTCTGAACCTGAACATGTTCTGGAACCTGGAAGCACAAGCTTTCGCTCCTTCCCAGCAAATTTTTGGGATAAACTGTTTATAGATATTTTTGTCCAAGGAGCAGATGAACATTTCATGGACGAAACCCTTTTTAATTTGTACGGATAAATTTACAATCTCCTGGAAACAAGAAACCAGGTGAATGTTTCCATAACTTGAATATATGACCTCTAATCCTTCAAAGTACTTAGTGATGTTGGAATCATCTAAGCGTCTGAAGTATTATAAGAGGCGGGCTTCATCAATCAGCCCCTGTTTGTATCTAGTTATCATTCCCTGAGCCATGCCCTCAGCATCCATGCTTTGGGTTCGTTCGTCATCAATGTTCAGGGATGTGCAGAGTTTTAGCAAGTCTGGTATACGAAGATTTACCAGATCATGGCTATGAATCTGCTCGAGAATTTTACTGAGTTCTTTATGCTCTGAAGAAGGTCCACAGAAAAGATCCCTCTCCATGGCGTCAAGTGCAGGAGATCTAGAAGTAGCGCTAGAGGCTATCATCGCAAGAGCCTGCTGCCTGACATCAAACAATTTTGAATTTAGCTGCTCAGACTTTTCTCGAACAGTAAAGAACTGTTTTTCAATTTGGGATAACCAAAAATTGGCTCCCTTGGTGTCGTTAGACTGAATGGCTCGATAGCAGCCATTGAACTTATCCCAAGCATCCTTGTCATTTCTTTCAAGTTCTTGGTTGTACCAGTTTTTCACCACAGTGCTGGCGAAGGTCTTGTTTTGCTGGAAAGGTACGAGCCGTTTGGGTCCACCTTTCAGAAGTTGTTGGGCCTGTGTGCCCTGCTGAGCCTGTACGGCTTGGGAGGCCTGTGTGGCCTGAACTTGGGCCTGTGTGCCCTGAGGTGCTGATACGGCCATAGGGCTGTTCGCCTGGCCTGCCCCGACTGGAACTGGGCTATTTGCCTTGGGCATTCCAGCAGATGACGAAGATGCCTGTGCGGCACCAGCTTTGGCCTTTTTCTGGCCGGTAACAGGAGTGAAGGCATCCTGCCTCTTCATCTCCTCGTGAATGGACTTCATTTTCCGGTAGTCCTCCGGATCCATAGCATCACGAAGGCCTGGTAAGAGTATCAGCAAGAAAGTTAGTATATCCTGGAATATAATTAACTTCATAATTAAAAATCTCTAAATAAAGAGCAATTTTAATCCTTCGAAGATTTTCTTCTGGATTATTAATAGTTTTTTTTTTTAGAAACTGAGCCACAGATTTGTTGTCAGTTTCAATAATAAAATTTCTGTAAAGAAGATAAATGCGCAAACTTTTTATTGCTAATTTGACAGCGAGTAATTCCTTATCATAAGTCGCGTACTTAATCTGGGTTTTAGTGAATTTTCCAGAGGTATACGCAACAATTTCTTTATTTTTTGCAATTAATACTCCTGCCCAAAAGTAATCAGAAGCATCAGTTTGCATAACAAGTTTATCTTCATTCAAAGGAAAATAAAGGATTTTCTGGTCTTTAACCAGTTCCTTAATTTTAGCAATTTCTTCTTTTTCACTTAATGAAAGTGTAATTGATATTCTACTAGTATCCCATTTCCTGGGTTGTTCACCAGTCTCAGTTTTATACTTGGCTTGTTCAGCTGCTAGCTTATCTTGTAATTTTTCAACTCTAGCAGAAAGGTGCGGAATGAACTTTCTACCGTAGTTAAGCAATCCAAGAAAACTCTGAAGTTCCTTCAACGTTTTGAAGTCTTCAGGAAAATCTTTTATCTTAGCATAGATATGTTGCTGTAACTCAATTTGTCCATTTTTTATTACTTTTCCCAAGAAATCAATCTCTGTTCTGAACAGTTCGATTTTCTTAGGGCTAAGTATAATTCCATTATCAAGTAATAACCTAGTAACTTGTAATAAATGATCTTTATGATCTTCCGCAGTTTTGGAGAACACAAGAATATCATCAATATAAACAACAACAAAATCTAGGTGTCCAAAAATTGAATTCATCCATTTCTGGAATATTTGTGGAGCGTTCTTTAATCCAAACGGCATAACAAGCCATTCGAAATGTCCCTGAGGACAACTGAATGCAGTTAGCTCAATGGAAGTTTTATCAGCTAGCTTGAGTTGCCAAAAACCAGACTTGGCATCAAACTTACTATAAAACTTAGCTCCCTGTATCTGCCTAATAAGATTTTCAGCAGAGGGGATAAAATAACCATCAAACTTTGTATAGCTGTTAAGCTTACGATAATTAATAACCATCCTAGCCTTTCCTCTTTTTATCTCAGCATGATTTCTGACTAAGAATGCAGGAGATGAATGAGTACTATAGCTTTTCTGTATTAGTTTTAATCGAAGTAGTTCGTCATTCTGCTTAGCGAATTCCTCTCTGTCAGTGGAAGAAACCATAATGCTATTAACACGAACTTTCGATTCTTTATGTGCATCTAAAAGCTCAATCTTACAATATCGTGGTGCCTTATCAAACCATTTTAATGGATTATCAGAATATAATGGTTCTAACATGCCATGAATAACTTTCTGGAAATTATTATCAGTCGGAATATTGTATGTGCAGATTTTATCATCTATCTCACCACGCTGTGCTGCGGGTGGAAATTTTGTAGCAAGTGAAACATTAAATGGCACGCGAGGTATGGAGCGTCCATCAATGTCAAAATAATGACGATTAAAGGGAGGGTAATTACGCATATTATCCATTCCTAATAAACAATCATTACCGAAATCTTTTGGTAGTAGTCGAAAAGTGTACTGATATGTCTTAAAATTACCATGAATATCAGGAATTTGGACATCAATTAGTACCCCAAATTCAACAGATACTATTTATAGTTTTGCAGGCTGGCTGCTCATGCGCGCATGCAGGATGCGCCGGTGTGGGGACGCCACGTGGAGGTTGCTGATGGAGGCGCACGGATGTTGTGCCCTGATCGAGGGGGAGAAATCTTCATACTGCTGTTGTGAGCCGGCACGTAGCAGAGAAAAGATCTTTCCGTTGCTGAAATCTTGGATGAGTTGAGTCAAAGGACACGTATCGTCGACTCATGGTTCGAAGATCTCGGATTTGGTGGAGAGGAGTGATCTGGTGGGCTGCGCCTTGGATTGGGCGCAGGAGGAGGCTGCGGCTCATAACCTTTAGGAGTTACAAACCATTTGGGGCGCATGGCTTTTGAGGCGCATGCAGGCGACTTTCCTTCTGTCTTTCGGGATCAGAGAGCAGTCTGAGGCGCATGGCTTTTGAGGCGCATGCTGATTTGGACGCATGGTCGTAGAGGCGCATGCTGGTGGTGGAGTGGCCACGTGGCAGTAGCCGTCGAAATAAAGTCATGATGATGCTGACGTTGCCGACGCTTCATTTTCTGAAAAAGCTGTCAACTGTTCAGACTTTGGGAGGCGTGCTGCCAACTCTGTCAGTTCAGCATTTAATGTTGGTGACGTTCGATGGACAGCTGAGTGGGCGCGTCGGTTGGCGTTCCACTCGGTATGGAGATGTGTGGGGGTGCACCCTCTGTAATGTGCCGAGTACTGTAGGGCGCGTCTGTGTGATGCGCCAGATGCCGAAGGGCGCGTCCGTGTGATGCGCTGTCTGGCTGGCGCATCGGACATGTCTTTTAATGATGCGGCTGTCTCGCTCTTCGAGTGCTATAAATAGCCGTTTGGCTGAATTCGAGGCGTCCGGTTCATCCATTTAATGTAAATTTATTGCACGAAATTCGGAGGGCCATCCACTTGGCACGTGGGTTTGATCTGCCGGGCCTATAAATAGTGGCATGGAGAGAAGATTTGCTTCTCATTCCCTCACGTACTTCCAATATGAACTTGAACATGCGGGTGCATTCTGTTGACGAAGTGCTCCCGAGGGTGAAGATGAGACGTTGTGTTGTCTTCGATGCACTTGAAGGTGACTGTTACATCCAAAAGACGGAGTCGAGGGCTTCTGAGGCAGGCGGAAGGTGCCTGTTGCATCCAAAGATAGGGATGCTCGAGCCTCGTCTCCGTTATTCCGGAAGAGCCGTAGATCGGAATGGCGGTGCTAGGCTCTATCTTCCTTCAAAGTGGGGTTTCCCCACTTTGATCGTGTTGAAAGCTGCTCCTTTAGCCGCGGTTTCGATCACGGTCTTCCTTCGCCTTTGGAGGCTCTTTCGAAGCCTCCCCTGGCCACAGCTTTGCCGTGCTCTTCTCTTCCTTGGTTCCAGCCAGAGGGTTAAATACTTTGTATAATCGAAGCACTTATCAGGTGACCCTGGCTGGAAGAGCAGCGCATAACTGGGCTCTGCTCGGCCAAGTGAGCCTGGCTGGAAGAATTTGGCTGAAGGGATGCACATAGCTGGGCTGGATGCACATAACTGAGCTGCTGAAGAGATGGTGGGATGCGCCTGGTTGGAGGTGCATGATGTCTGCTGCGCCTGACTGATGGCACATGGTGGCTGCTGCGCCTATCTGGAGACGCATGGTGGCCGCTGCGCTTATCTGAAGGCGTATGGTGGCCGCTGGCTGTAGACTTAGGATCTTTCCTTTGTAGAAATTCTCCTTTGTACAACCTTTTCTAGACATGTAATAGACTTTTATATATAAAATGAAAAGTCCTTCTTCAAATGTCTATACTTATTGACTTTGCTGTGAAGTTCTTCGTCTGAGTTCTAGCGCATGTAGTGTCTGGCGCATGGGCTTTCTGGTTGTGAAATTCCATGCTTCTACACGTATCTAAAAATTTTGTTTTCTAGATACATCGTACGTGTTGGAATCTACTTCCCACAGCTGATTCAACTCATCAATCAATGACTGTAAATATACATCAATGTTCCTTTTCGGATTGTTCGGACCTGGGATAATAATGGTGAGGAACATATACAGAGTCTTCATGCACATCCAAGGCGGTAGATTGTATGGAGTGACGATCACAGGCCAACACGAATACTGGGATCCCGAAAGTCCGAATGAGGTAAAACCGTCGGAGCAGAGACCCAATCTGACATTATGCGGATCAGAAGCATAATCTGGATACTATCGATCAAAGTTCTTCCATGCTTCTCCATCAGATGGGTGATCTAACACTCCTTCGGTCTGTTCCCTCTTATGCCAACTCATGTTTTCTGCAGTTTCCTTTACCATAAACAACCGTTGCAACCGCGGCATCAACGGCAAGTAGTGCATCGAATCGGTAGGCTTCCTGGCACTGACAGACTTTCCTCTACTACTGCCCTTGTAGCGATCGGTACCACAAAATCTGCAGGCATCTTCATCCTTATCGTCTTTGTAGTACAACATGCACCCGTTGTGCCATGCATCGATTTTCTAGTATCCCATCCAGAGCGATCTCACCATCCTCTTAGATTGGTAGAAGTCTTTAGGCAACTTAGCACCCTCAGGCAATATTTCTATAAGCAACTCCATAAGACGGTTGTAGCAATCTTGTGACATGTTAAAATCGGACTTGATGCTCAACAATCTTGTAACCACCTCCAACGGTGAATGATCCTCACAACCAGGATATAATAGAGTCCTTGTATTCTCCAGCAACTCCATGAACTGTACAGCATCGGCGTTCGGTGTCTCCTCAGGTGCATCATGATCGTCCGGATTGAAACTAGGCCCCGCCGCGTC
Organism: Iris pallida; assembly: GCA_029216955.1. NCBI lineage: Eukaryota > Viridiplantae > Streptophyta > Magnoliopsida > Asparagales > Iridaceae > Iris > Iris pallida. The sequence continues at coordinate 311,801 of JANAVB010038820.1, forward strand.
AAAAAACATGTTCACCAACCCATCATCGTAAGCAGCGTTGTTGTGGACATCCACATAAGGCTCATACTCCGATGCTAAAGACACAAGTTCTCCGTGCGTGCTCCACTAATAGTAATTCAGCGTGAAACCCTTCGAGTATAAATGATGCGTGACTTCCACTTCTGGATGATATTTTAAGTTGCGACATCTCACACACGGACACTTAATTTTGGTACCGTCCATGTACTTAGGGAACGCCTTGGCAAACTGCAGGAACTGTTGTACACCCTCTATAAATTCATCCCGTACACCGCACATGTTATCAGGATGACGGTTGTACATCCACGAATGATTCTGTAAGTAGTAGTTCATATCCATATCCAATTGAGGATAATTTTGTAAGGTAGATACATGCACATTGTAGTCAGTGAATGAATGTTAAGGCAGTTTAGATATGGGTGCGCAATTTAGATAGAGGTCAGTAGAGAGTGACAGTTTAGAGAAAACTGAGATTATTGGTGAGGTAGAGAGTTAGGGTAGCATGCCAAAATAAAGGGAAGAAAAGAAGGAAAATTCAACAACCAAATCACGTAGATATATCTACAAGATGAACAAAACAAAACTCTAAATTTATCAAAAAGAAAGATGAAACTATGAATTCCTACCACTTTATTTGTATGTAGTACCAAATCATGTAGATATATCTACAAGATGAACAAAATAAAACTCTGAATTTATCAAAAGGAGAGATGAAACTCTGAATTCCTACCACTTCGTTTGTAAGTAGTCTTATATACCTTATTATATGGATAGCTAAAGTTGGTAATAAATTTTAATAGGCCATCCAAAACATGTCAAACATATAAGAGAACACGAACTTGACTTAGAAAACATAAACACAGTAAGAGTGAAAAAAGGTCAGACTTGGATCACAAGTTGTAAGGTTATATTGAAGCTGCAAATCTTTACAGAAAATTTAAGTCGTGTTTTGACTGTACATTCTACATCATCATAGAGTTCTACAGTTGCAGAGAAATTTTAAGTCGAAACAAGAAAGAACTCTATTAGCACATAATATTCTTATAGGAGGAAATTTGGAGTTTAAATGTTAAGGAACAATGCTACACTAGGGGTCTATTTAGAGACGAGTGCCAAGCTGAATCCTATTCCAACCACAAGGATCAACATAAACTGTTCATTCATTCCACATATTACAAACAAAGAATTTGAAGGAAGAAACAAAAACAACTGTGTGGGACTAAAACAACTGTCTTGTGTCAAAGTATCGTATCCGATAGACCGATACTAATCCGATACGGTCGATACTAAGTACATACGGTTGAGGAGGTGGATCCGCTGGTACATTCATGTACGATCAACGAAGTAACGATCTATTGCAGATTGGATGTAAAAATCTGTATCATAAGACAAACTAAACAGAATTAGTTCGATACTGATACCGATTCTGATACTCATCCCAAATTCTAGATTCTAGATTTAGAATGTAGGAGCTCATTTTGTAGAATAGTAAGACCCATAGGTTTTAAATTATAAAATATAGGAGAATATAGAAGATTCATAACTCTCCACATATGTTCAAGACAGAACATTCATTTCCATAGAAACTTTCATAGATAGTATAATATATCCCAATTGTCAAAGATTCTGTAAAGTCAGTCAGAATCACAAACATGAAGCATCCATCACAACTACACAACATATCTAAAACACAAAAGAATCGACTTTGATGAAAACTAGAGCATAACCTCTAAATGAAAACATGAACTTATTAACACATAATCCATAAATTTTTAAATTACCGATACACAATAGAAGTTCTACAAAATTAAGAAAAACAACATTCACCACCACAAATACTTTTAAGTTGCTTTCGTCTTTCGACAATTTCAACATCTATCACAATATTATTATTTTTCTTTGATAGCAGCTCAAAAAATGCACTTGTCTCATACTTGCAATTCATTATTAAGGGCAAATTTTCTCCAACCACTTGTAAAAAAGGTGTCTGTCAAGGTATAATTGTACTTGTAGGAGTACACGATACCAATTGTCCAATATCGACCCTTTGGGTCTATAAGAGTTACTTCATTCAGTTTGTCAAGAAAAATAAAACTTTTTAAATTAATATCCAATATCGACCCTTTGGCCTGTGCTTGAGCAGTATCCTAACTCAAACTATCTATCCTAACTAATAAATTAATATCCTACTTTAACATCTACTAACTCTCATATTCCTTCTAACATAAACTAATATCCTAATCTAAACGAACCCTTTAACTGAAACTAATATCTAAACAATGCTAATCATGAACTAATACCCAAACCTGGAAGTCCACACTGCTCAAGCACAGGCCAAAGGCTAAGTTATAAGGCAAAATGCAGGCAACTGCCTGTAGCTACAAGGCAAAACCAAATGTTGACGGTATATATACCGTCAACATTTAAAAAGTTTACTTGTCTTGACAAACTGAGTGAAGTAACTCTTATAGACCGAAAGGATCGATGTTGGACAGTTGGCGTCATGCACTTCTACAAGTATAATTGTACCTCGACAGACACCTTTTTTACAAGAGGCTGGGAAAAATTTGCCCTTAGTAATGAATTGCCCTTACTATTGATGCTCTTAGGTAACATATTTAACAGATGAGATTTTCATGTTGCACTTACGCATTTGTAGCAGGGGCAGACAAAGCCAGCTACGTATATTGAAATAGATTTCCATCTCGCTATACGGTCACGGCTGTCTAGATACATGAGGGTTTACTACAAGCCAACAGTCTCCTATGGTCATGAACAAGCCTAGTGTCTCAATCACAAGCAAGTAAGTAAATGTTACAAGATGTATGATCATTAAATATACAATAATAAGGCGTCCCAAATATTACATATTCAGCTGATCATGAAGCTAGTCGTTACAAAATGTGAGGACTAGCAAGAGTTTAGTCATACATGATCAACCCTAGGATCTGTCAATCATGTTACAGCCCGTAGGCAGACAGTAAGTAAATACAATCGAGCTAAACAGGTGTTCGTCGGCTAAACGCCTCAAAAGAATATTTTTACAATAAAGTGGGAGAGCAAAAATAAACCCACTCGTTGCCCGGGTTACGTCTGGTGTTCACCATCGGGCTGGAAAAGCGGTAGATCCTCTGGAGCTGCTCCGAAATCTGGCCATACAAAACCAGCTGGGTCAGATCCCAGAAAGAGCAAGTGCCACAAAGGAAGCTTCACTTAGGAACTAAAACCAGCAATCAACACAAGATATAAATAAAAGTAAGAACTGGAAAATAAAGAAAACACATCAGGATGATATACGACGAGATAACCATGGAACTATTCAGATAACCAGGTTACAACCCGTAAACCAAACAAGGACCGGGGTTGTAACCCTTCGTCTGAACGGAGCTTGGTTTCTCACCATTTATCGGTAAAATAAATACAAGCATTCTGGTCATTCAATAATCTGGAACAGGGTCAGGACAAGACTAGACTGGTTAGACTCCATCCAATCATTTTACGGCCAAGCAAGAACTACGGCTTGATACTTTAACTAACTAGGGTTGTCACAAACCTAATTACTAACAAGATGCAGTAAGATTATTCCACAGCCACAAGCCCTGCAGACCATCCAGGTTACCCAGGACGAAAGATTAGTGTTGAATTCAGGTGGGTACATCGTCCAGGAAACGCATGTACCCTTAGGGAGCTTGAAGGGTGCAACACATGACAGTGTGCTGGAAATGTGCCCTACTCGACGGCAGGCTACAGATCCCAGGCACGCCCAGGTAACGGGATTGTCTGTAGCTGGGAAATCTCTTAATGACTAATGTGTTAATCTAGTTATTAACCTTAGTCCATTTCAATAGGTACTCCTGACCGTGGTACTCAGGAGTCCCTCCCTAGACATGATGCAAGACAGGACTGGTTTATTTGTACAAGCACAATCGCCCACGGTGTCCATGTAATTTATACAGGTCATGTCATGTCAGGTAGCCGTCGCAACAGCTGTTCAAGAATAATCATGTCAGGTTTATCATGTCAAGTGTACTTGTCAGGAGTGCGCCACGGCGGGCCACTATCAGGTCATGTCAGGTTTACTTGTCAAGAGTGCACCACTACGGGTCACTATCGTGTCATGCTCAGGTATCATTTTCAAACATATTAAACAAATCCATGATTATCAAGTTCATGACAAAAGGCGTAAGGATATAAAATGGACGTAAAATATCTAATAAAATATCAATATTCAGGGCTATAGAAGAGCCATGCGGCTAAAGCATATGCGGTCAGGAAAGGGTAGAATCATGCGGCCCAATTAGGAAGGCGCATGCGGCCAGGGTCACTGAATCACATGCGGCCAAGACAAGGGGGCGCATGCAGCTGGAAGTGCAAGGGCGCATGCGGCTCCAAGACGTTGGGCCTCATACGGCCAGCGGAAGTGTGGAGTTCACGCGACTGGGTATAGAAGGAGGCGCATGCGGTTATGTCAACATGGCTGCTATGCGACTGAGAGTGAAAGGTATATATGCGGCTGAAGGGGCAGGAACCTATGCGGCTGGGAGTAGGACTAGCTCCCATGCGGCAAGCAAGAAGGAAGGCTCCATGCGGCCAGGATGAATTGGACTCATGCGGCTCTCGGGGTAGGGGCACATGCGGCTAGTGGGGAACCAAGCCTATGCGGTCCGCAAGTACTAGAGTTCATGCGGCTCAAGGAGATAGGCGCATATGCGACTGAAGGCAAGTGGGACTCCATGCGGCAAGAAAGAACTGAGGACTCATACGGTCAGGTTCAATTCATATTCATGCGGCCAAGGATGAAGGCAGACTTATGCGGCTGGGAAGCAAGGGCCTCATGCGGTTTTAAGAATGAGACTCAGTCCCTGCGGCTGAAAGTGTCATGCGGCTAATTCACTTGCCGCATGAATTGTCATGCGGTCAAGTCAAGCACTGTTCTTCTTTTCCAAATTTCAGAGAAGAAGAACACCATGAACCCAAGCTTCCAAGCTCCATAAAATCTTCATCTGGAGCCTAAATCCGAACTTCCATAGGTCAAAATGGGGTAGAACGAGATTCTCTACAACATGAAACCATCAAAACTCAGAAATAGCAAGATTAAATAGATCAAAACCCAAGAAATCCAAAAATGAAATAGACTTAGATCTACAAGAATCCAGCCATGGAAATGAGAAATGTCAAATACTAAAGTGCTTTAGAATGTAGTAAAGAAGAGAATGGAGCAATAAAATCAGAGTTCCTCCATGAAGCAAGTTGCACTTGCCTAGACCTCTCTCTTCTCTCTCTGGTAGGTAGGAAGTAATGGGGAAGAAGAAGATGAGTAATGAAGAGAGAGAATAGAGAGAATGGATTAATAAATACAATGGTGGTGGTAGGTAGGGGGTTCACATTGGTTCATATTGAACCAAAGAAAACCGAGCCAAGCCGAACCAACCCAAGGAAATAACCAAGCCAAGATACAAGCTAACAAGGAATCATGCAAATGCAGAATAAAATACGTACACGTATTCCAGAAATACGTAATACGGACCACAAGCATTACAACTCTACCCACCTTAAAAGAATTCCGTCCTCGAAATTTAATCAAGAGGCTAGAGGGGCAATGACAAGCTACATTAATCACATGCAAGCTATAACTAGGCAGGCAATCAATCATGCAAGCAAGGAATCGAAGGTATGAGGCATAAGAAAGACATTATACCTCACGAGTCAAACAAGTAGGGATATCGCGATCGGATATCATCCTTACGCTCCCACGTTGACTCCCCCAAAGAGTGATGACTCCAAGCAACTCGGACTAACTTGATAGTCTTGTTCTTGAGGATCTTCTCTCTCCGGTCCAATATAGACACGGGCCTCTCCTCATACGAAAGGTTGGTACCAACAACCAATTCCGAATGATCCAGGATGTGGCTCGGGTCTGGGATATACCGTCGTAATTGGGATACATGGAACACGTCATGCACCTCGCTTAGCGACGGCGGAAGAGCGAGACGATAGGATACATCTCCTACTCGCTCCAGAATGTCAAATGGTCCTATATACCTAGGACTAAGCTTTCCCCGGACGCCGAAATGAATGACGCCACGGTTAGGCGAAATCCTGAGGAATACATGATCGCCGACCGAAAACTCGAGAGGACGCCGATGAGAATCGGCCCAATGGCACTGGCGATCTTGGGCAACTCGAAGGTGATCTCGAACTCTTCTGACCACTTCGACTGTCTGGGCAATCATTTCTGGACCGAGCATCTGTCTCTCTCCAACATCATCCCAGGCTATCGGGGATCTGCACTTCCTACCATACAGTGCCTCGAATGGTGCCATCTGGATACTGGCCTGGAAACTGTTGTTGTACGAGAATTCTACCAGGTACAAGTAATCTTCCCATGAACCACCGAAGTCAAGTGTGCAAGACCGCAACATGTCTTCAAGAGTCTGGATCGTACGCTCCGACTGGCCATCTGTCTACGGGTGATACGCTGAACTGAACTGGAGGCGAGTCCCCAAACTCTATTACAAGCTACGCCAAAAGTGCGACGTAAATCTGGAATCTCGGTCCGAGGTGATACTGACTGGCACACCGTACAATCTGACAATCTGTCGGAGATATATCTCTGCTAACTGAGCCGTCGACTGACCAACTCTGAACGGGAGGAAGTGAGCTACCTTCGTGAGCCGATCAACTATAACCCAGATAGCATCTCTGCCAGCTGGGGATCTAGGTAATCCAGTCACGAAATCCATGGTCACATGCTCCCACTTCCATTCTGGAATCGGCAAGGGCTGAAGAAGTCCAGCCGGTCTCTGATGTTCAGCCTTGACTTGTTGGCAAACCAAACACCGAGAGACAAATCGAGCTATCTCCCGCTTCATGCCATTCCACCAGAAGTGCTGACGGATATCTCGGTACATCTTCGTACTGCCAGGATGGATGGAATACTGAGAACTGTGCGCCTCTGACATGATCTCCTGCCTGATATCTCCACTGGGTACACAAAGACGTTTCCCATGTCGAAGTATACCGTCCTCATGAATGCATAACTCTGGTCTTCATCCTGCCTTACACTCTGCTCTGAGTCGCTGAAGCTTGGAATCTGCCGACTGCGCCATCCGGATCCTTTCGACTATAGTGGATTGTACTTGCATGCTGGCCATCAATGCTACACTGGAAGGGAGAACAACTTCTATACCCATCCTCTGAAGATCTGCTAACAGCTCTGGTTGCGCTGTTAGGAAATAAACTCCGGCTCTCCTGCTCAAGGCATCTGCAACAACGTTGGCCTTCCCAGGATGATACTGCAGGTTGACATCATAATCCACAAGAAGCTCTAGCCACCTTCTCTGACGCATGTTAAGATCCTTCTGGGTGGAAACATACTTCAGACTCTTATGGTCGGTGAAAATCTCCACCCTATCTCCATACAAATAGTGCCTCCACAACTTAAGTGCAAACACTACTGCTGCCAGCACCAAGTCATGGGTTGGGTAATTCCTCTCATGATCACGAAGTTGTCGTGATGCATAAGCTATTACCTTCCCATGCTGCATCAGAACACATCCTAAGCCTCTGCCTGAAGCATCACAATATACTGAGAATCCTTCGGTCCTATCTGGAAGCGTGAGAATAGGAGCTGTTATCAATCCTCGCTTCAACTGCTCAAAAGAACTCTGACACTCTGCTGTCCAAGCAAACTGCGCATCCTTGTGAGTCAACTGCGTCAATGGCACTGATATCCGAGCAAAATCCGAAACAAACCGCCGGTAGTAGCCGGCCAATCCAAGAAAACTGCGAACCTCTGCAACTGTGCTGGGCACTGGCCATGACTCAATAGCCACAATCTTCTGTGGATCCACTTCTACTCCTCCTCTGGTGATGATATGACCCAAGTACGAAATGCGATCGAGCCAGAACTCGCATTTACTGAACTTGGCATATAATCGGTGCTCCCTAAGAATCTGAAGAACAACTCTGAGATGTTGCTCATGCTCCGTCTCACTCTTGTTGTAGACCAGGATGTCATCCAAGAACACAATCACAAACTGATCCAAGTAAGGCATGAAGATACGATTTATGAGGTCCATGAATACTGCCGGCACATTGGTTGCTCCAAAAGGCATAACAAGGAACTTCCAATGCCCATATCTCGATCTAAAAGCTGTCTTCGGGATGTCCTGCTCTCTGACTCTGATCTGGTGATATCCTGAGCGCAAGTCGATCTTCGAGAATACTGAAGCCCTCTTGAGTTGGTCAAACAAGTCATCTATCCTCGGAAGAGGATATCTGTTCTTGATTGTCACTGAGTTCAAGGTACGATAATCAACACATAACCTGGACGTACCATCCTTCTTTTTCACAAGAAGCATCGGGGCTCCCCAAGGCGATCCACTAGCACGAATGAATCCCTTAGCTCGAAGTTCTTCAATCATCTTGTACAATATCTCCAACTCTGACGGCGCCATCCTGTAGACTCTCTCTGATACTGGAGCTGTCCCGGGAATCAAGTCTATAGTGAACTCGATCTCCCGCTCCGGAGGCATACCTGGTAGCTCTTCTGGGAAAACATCTGGGAACTCATCCACTATTCTGGGCAACTGCACTGCTGCTACTGCCATCCGCAACACTGGAGGAGAAGGCTCAACCTTGCCTCGAGAAAAAGAAAACTCTGGCTCGCCTGGAATGCTAAAAACAACCCTACCAATACGGCAGTCTATTCTAGCATACTGGTTCCTCAACCAATCCATCCCTAAGACCATATCATAATCGGCCATCGGGAACTCTATCAATCTAGCGGGAAACTCTCTACCGCTAACTACGATCCGACACGAGAAAAACACTCTATCTACTCCCACAAGTCCGTTACCAGTAAGTATATTGAGCCTTACTGATAATGACTCGGGCTCCAATCCTACCCGTGTCGCGAATCGTGCAGACATAAAAGAATGCGATGCACCAGAATCAAATAAAGCTGAAGCTGGAAAGGAGTTAACGAGAATAGTACCTGCCACTACCTCTCCTGGTGCCAATCCTTCCTCTGCGGTCATCACCATAGCATGACCATGCCTTCGGGGTGCTGGTCCCCTCTGCTGAAATCCTCGCTGCCTATTCTGACTCAAGGCTTGGGCTTGAACATGCTGCTGGGGGTTCTGCTGCTGGAACATCTGGGACTGAGGCGGCAAGGGCCTCGACAATGGGTACTGCTGCTGCTGCTGGACCAGAGCTGGTCCTCTCACCGAAGAGCTAGAAAGGTTGGACGATGACGAACCACCCCTATTCGGGCAGGATCCAATCCTGTGGTCTGCTGCTCCACAAACCAGACACAATCCCTGTGTCCTGCGACACTCTGCTACCACATGGCCTGGCTTCCCACAATGAGAACATCCCACTACGGAAGACTGCTTCTGCTTCTGCTGCTGCTGAGGGTGCGTCGGAGTTGAATGCTGAACCGACGTCACGGAGGCCGCTCGCCTCGGAGCTCCAATAGTCAAAGCCCTGGCTGCCGGGGCTGGGGCTGAAGACTGATTCATCTGGCCGTGAGATCTCTTCCGACCTCCGGTCCGATCCACAATCCTCTGGGAGGTATACTCGTGCCTCCGGGCTGCTCTCAAGACCGCATCAAAAGTCTGATGCTCAAACTGCTCTACTGCCAACAAGATCTCCAGGTGAAGCCCCTGCTGGAATCGCTGGGCTCTATCATACTCGGTTGCCACCAAGGTGGGAGCAAACCGACTGAGTCTCGAAAACTCGGCCGCATATCCATCGACCGTCCTGCCTCCTTGCTTCAGATTAGTAAATCGGGTCTGCAGATCATACCGAGCCACGGCATCGAAATACTTGGTCTGGAATCTCTTTCAGAAGACTGCCCAAGCAATGGGTGCTGCTAATCCAACGGCCTGCGCTGCCCACCAGCTGCGGGCAAGATCTAACAACTGCAGGCGCACAACTGCCACCTTCTCGTTCTCTGGAGTCCTGGCTGCTTCTAGAACCACCTCTGTGTCCTGAAGCCATGCATCTGCCGTGATAGCATCTTCACTACCGTCGAAGAATGGAGGATTCAGACGCTTGAAGCTGTTGGCCGCGCTGTTACCCTGATGACCACCCCGGGTCAAAGCATCCGCCACTGTCTGTTGCAAGGCATCTCCACGACGATCTTGAGAAGCTATCAAGGTCCTGACGAGTCCTACTAATATGCCATCATCAGGTTCGGCAGGCTGAACTGGCTGAACTGGGGGCTCTTCTCCAATAGGCACGACTCTGGAGGCTACTCCGGAATGCTGGGCTTGATCCCCAGGTTGCTGCTGGTCCGCGGGAGGTGCTCCACCTTGCTGGCCCGCAGGTCCAGGAACAATGCCGCTGAAGAAGACGACATGGGGAAACAATAAGGAAGGACCAGGACAGATCAACGATACAAGCAAATGATCAGGACAAGAATCTAGGGATTCAGGAGATAGAGATCAAGGACGAATACTGATTGAGACATCTATCCGGTAAACCCTCACATATCTTGATTTACAAGACCTGCATGGGCCACCACTTAAGCCATGTCACGCCCCAGAACCAGAATACTGGAGAGCGGGGGCAGACATAGCCAGCTACGTATATTGAAATGGATTTCCATCTCGCTATACGGTCACGGCTGTCTACATACATGAGGGTTTACTACAAGCCAACAGTCTCCTATGGTCATGAACAAGCCTAGTGTCTCAATCACAAGCAAGTAAGTAAATGTTACAAGATGTATGATCATTAAATATACAATAATAAGGCGTCCCAAATATTACATATTCAGCTGATCATGAAGCTAGTCGTTACAAAATATGAGGACTAGCAAGAGTTTAGTCATACATGATCAACCCTAGGATCTGTCAATCATGTTACAGCCCGTAGGCAGACAGTAAGTAAATACAATCGAGCTAAACAGGTACTCGTCGGCTAAACGCCTCAAAAGAATATTTTTACAATAAAGTGGGAGAGCAAAAATAAACCCACTCGTTGCCCGGGTTACGTCTGGTGTTCACCATCGGGCTGGAAAAGCGGTAGATCCTCTGGAGCTGCTCCGAAATCTGGCCATACAAAACCAGCTGGGTCAGATCCCAGAAAGAGCAAGTGCCACAAAGGAAGCTACACTTAGGAACTAAAACCAGCAATCAGCACAAGATATAAATAAAAGTAAGAACTGGAAAATAAAGAAAATACATCAGGATGATATACGACGAGATAACCATGGAACTATTCAGATAACCAGGTTACAACCCGTAAACCAAACAAGGACCGGGGTTGTAACCCTTCGTCTGAACGGAGCTTGGTTTCTCACCATTTATCGGTAAAATAAATACAAGCATTCTGGTCATTCAATAATCTGGAACAGGGTCAGGACAAGACTAGACTGGTTAGACTCCATCCAATCATTTCACGGCCAAGCAAGAACTACGACTTAATACTTTAACTAACTAGGGTTGTCACAAGCCTAATTACTAACAAGATGCAGTGAGATTATTCCACAGCCACAAGCCCTGCAGACCATCCAGGTTACCCAGGACGAAAGATTAGGGTTGAATTCAGGTGGGTACATCGTCCAGGAAACGCATGTACCCTTAGGTAGCTTGAAGGGTGCAACACATGACAGTGTGCTGGAAATGTGCCCTACTCGACGGCAGGCTACAGATCCCAGGCGCGCCCAGGTAACGGGATTACCAGTAGCTGGGAAATCTCTTCATAACTAATGTGTTAATCTAGTTATTAACCTTAGTCCATTTCAATAGGTACTCCTGACCGTGGTACTCAGGAGTCCCTCCCTAGACATGATGCAAGACAGGACTGGTTTATTTGTACAAGCACAATCGCCCACGGTGTCCATGTAATTTATACAGGTCATGTCATGTCAGGTAGCCGTCGCAACAGCTGTTCAAGAATAATCATGTCAGGTTTATCATGTCAAGTGTACTTGTCAGGAGTGCGCCACGGCGGGCCACTATCAGGTCATGTCAGGTTTACTTGTCAAGAGTGCACCACTACGGGTCACTATCGTGTCATGCTCAGGTATCATTTTCAAACATATTAAACAAATCCATGATTATCAAGTTCATGACAAAAGGCGTAAGGATATAAAATGGACGTAAAATATCTAATAAAATATCAATATTCAGGGCTATAGAAGAGCCATGCGGCTAAAGCATATGCGGTCAGGAAAGGGTAAAATCATGCGGCCCAATTAGGAAGGCGCATGCGGCCAGGGTCACTGAATCACATGCGGCCAAGACAAGGGGGCGCATGCAGCTGGAAGTGCAAGGGCGCATGCGGCTCCAAGACGTTGGGCCTCATGCGGCCAGCGGAAGTGTGGAGTTCATGCGACTGGGTATAGAAGGAGGCGCATACGGTTAAGTCAACATGGCTGCTATGCGGCTGAGAGTGAAAGGTACATATGCGGCTGAAGGGGCAGGAACCTATGCGGCTGGGAGTAGGACTAGCTCCCATACGGCAAGCAAGAAGGAAGGCTCCATGCGGCCAGGATGAATTGGACTCATGCGGCTCTCGGGGTAGGGGCACATGCGGCTAGCGGGGAACCAAGCCTATGCGGTCCGCAAGTACTAGAGTTCATGCGGCTCAAGGAGATAGGCGCATATGCGGCTGAAGGCAAGTGGGACTCCATGCGGCAAGAAGAAACTGAGGACTCATGCGGTCAGGTTCAATTCATATTCATGTGGCCAAGGATGAAGGCAGACTTATGCGGCTGGGAAGCAAGGGCCTCATGCGGTTTTAAGAATGAGACTCAGTCCCTACGGCTGAAAGTGTCATGCGGCTAATTCACTTGCCGCATGAATTGTCATGCGGTCAAGTCAAGCACTGTTCTTCTTCCCCAAATTTCAGAGAAGAAGAACACCATGAACCCAAGCTTCCAAGCTCCATAAAATCTTCATCTGGAGCCCAAATCCGAACTTCCATAGGTCAAAATGGGGTAGAACGAGATTCTCTACAACATGAAACCATCAAAACTCAGAAATAGCAAGATTAAATAGATCAAAACCCAAGAAATCCGAAAATGAAATAGACTTAGATCTACAAGAATCCAGCTATGGAAATGAGAAATGTCAAATACTAAAGTGCTTTAGAATGTAGTAAAGAAGAGAATGGAGCAATAAAATCAGAGTTCCTCCATGAAGCAAGTTGCACTTGCCTAGACCTCTCTCTTCTCTCTCTGGTAGGTAGGGAGTAATGGAGAAGAAGAAGATGAGTAATGAAGAGAGAGAATAGAGAGAATGGATTAATAAATACAATGGTGGTGGTAGGTAGGGGGTTCATATTGGTTCATATTGAACCAAAGAAAACCGAGCCAAGCCGAACCAACCCAAGGAAATAACCAAGCCAAGATACCTCATCGGTGGAAGGGGGTCGCCGGTGGGAAGGGGTCACCGGAGACGAGAGGAGAAAAGGAGAAAGATTTGGGGCTCTCGAGCGGGAGAATAAAATTTTGGGTGAAAAAATAAAATCGATCGGGCCAGCAGAACCCTATATGAAACGTTTTAGCGATGTCATTCTGAGCCGTTGGTAACCGTCGCTAATATCAGTGATATTATCGATGTTTACCGACGTATCCGCGACGTACATTTTTTATACAAAACGTAGTCGTAATACATCGCCGAAAGTCGCTAATATTAGTGATTTTAGCGACGTTCACCGACATATCCACGACATACGTTTTATAATACAAAACGTAGTCGCAATACGTCGCTGAACGTTGCTAATAGTGACGTATTGCGACGTTATATAGTTACGTCGCTAAATTGCTAAAATATAGCGACGTCTTTGTTAAACGTCGATAATTACGTCGCTAATATGACTTATTCTGGTAGTGAGTTGACTATTCAAGAGTCTTGTAATCTGTTGTAAACTTTGTATTCAGCTGCAAGTCTTGTAATCTATTACAATTATCAATAAAGAGATAATTTCTTCATATCTTGTTGTGACTTCAATTTATCTGTTTGTGTTAGCCCAAAGATTATATCCTATTTTTGAATATGGCTAATCAATTAAGTTTAACTATTGAAGTCACTAATATTCATATAATCACTATATATCTTATTGCTACTTAAACATAGCATTGTCCTTATGTTCACTATATCAATACTGCTATGCTTATATCATATTGCTTTGTTCGTCTAACAAGTTCTTGTAAGACATGCAGTAAGCATGATCAAGCTTTGTTAAAGCATGACATATGCAATGGAGAATTAATGATGGGCCAAAGATGGTGTTATACAAAAAGATTTCTCTGAATCACCCAACGACCTATCTGGGGTCTCGCATCGGGGGTTCCGCTGCCCGGTCAACGGACGGGGGTCGAGGAGGCAACGCCTCCCGTGGGGGTTCAGGGGCGAAGCCCCCGAAAGATATTCAGATTTCTAGATCTATTTATCTTTGTACGATTGTCGTCAAGAAAAAATGCTTCTTCAATGTCAAGAAAAAGGTATCATCATATGGGCTATTGGTTTTCATATTTATTCTGTATTTTTTTATTTATTGAGTCTAGATTATTTGTGAGTCGGGATCACTGGCAATTAGAAGTCTATCTCAACCTATCTTGATTCATTCCTTAAACCAAACCAAACCCAATTGAACAAAAAACCAACTTAGGGTAAACCAGAACCAAAGGAACCAAACTCGGCCAGTCTTCTGCCTGAACTCGGTCCGAACTCAGTCTACTTGAATTTCTTATAGTCAACAGCAAATTCCTATTCCTTTGGATCTGCAACGTTCAAAATTATGAACGTTGACCCTACCGAGTTCTGCCCGAACTCTGTCTTAAAAATTCCTATAAATAGAGAAGATTTTGTCATTTCTAAACACTCAATCCTTCTTCATCTTCTCTATCTATTCTAAAGTCTTCCTATTTACCAAGAGCTTTAAATCTTCATATTCCCACGACAACTCCTATTCTTCTAAGTGTCGATGGTTTCCAATTAGGAGTATTTGAGTTGTACAAGCTTGGAGTATAAAAGCTTTCTTCAGAAAGGTGTTGAAGTTTGTTCATGAGCTTCGGATTAAAATACGATGGTGTTAAAGTTTGTTCGTGGGCTTCGGATAAAAACACGACGGTGTTGAAGTTGACGTGTTCTTCGGAGCAAAACACGTGGTGTATTCTCTATTTCAAATAGTAGATTCAATATCGGGTTGAGTACTTGAGACTGGACTAGTCCTCTCAGAGGAAAACTAGTATAAACCTTGGTGTTTGCGTTTGCTCTTCTCAACTCATTTACTTTATGCATTTACTTATATACTGCATGCTCCATATTTGTTTAGTCACTGCCATAAATATTTTTAAGTGGTGATTATTATTTCGTTGCACACACGCACTCTATTCACCCCCTCTAGAGGTGCCCAATTGTTCCTACAGTTTGGTTTTGCTGTACTGTCGTTGTCTTCTGAGAAATACAAGGAACTGTAATAGTTTTGCCTTGTACAAGTACAATCTAGACTTGTACGCATCACGCCCAGTGGCTAGTTTTGATCCTCCGGGATCGGGGCGTGACAGAGAATCCCTTCTGTCCCATATAATTCCAAGGGCCTGAGGTTCATAAAGTCCTTGGAAGTTCCTGGACGAGGTCGGGGAGCATCTCTAGTCTGAAGATCCTCTCTTAAACTATCGCGGAAGATATTAGCCTGCTCAGTTTAGGATTCGACGAGTCGGTGGAAGATCCCAAGAAGTCCAGTACCGGTGCTGGAGGTGGAGTATGCGGAGGAAACTATAGGGGTGGTAGAATACTATCTCTACGGAACCTCGAGGTGTACGGATGTGGTAGGTCACCCTGATGAATAAGATGGCCTCCATGTGATGGTAGGGTCCCAGCGGTAGAATTTCTTCCTGCACCTTGTGGGGTATCCATGGGAGCAGTGTTCTTGTCCTGAGAATCCATTAGCTACAATAAAAAAAATCATTAAACGGTAGGAAGATTCAAGCATGATGCAAATCAAGGAAAAGTTGAAGTCAAATATGGAGATCAATGACGTGTCAAACATGTGGAGTAGGTCCTTAAAAATCTAATCATATTTGCAGGTCCGCAGTAGTACGACTAACTTAAGTACTACCACGAGTTTGCAATCTTTTATGAAAACGGACCTGCATAGGCCACCATAAAAACTTGTTATGACCCACTCCCAGATAATTGAGTATGAGTTCATATCCAAGCCCGGCCTATGTCACGGTATCGGCGATAGAATGATGTCTATTACACACAATAAAATCCTCCACAGATACAAATCATACTCAGCAATAACACAAACCAAGGAAATAAGAGTATGATAGATAATAAAAATAATATCCAAATCCAATAACAAGGGACTAAATCCAAAATAAAAATATAGTTCGTCCGAAAACAAATTCGGTCCAACTAAGAAAGTAAAACTAAAGCATAAATAAAGATAAATCTAGATCCCTCCATAGATCGATCATGGCTCCTGAGTCTCGGTACCAACATCGTTAACACTATCCTCTGAGGGTCCATAATAAGAAGTGTAGAGATACTCGTCATCCTCACTTATATCAACAATCCAGTCAGGAAAGAAACAAAATACAACCATATTGTATTTAATTTTGTTAGCACAAAGTAAGCTAGAACAATGAGAAACAGTAACGGTAAAGAACATATAAAGAACTAACAAGATATGAACTGACATGGAAAGCAATAATCATGAACGAGTAAGCTAATGGAAAAGAAACATGAAGATAAAGAACTGAACTATGATCAAGAACAATGGAAACCACCATGTGTGTGTGAAATACCTTTTGATATGTGAACGGTTGGGCTAATACGGCACATCATAGATGGCTATCATTCAGTAATTGGTATGGCTAACTCATATGTGAGGTGTATGACTTAGCTATCATTCAGTAACGGTAATTAGGTTTGTTCACGTACCTACCGAGTATTTTTTTCTCACGACTTACTAACAACAATAACGGTCAATGATACCATAAGTAAGATACAGTAAACCTACCATGTCACCATCGTGTCTCAACGGAATATCAAACAATGAAACGATAAAGAAAGCATTATAATGTACCAAAAATAATGCAATATTGTACTTGCCTGAACCCTTGAATAAATCGTAGTCATAAGTCGATGATGGAAGAAAAGCAGACCTAGTAGCCATCACCCATATCATACCATCGTACCACGAACTGTGCATGAAAACCACAAGTCAATTCTAAGATTCTAATTCTAAAATCATGAAATAAGTGGCTAATGGGTTTCCTTATCTAATATTAATTATTTCTAGAATAAATCACTTAAAATCTAATTTAACCTAATAATAACATGAAATATAAATCAAATCATAAAATTTGGCCATAGAAAGTCATATTTCCAATTTTGGAAACCATGGCATGCAAAATGAAGCGTGTCATTGACTAACGAGCCAAATGCTATGAACTCGAGATTTGGAAAGTGCATCTTTATAGATTTTAGTACCATGAGTGCACCAAAAATGACCGTGCCGCAAAATTATGCTTTGGTCAAAAGAATAGCCGTTATGGCTAACCATGATCAAATTGATAATTTATCGATCAAATATGAGTTCAACGTAATAAATAAAATAGTAAACTAACCTATGAAATTCTTAAAAAATTATATGTCGAAAATCGTCGTGTTAGATTTACAAAATTTCAAACGGATCACGAATCGGAGTTCGAGATCTCCTGAGATCTCGAAAATTATGCCACGTATCGAGTTTTGGACAACCAACACTCAAATAATTTCTCAGAAATTCAAAAGCAAAATATGAGAAAATAAAATATATATTCTAAAAGATAACCTCGAGACAATTCCAAAAAAAAAATGGTACACGAAAACGATATCCGGGCGGTCCGCAGTCGCTTCGGCAAGTCGGGGATCTCCAAGGAACAAACTCTCTCAAAATCGACCAATAGAATTTAGGGTTTCTGGAAAACCGATATATATATATATATATATATATATATATATATATATATATATATATATATATATATATATATATATATATATATATATAGCCGGCTGCTAAAGGGGGTCGGTTGGTGAGGCTTGATACTTGGTGGCATCTCCTCGGCCCCGCCGAAACCATGAACGGCCAGATGGCCGAGCGGCTTTGGGAAGTCGACTATGAGTATATATATATATATATATATATATATATATATATATAGCCGGCTGTTAAAGGGGGTCGGTTGGTGAGGCTTGATACTTGGTGGCATCTCCTCGGCCCCGCCGAAACCATGAACGGCCAGATGGCCGAGCGGCTTTGGGAAGTCGACTAAGAGTCATTTCCTAATAAAGAACAGTACAGTCAGCTGGTGACACAGTTGACAGCTGGGCCCGCCCTGCTAGGCCTGAACGGCTGACATGTGGGCACGGCTCGCTGATTGGGATTTGACTGAGTATTTATTTATAGAAATTGATTCAAAAACCAATTTGAGGCAAAATAAATCCAAATAAATATCTATAATTTCCAAAAAAAATTATAAAATTATAGAAAATATTTATATCTTCCTAGAACCCAAATAAAAATATTTTGTCTCAAAATAATCCCAAATGGCCTTATAATAAATCTTAGAAGCCTTTAAAAATATATAAACCTTAATAAATAAATACTTAAAAATTCCTAAAAATTATGAAAAATATAAAATAGCTACATAATACTTATTGAAGCTATCTAAGGGCCATATGACCCTAAGATGGTCATAAGTCTCCTATGAGCCTAGGCATGACCCCTAATAAGATAAAATTAATCGTAATCAAATAAAAATAAAAAATAAAAATCCTTAAATTTCTAATCTGGGAGCAGGTGCTACAGTACCTGTGGAGGAGGGGGTCAGCACATTATAAAAATGTGCTGATAAGTCTCTTTTGACCCACTCAGCTAAACCAACATTTATGAAATTAATGACAAGCATTTTAAAAGCATCTTTATTAGGGACTAGCAATTCACGGTAATGTATAATGAGGCAGCATAATAATTTATGAAAATAATTATTTACTTTACCATCGGTCAATTCCAGCTTTCCTGTATAAGATGCAGGATAATAATAACACTTGTCGTCTATGCATAAGACATTGATTAGCATGCATCCTTACAACATGATCACTGGTGTTAATTCACCATTTAAGACTTGTCATATATGGCTTCGAAGGGTATGCGACACACCACTCAAAACATGTTGCAAGCCTGAATGAATGTCCTGATACCTCGTGCCACCAAAGCACGCTAAATTTCCTCCTATCCCGAATCTGTCCCAGTTCCCCGGATACCGTTCGAGAAAATAATTCCTTGTACACAAGTTGTCCATGACCATGTGAATGCATGTCTGACTCGATAAGCATAGTGTATATGGTAAATTTTACCTGAAAGTAAATAGAAAGCATATTCAATCTCATTCATCGCATCGTCACATAGTGACTATTCCATTCCCAGCATTTGTCTCATCAATTCATATTGCGTTAATTTGTTACAATGTAACATTAATTCATTACATCATTTCAGTTCTCATAGGGTCATGTGGCATTTCATTCATTCATTGGTGTTAATAGCATAATCAATTCATTCAATGTTTATTACACTAGCATCTTAGTGGTATTGACTTGTGGCATTATAAGCATCATGTTATCAATCAACGGATGTAGCAAGGCAACAAAAGATTTCATTAGATTGGCATGAAGGAGTAGCGAAGAAGGGTCAAACCACCACAGAGAATCCACCACTCACCAATTAGGGAATTACCGAAAGGAAAAGGAATACTTGTGTAATTAGCCTTCAGTCATGCGTCCGATCCATTAATTTTGGTTAATACTCTTTCCCGTTTATGTTCCTTTCTCTCAGAATTCTCAAGAATGAATGCAAAAAAAATCGATAAAATGGACAAAAATTAAATTATCGAAAACCATTCAAAAAAGTATCCAACAAAACCAAACAGCAAAAGCAGCAAAACATCCAGAGAAAAACCCTTGGACTCATTTAAAGATGAACCGATCCATTAATTAGAAAGGTTCTTATGTATCCGTCCATGATCGATTCGATGTCGACGGTAATTTTTCCTAATACTCAGTTCCGACCGAGTTAATCAAGCCACAAGCCTTACATACTGAACCGCCAGGACCGGGGTACTACATAATATACCACTAAAAAAATGTTTCGACCTTGAAACTTAAAACAAAGGTTCTACCTTAAGTTTATCAAACAATGATGGGTATTTCTTCCTTATCTCGTCCTCAAGTTCCCACGTCCACTCCTCGACAACAAGATTCTGCCACAATACGCGAACCAAAGACACAGTTCGGTTCCGTAAAACTTTCTTCTTCATGTCCAAAATCTGAACAGCTTCTTCAATGTACGACAAATCAGCGCTCAGTTGCAACCGATCGAAGTTCACTATGTGGCTTGGACCATGCACGTACTTTCGTAATTAAAAATGTCAAGACCTGCACCCTTATGAGGGGCACGAGCACGTGGGTACGTCCAGCCTACGCCACAGTATCGACGGTAGAACGCTGTATATAATGCCTGTAAATACTACGACTAACAGTATAAAGGTACCTGTACAGTATATACTCTCTGAATGGAGGTGACATATCAATACAGTCTCAATCACAGAATAAAACTAAGGTAGATAGCTCAGAAAGAGAACATATGATAGATGAAAGAGTAAATAAGTCCAGAGTCCAATACAAGCCAAAATATATACAACATCACAGGGTCTCAAAATATAATATAGAAGCTACAGTCTGATAAAGCTAGCTGGATCACAGTCCAGTCAAACCTAGCTAATCTACACTACTCTGGAAGTACAAAATCTAGTGGCTCTACTATAAGGCCACGATCCAAGGCTACTCCATCTGACTCGAGCCCATAATAGGTCGAACAGTCCGACTCAGAATCATCTGTAATATATCATAATGGTATCTTGTCAGGAAAATGAGCAAGTACAAACACTAACAGCAGTTCCATGTGAATTGACAAATTCTATAAGAGACAGTATAATGAACTACGAGACAAAGATATATGAAAACTTGGGAACCGTTCGGAAGTCGAGTTACAACCCTTAAACCAAACAAGGACCGGGGTTGTAACTCTTCTCCCGAGCAGAACTTAGTCTCCAATCAAGGTACAATGTAAAGGCATGTAAAGCATGTGAGTAACGGTATATCATGGCATGGTGAGGAAAATACTGAATATAGAACAGAGCAGGATATACGATAAGATAAAGTAAATATAAAATATGACTTGAATTATTAGAGCGATATGTGATCGGCTTGGGATAAGTGACAGGACAGGCTATCCACTTGGCCTGATAATCCGCGGTGATCTCAACGGAAAGTCATGTCGGCCAACCTGGATAACGAGCACAAGGCAAAAGGATCTCGCTACATCCTTCATGAGGGAAGAGTGGCGCGAGCACATAAATAGTGACAGGATAGCTTGGATCACATAGCCCCTAATAATTTTCCATCCCCGAATAGTATAATGGATCTGGACATGACACGTCATGGCACGTGATTCCGTAAGAGGGTAGCAAATCCCCTTAGAAATTGGTGTCTATACAAGTACAGGGAACAAGACAGGAAGTGTACCAATATACCCAGAAATCTAGGAACAACATCTCATGTCATGATCCAACGTGTACTAGTCCGTGAACTATCGTGACTGAGAATCAAGTAAGACACTACGACTGAATCGGATATAGCAGATATCAAGATAATGAAAACTATCAGTAAATGTACTCGTCTACTGTCCTGAGTTGTAGGGTATATCAATTTTCAGAGCGGTAATCAGAAACCTAAAGATGAGATACTGTATGTTAATTTAAGTTTAAACAAGTTTATGAATGATTCACAATGAATGATATACAATCTAGGTCAAACTAGGTCCCACTGAGTCACACTAAGTCCTGTCACGTCAAATCTATGTCAAATCAAGTTGTATCAAGTCAATCTAAGTCAGATCAAGTCAACTCTAGGTCATACCAGTCATCATAGGTCAAAACAAGTCGAAGAAAGTCAAACGGGGTCAAGAGTTGGCCTACAGTTGACTTTTGGTCAACTAGTCAACCCTGGTCAACTCTGGTCAACTCTTGGTCAAAGTGGTCAAATGTTGACCAACAGTTGACTTTTGGTCAACTGGTCAACTCTGGTTTGGATTTGGTCAAATCTAGACAAAGTGTTGACTCACGGTTGACTTTTGGGTAAAAAGTCAACTCTTGGTCAACCGAGCCAAAATTGGTTCAAATATGACATTTATAGGGTGTACCCAACAAGCCACCCAAGTTTCAAGTCAATCCGACTACCCGAACTCCGTATCTTAAATTTATCCGATTACCCCTTAACATTTACCCTCAAACCGTTCTAACTCGACGCCAAGTGGCCTTCCCTTAGGAATTCCACTCCGTGCTTCCTAGGGTAGTAGGGTACTAGCCTATACAACTATTACCTACCAAGTTTTCTAGGGTAAGTGGACATCCAGTCCATCTTACGGTCCGTATCGCCCGTTTACCCGTTATCTTGAATATTTCAAGATACGGAATGGTACGGTGCGATACCGTCTCCCTAATCCCACACGCAATCCCGATTCCAACTCCGAAGCCTATCCACAAAATCTAAATCACATTATTAAGTCCTCTCCAAGTTTCAACGTGTTCCGAATCACGGAACTCAATTTCACCCCTTAACCAAAATCCTAACTTAACATTCACTCACTCATTCAAACCCATTTTCCACACTCTCTTGGGACAAGTTCTTGGGACTATTTTAGTGAGTCAAATAGGTGTCTAAATAGCTAATATATAGGGGTATATATATAAATATATATATGGGTATATAGTGGGGATCTTAGGCGCTAAAAAGGGGGGTGGTTTGGGGGTACTCTGCTGCCCCTACTGCTGTTGCTATTGCAGCTTGCTGCTGCTGCTACTACTGTATTTTGCTGCTGTTAGGGGGGGAAACAGCAGCCCTATCCCCCCTTGGTGCCTTGGTTGCTCCCCCTTTCTTCCTCTCATTCCTCCTCTAATTCTCTCTCAATTCTCCTCTAATTCTCTCTCAATTCTCCTCTAATCCTCTCTCAATCTCTCTAATATATATATCACTCTCACACAACTAATTCCCATTCCCTTCCCCTCTCTACACACACCTATATATGTATGACCACACACACATATATATATCTATACATATCTTTATATATATATAAATGTATATATATATATATATATATATATATATATATATATATAGACACACTCAAAAAAAAAATAGACACACTCACACATATATATCTATATATATATGGACACTCACACACACACATGGACACACTCTCACCCACACATGGACACACTCTCATGACACAACTATCACTCTCCTCTACACACACACAAATACATATATAAATACACACACATAATACACATGTATATATATATATATATATATATATATATATATATATATATATATATATATATATATATACCACTCTAAAAAGAATAAAACCATAATTAATCCTTAAACTAGAATTTAAGGAAACCTACAAAATCTAGGGTCAACTTGTAGAGAATGGTCTCCCCTATAATAAATGTGAAAGAATAAATGAATTATGAGAAGTTATGATGGGTTTAAAAGCTTACCTAAGATGTAGATTTGGAAGGAGAAGAAGAAGTTGGAAGAAAAGAAATATAGAGAGAAAGTGGTAACTTAGTGATGAAGAAAGGAGAGGTGGAGGGGGACTATATGACCAGCCATGTAAGGGAGGGTAGGGGCACTTGTAATTACAAGTTTGCCCCTCCCTTGCCTTCTAGGCTAAGTTAAATCAATTTTTGGTTTTTGGGATTAGCAAAAATTATACAAAAATCATAATTAAGCTTAGATACTTATATAGGATTAGTCCAAACTCCTAATCCTAAAAGTTAAGTATGGTGGACCATGGTTAATTAACATGCTAAATACGACTCAAGTCGAAATTCACCGGGGTCCCGAATTAACTCGGAATACGATAAAATTCGAACCCGACTCCTATAATAATTAAATAAAAATATTCATGAAATAAAATTCCCAAAAATATTATAAAATAAAAAATTACCATTTTACCCCTAACTTGGAAAAGTGAGGGTGACAAGTCTATCCACCTTAAAAAAAATTCCGTCCTCGAAATTGAAGACAACAAGTACAGGAAATCACAAACAGGAATAAAGGAAATAGATTTATACCTTAGGACGCGAAAAGATAAGGGAAACGCTCCCGCATGTTGTTCTTCCTCTCCCAGGTAGACTCACCTGGAGAGTGATGTCTCCACGCAACCCGAACAAAGAGTATGACCCGGTTCCGGAGCACCTTCTCCCTGCAATCCAGAATCTCCACCGACTGTTCTGGAGAGCTGAGAGTAGGTCCCACCTGTATCGCTGAATGGTCCAATACATGGCTAGGATCTGCCACGTACCGCCTCACCTGAGATACATGAAACACGTTGTGCACTCCCTCGAGCCTAGTAGGCAAGTCCAGTCGGTAGGCTACTGCACCGATCCTCTCTATGATGGTGAAAGGTCCGATGTAGCGCGGACTGAGCTTCCCACTGCCGCCAAAGCGAATAGTGCCACGTGTCGGGGATATCCTCAAAAACACCATGTCACCAACCTAGACACAAGACAAAAACTCAGCACACAGACTAAACAACAAACACAAACAACACGACAAGAACTGAAACTAACCTCGAACTCTAACGGTCTCCGGTGACTAACGGCCCAATGCCGCTGCCTATCCTGAGCCACCCGAAGTCTGTCTCTAATCATCCTGACCTTCTCGGCCGCATCCACAACCATCTCCGGCCCAAGAAGCGCCCGCTCGCCGACATCGTCCCAAGACAAAGGAGTACGGTATCTCCGTCCATATAGAGCCTCAAATGGTGACATCTCTATACTGGCCTGGTAGCTGTTGTTGTAAGCAAACTCTACCAGGTGAAGATGGTCCTCCCAAGAACCCCCAAGATCTAGCATACATGTGCGAAGCATATCCTCCAAAGTCTGGATGGTCCTCTCCGACTGCCCATCTGTCTGAGGATGATAAGCAGTACTAAACTTGAGCGAGGTGCCCAAGCTAGCCTACAAACTCCTCCAGAAGTGGGAAGTGAATCGGCTATCCCGATCTGAAACTATGCTCACCGGAACTCCGTGCAATCTCACGATTTGACGAACATACAGCTCAGCCAGCCTCTCCGTAGACAAACCCACTTTGAAAGGCAAAAAGTGGGCCAATTTGGTCAATCTATCAACTATGACCCAAACCGCGTCCTTTCCTCCTGGCGATCGTGGAAGTCCAGATACAAAGTCCATGGTGATGTGCTCCCACTTCCACTCGGGAATGGATAGCGGCTGTAGTAATCCACCTGATCTCTGTCTCTCGGCCTTCACCTGCTGACACACAAGGCAACGAGATACAAACTGAGCTACCTCACGCTTCATGCCATACCACCATACGTGCTCTCTCAGGTCCCTATACATCTTGTTGGCCCCAAGATGCATAGAATATTGAGAGCGATGCGCCTCCTGAAGAACCTCCTCCCGAAGCTCTCCACGCGGAACGTACAGCCTAGTACCGTACCGCAACGACCCGTCTTCTGCTACAGAGAAATCATCAAGCAAGCCCGTCCTCACCTGCTCCCTGATGCTCCTCAGGGCAACATCATCATACTGCGCTGACCTGACTCTATCCATCAGCTCAGACTGAATCTGCAAACCCCATATCTAGATCTCCACGCCCGGGATGATGACCTCGATACCCAAACTATCCAGGTCGGCCAACAAGTGATGATCTGTTATCAAGGACATAGCAACTGGATACCTGCTCAAGGCATCTGCAACTACGTTGGCCTTTCCCGGATGGTACTGCAAGGATATATCGAAGTCCTTCATCAGCTCTAACCACCGCCTCTGCCGCATGTTCAACTCCTTCTGAGTGAACACGTACTTCAAGCTCTTGTGATCTGTGAAGATCTCAACTCGCTCTCCGTACAGGTAATGCTTCCATAACTTCAAAGCAAATATAACCGCGGCCAACTCCAGATCATGAGTAGGATAGTTCTTCTCATGAGGACGCAACTGCCTGGATGCATAGGCAATCACCTTCTCGTGCTGCTGAAGAACACACCCTAAACCCTTCCCAGAAGCATCGCTGAAGATCGAGAACCCTTCTGACCCGGATAGCAAAGTCAAGATCGGAGCTGAAGTCAACCTCCTCTTCAGCTCATCGAATGCAGCCTGACACTCAACAGTCCAGACGAACTCCACATCCTTCCTGGTGAGTCTAGTCATCGGCTCTGCAATCCGCGAGAAGTCCTAGACGAACTTCCGGTAATAGCCAGCCAAACCCAGAAAGCTCCGAACCTTGGCAACTGAACTGGGCGTAGACCAAGACTCCACTGTCGAAATCTTCCTCTGGTCTACTGAAATCTTATGCTCGGTCACAACATGACCTAGGAACTCCACCTGGTCTAAGAAGAACTCACACTTCGAAAGCTTCCCGTAGAGTTGCTCCCTCCTCAGAGTCTCTAACACAACTCTCAAGTGCTCTTCATGCTCCTCCTGCGTCTTCGAATAGATTAAGATATCGTCTATGAAGACCACCACGAACTTGTCAAGGTACTGATGGAATACCTTGTTCATCAAGTTCATGAACACCGCGGGAGCATTGGTCAACCCAAATGGCATCACTGTAAACTCGTACTGGCCGTACCGAGTCTGAAATGTCGTCTTGGGAATGTCATCCCGCCTCACCTTCAGCTGGTGATACCCGGACCTCAAATCTATCTTCGAAAAGACCTTTGCCCTACTCAGCTGATCGAACAAGTCGTCGATCCTCAGCAAAGGGTACATATTCTTGATAGTGAGGTTGTTGAGCGCCCGGTAATCAATGCACATACGGGACGTACCATCCTTCTTCGGCACAAAAAGGACTGGCGCTCCCCGGGACGAAGAACTGGATCTGATGAACCCCTTGTCCTGCAGCTCGTCGACTTACTTCTTCAGCTCTATCAACTCGCTGTTGTTCACCCTATAGACATGCTGTGAAATGGGCTCGATGCCCGGCACCAAGTCTATAGTGAACTCAATGTCCCTGTCTGGCGGCATCCCCGGCAACTCCTCGGGAAAGACATCTGAGAACTCAGCAATCAACGGATGTGGCAAATCCTGCCCCACCAACAAAGCTCCACAGAATCCAGCCTCCGGCTCCGCTGCTCCTCGAGCAAACTCGATCTCTGGCTCTCCCGGCGTCCTAAAAAGAACTCTGCCTCCTCTGCAATCAATATTAGCATGGTGCATGCTCAACCAATCCATACCGAGTACCATATCGTACCTCGGTAGGAGCATTACGAGCAGACACGCACTCAAGTCCCGGCCTCTCAGAGTGACTCTCCACCCCTTGCAAATATTATTAACCAGGATAATACCTCCCCCGGTCATAATCTTGCAAGTCCTACCCATATATTCAGCAATAATATTGTGTCTCAAAGCAAAAGAAACAGACACAAAACTATGGGTCGCCCCAGAATCAAACAAGACGAAAGCAGGGAAAGAATCTAGGAGAACATGACCTGCTATCACATCTCCCACCGGCTCTGCCTTCTCCTCTGCTGCCAAAGCGAACACCCTGCCCGCGGGTGCTCCCTTCTTGTGCTGAATAAAGTGCTGCTGCTGGGTCTGAAGTGGAGGACCCATCTGCTGAACTGATGGTCCTCTAGCCGGCTGCGCTCTATCCTGGCCTCCTCGGACTTCGCAAAAACGGCAATCCCTCAGCTGGTGATCGGGCACCCCACAGTAAAGACAGACGCCCAATCTCTTCCTGCAAGCCTCCCTGGTATGCCCCGGCTTCCCGCAGAAGCCGCACGGAGTAGCCGGTCTCTGGCCCTGGCCCTGGTGCTGCTGGGCACGTGCTGGTGCCTGCCGAATCTGCAACAGAGGCTGCTGCTGCTGGAATGGCCTCTGCTAATGCTGAAAGTGGGGGCGCTTGGCCGGTCCCGCACTGGAACTCGCCCCCATAGCATCTCCGCTCCTCTTCGGCCTGAGGCCGAAGTCCTCCTCTGTGATCTGCGCGTCCATCAATATCTGATCGAACGTCGCGTCACGGCGACCCGAGGTGCGGGTGCGCACTGCATGAATAAGTCCCCTGCGGAACTTACGAGCCTTTTGCTCCTCATCCTGGATCATATCGGGAGCAAACCTGCTAAGGCGGAAGAACTCAGCTGCATACTCGTCCACCGACGAGTTCCCCTGCACTAGACCCACGAACTGGCCCTCCAATGCTGTAAGAGCCACGTCCGGGAAGAACTTCTCCTTGCAGAGCCTCCGAAAGTTCTCCCATGTCAGCCCTCTCACCGACGCACGAGGATCCGTGCGGTACCATGTCAGCACAATGTCGAAGAATCGGCTGGCTGCGGCCGAAACCCAAAGTGCTCTAGGAAGCTCTGCCAGCTCCATGCTCCGCTGTACATCCTCTAGCCAGTCGTCTGCATAAAGGATGCCCTCCGTACCTGTGAAGTCCCTGGAGCTCATCTTCCTAAAGTCTAATACTGTTCCCGGCCTGGACTGTTGTTGGTACGGCTGCTGGCCAGTAGGGCCCTGCACCGTACCCGGTGCCACTCTCTCCACTACTGCCAGTGCAAGCTGATGCGAGTTCTCCATACTCTGCCTCAGCATCTCGATCTGACGGTGTGATGCCTCCGACTGGGGCTGCGATGCCTCTTCCTGGGCCCGCTGTGTCTCCATTATCTGCTGAAGGAGAAGGAACATATGATGTGTATCCATCGGTATCGGTGGTGGTGGTGGCAGCATCTTCGGAATGACGACTGAAACCCTCTGGGGTGGAGGTGGTAGACCTCCCTGTGCAACTGCCGGGGTCTCTGGAATAGTGGAATCACTGGAGGCAGTCTCATGAACCTCCTCCTCGCCCGGGTCAGATCTCTCGGGCAAGCTACTCGATCCAGAGGCCTGCGGATGCGTCTTCGTCATCCTGCAGACAAATTGAAACAAGGAGATCAATATGGCACATGAGTAGATATTATCAAAGAATGACAGTTAATTTAATACAAGGTGAATAATCATGATAATCAAAAGATCGGAAATTCCTAGGTGTGATTGAAAAACTCCTATCATGTCCTAGGTCCTACGTCCTAATTGCAGGCTCGTAATTAGTACTCTAAGTCGAGCACCATTACGAGATCGCACTAATTGCAACACAGACCTGCATGGGCCACCACAAAAATGTGTCACGACCCGCACCCTTATGAGGGGCACGAGCACGTGGGTATGTCCAGCCTACGCCGTAGTATCGACGGTAGAACGCTGTATATAACGCCTGTAAATACTACGACTAACAGTATAAAGGTACCTGTACAGTATATACTCTCCGAATGAAGGTGACATATCAATACAGTCTCAATCACAAAATAAAACTAAGGTAGATAGCTCAGAAAGAGAACATATAATAGATGAAAGAGTAAATAAGTCCAGAGTCCAATACAAGCCCAAATATATACAACATCACAGGGTCTCAAAATATAATGTAGAAGCTACAGTCTGATAAAGCTAGCTGGATCGCAGTCCAGTCAAACCTAGCTAATCTACACTACTCTGGAAGTACAAAATCTAGTGGCTCTACTATAAGGCCACGATCCAAGGCTACTCCATCTGCCTCGAGCCCATAATAGGTCGAGCAGTCCGACTCAAAATTATCTGTAATATATCATAACGGTATCCTGTCAGGAAAATGAGCAAGTACAAGCACTAACAGCAGTTCCATGTGAATTGACAAATTCTATAAGAGACAGTATAATGAACTACGAGACAAAGATATATGAAAACTTGGGAATCGTTCGGAAGCCGAGTTACAACCCTTAAACCAAACAAGGACCGGGGTTGTAACTCTTCTTCCGAGCAGAACTTAGTCTCCAATCAAGGTACAATGTAAAGGCATGTAGAGCATGTGAGTAACGGTATATCATGGCATGGTGAGGAAAATACTGAATGTAGAACAGAGCAGGATATACGATAAGATAAAGTAAATATAAAATGTGACTTGAATTATTATAGCGATATGTGATCGGCTTGGGATAAGTGACAGGACAGGCTATCCACTTGGCCCGGCAATCCGCAGTGACCTCAACGGAAAGTCATGCCGGCCAACCTGGATAACGAGCACAAGGCAAAAGGATCTCGCTACACCCTTCGTGAGGGAAGAGTGGCACGAGCACATAAATAGTGACAGGGTGGCTTGGATCACATAGCCCCTAATAATTCCCCATCCCCGAATAGTACAATAGATCTGGACATGACATGTCATGGCACGTGATTCCGTAAGAGGGTAGCAAATCCCCTTAGAAATCGGTGTCTATACAAGTACAGGGAACAAGACAGGAAGTATACCAATATACCCAAAAATCTAGGAACAACATCTCATGTCATGATCCAACGTGTACTAGTCCGTGAACTATCGTGACTGAGAATCAAGTAAGACACTACGACTGAATCGGATATAGCAGATATCAAGACAATGAAAACTATCAGTGAATGTACTCGCCTGCTGTCCTGAGCTATAGTGTATATCAATGCTCAGAGCGGTAATCAGAAACCTAAAGATGAGATACTGTATGTTAATTTAAGTTTAAACAAGTTTATGAATGATTCACAATGAATGATATGCAATCTAGGTCAAACTAGGTCCCACTGAGTCATACTAAATCCTGTCAAGTCAAATCTAGGTCAAATCAAGTTATATCAAGTCAATCTAAGTCAGACCAAGTCAACTCTAGGTCATACCAGTCATCACAGGTCAAAATAAGTCGAAGAAAGTCAAACGGGGTCAAGAGTTGGCCTACAGTTGACTTTTGGTCAACTGGTCAACCCTGGTCAACTCTGGTCAACTCTTGGTCAAACTGGTCAAATGTTGACCAACAGTTGACTTTTGGTCAGCTGGTCAACTCTGGTTTGGATTTGGTCAAATCTAGACAAAGTGTTGACTCACGGTTGACTTTTGGGTAAAAAGTCAACTCTGGGTCAACCGAGCCAAAATCGGTTCAAATATGACATTTATAGGGTGTACCCAACAAGCCACCCAAGTTTCAAGTCAATCCGACTACCCGAACTCCGTATCTTGAATTTACCCGATTACCCTTTAACATTTACCCTCAAACCGTTCTAACTCGACGCCAAGTGGCCTTCCCTTAGGAATTCCACTCCGTGCTTCCTGGGGTAGTAGGGTACTAGCCTATACAACCATTACCTACCAAGTTTTCTAGGGTAAGTGGACATCCAGTCCATCTTACGGTCCGTATCGCCCGTTTACCCGTTATCTTGAATATTTAAAGATACGGAATGGTACGGTGCGATACCGTCTTCCTAATCCCACACGCAACCCCGATTCCAACTCCGAAGCCTACCCACAAAATCTAAATCACATTATCTAAGTCCCCTCCAAGTTTCAACGCGTTCCGAATCACGGAACTCAATTTTACCCCTTAACCAAAATCCTAACTTAACATTCACTCACTCATTCAAACCCATTTTCCACACTCTCTTGGGACAAGTTCTTGGGGCTATTTTAGTGGGTCAAATAGGTGTCTAAATAGCTAATATATAGGGGTATATATATACATATATATATGGGTATATAGTGGGGATCTTAGGGGCTAAAAAGGGGGGTGGTTTGGGGGTGCTCTGCTGCCCCTACTGCTGCTAACTGCTGCTGCTATTGCAGCTTGCTGCTGCTGCTACTACTGCTATTTTGCTGCTGTTAGGGAGGGGGGAAAACAGCAGCCCTATCCCCCCTTGGTGCCTTGGTTGCTCCCCCTTTCTTCCTCTCATTCCTCCTCTAATTCTCTCTCAATTCTCCTCTAATTCTCTCTCAATCTCTCTAATATATATATATCACTCTCACACAACTAATTCCCATTCCCTTCCCCTCTCTACACACACAAATACACACACCTATATATGTATGACCACACACACATATATATATCTATACATATCTATATATATATAAAAAAAAAAAAATATATGTATATATATATATATAGACACACTCACACACACACACACATATATATATATATATATATATATATATATATATATATATATATATATATATATATATATATATATATATTTTATATATATATATATATATATATATATATATATATATATATATATATATATATATATGGACACTCACACACACATGGACACACTCTCACCCACACATGGACACACTCTCATGACACAACTATCACTCTCCTCTACACACACACAAATACATATATAAATACACACACATAATACACATGTATATATATATATATATATATATATATATATATATATATATATATATATATATATATATATACCACTCTAAAAAGAATAAAACCATAATTAATCCTTAAACTAGAATTTAAGGAAACCTACAAAATCTAGGGTCAACTTGTAGAGAATGGTCTCCCCTATAATAAATGTGAAAGAATAAATGAATTATGAGAAGTTATGATGGGTTTAAAAGCTTACCTAAGATGTAGATTTGGAAGGAGAAGAAGAAGTTGGAAGAAAAAAAATGAAGAGAGAGAGTGGTAACTTAGTGATGAAGAAAGGAGAGGTGGAGGGGGACTATGACCAGCCTTGTAAGGGAGGGTAGGGGCACTTGTAATTACAAGTTTGCCCCTCCCTTGCCTTCTAGGCTAAGTTAAATCAATTTTGGTTTTTGGGATTAGCAAAAATTAAACAAAAATCATAATTAAGCTTAGATACTTATATGGGATTAGTCCAAACTCCTAATCCTAAAAGTTAAGTATGGTGGGCCATGGTTAATTAACATGCTAAATACGACTCAAGTCGAAATTCACCGGGGTCCCGAATTAACTCGAAATACGATGAAATTCGAACCCGACTCCTATAATAATTAAATAATAATATTCATGAAATAAAATTCCCAAAAATATTATAAAATGGAAAATTACTATTTTATCCCTAACTTGGAAAAGTGAGGGTGACAAAAACACATGGAAGACATCGTGCATTTTATCCAGAGCCAGAGGTAGTGCAAGTCGATAAGCCACTGAGGCCACATCCTCAAGAATCTCGAAGGGCCCAATAAATCTCGAGCTCGGTTTTCCTTTCATTCCAAACCGTATCACACCTCGCATGGGTGTGAACTTCAAGAACACATGATCGCCACTTCATAAATTCCAAGGATCGCCTATGAACATCCACATTACTCTTCTGTCAGCTTTGAGCAACTCTAAGCCTTTTTTGAATCAAACGGATCTTCTAGACGGCCTGCTGCACAAGTTTTGGTCCAAGCAGCCGTTCACCGACTTCATCCCAACATGTACGTGACCGATATTTTCGTCCATACAGGACCTCATACGGGACCATCTGAACACTTGCCTGATAACTATTATTATAGGCAAACTCTGCCAATACGAGATGTGCGTCCCAATTCGTCTTCAAATCGAGCACACACAGTCTCAATGTATCCTTAAGGATCTGATTTACCCTCTCTGCTTGTCCATCAATCTGCGGATGGTTTGCCGAACTGAAATTCAACTTAGTGCACATTGCTGAGTGAAGACTATTCCAAAAGCACAACAAAAATTGCCCATCTCTATCCGATACTATTGAAACTGGCACCCCATACAATCGAACAATTTCATCCATGTAAATCTGAGCCAACCGGTCAATACTCCATGTTACTTTGATTGCAATAAAAAGAGCCGACTTGGTTAACCCATCCATGATCACCCAAATTGCGTCATTCCCTCGTTGAGTCTTCAGTAAGCTGACTATAAAATCCATGCATATATATATATGTGATCCCACTTCCACTGTGGTGTAGCAAGATTTTGCAGCTCTCCCCGCTTGGTCGCTGGTGTTCTGCCTTCACATGTTGACAAGCTAAACATTATGCCACAAATAGAGCCATATCTTTTTTTATGCCATGCCACCAAAATATGGAGCGCGGATCCTTGTACATTTTGGTACTTCCCGGATGTAAGGAATACTTCACAAAATGAGCCTCGGTCATTATTATTTTCTGAGTTCCTCATCCTTAGGAATACACAATCTTCCTTTGATACGGACTGCACCATCTTTATGTAGCACAAAATTGGTCGCTTTTTCTGCTATAATCAACTCGCGTATCTTCTGCAAGAACAGGTCGTCCTTTTGGGTGGTCTTAATCTTTTTCTAGATGCTCGGCTCAAGCTGCAACTAAGCCAACTGCACATTCTGAGTACGGACTCTGAATTCGATGCCCCTCTCTTCTAATTCCGTAGTACTTCTTTAGCCACCGACAATGATCCAATAAATTTTCGACTCAAGGTATCAGCTACCATATTCTCTTTACCCGGCGTGTAGGAAATCATCAAGTCATAATCCTTGATCAATTACACCCAATGTCGTTGCCTCAAATTCAATTCTTTCTGTGTAAATATGTATTTTAGGCTTTTGTGATCGATGAAGATCTCGCAGGACACACCATAGAGATATTGTCGCCACAATTTCAACGCGAATAGAATCATCGTCAATTCCAAGTCATGAGTCAGGTAATTCTTCTCATGCTGCTTAAGCTGTCTCGATGCATAGGATATTGTCTTTCCGTATTGCATGAGCACACATTCCAATCCAAGTCCCGACATGTCACTGTAAATTTGATCAATACGGGTGAGGTTTACATTCATCGGTACCGGATCTACCTGTCCTCCTCCCATACCATGGATGATTTCAAGTTATTTTGGACAAAAGTACTAATGCCGATCAATGAGAGAAGAACTGAAAATGATGGCATACATCTCCTACATGCAGTTGTGCTTCTCTAAATGAAAGAAAAGAACCATCCCTATCTCCAATTGTGACTCTCTTCCATTCACCAAATATGCAAACATCATCCTCCTTTCAAGCAAATGGGGCCATTGAGAAACTGATAGCATATATACATTTCCTACTATATGTTTACTTCCTACTCTCCTAGGAAAATAGGATATATATAATATGACAAAATAGCCTACCCAATGTCATTGATTTGTATATGTTTTCGGAAATTTTCGTTGAAAGCATTAAACTTTAATACAATTTCACTGACAGCATCAAATTTGAATAATGGCAACCAAAGCATTGGAACGCCCCTCAGAAAGACGTTCTACAAAATATATATATATATATATATATATATATATATATATATATATATATATATATATATATATATATATATATACAAAATGCCCATGGGATAGACGTTCTCATCAAGTTAGATTTTTTTGGCAATGTGAACCACTATAATACATTATTTATATTATGGTCCTTTAACCATAGTAGTTAGTAAAATTATTTTATTTATTATTATTTCTTTCATGATATTCAATCAAAAAAATAAAAGGGATATTTAGACTTTGAAGTTTGAATAAATTAGAATATTTGTGTTTAGTTAGTGTTTGGGTCTCCAATAAGTAATTTTTGGAAATAAATTTGTCCGGTAATATCGAGACGTAAAATATAAATATTTCAGACATATTTATTATAGAAACCTATTTCCATGTTTGGTTTAGGTCAAATATATATATCTTCGGAAATTACTAATATTCGGGTAAATAATTTACCTACAAAAGACATAAATCTTATCTCTTAAGAATATGTGAATTTTTTTTTGCTCGGACAAAAAAATATTATTTTTTTATCTTTTTCAGGTTTTAGAATTTTTTTCCAGTTTTTTTTGTTTTAGTATTTTTATTTTTTTTCGTCCTTTTTCTATTTTTTTCGTTTTATTTCGTCATTTTTTTTCTCTTTTCCTTTTTCGTTTTTTCCCATTTTTCTCGTTCTACGGTTATTTTTTTTAATTTTCCTTTTATTATTTTTTATTTTTATTTTTTTCTACTTTGCTTTTAACAATCAACTATTGGTCCAAGACTCAAACACTAAATATGTCCATTATGGAGATCCAAACACAAATATTATAACTTATTGGAAACCAACACACTAATTAGTAATTATATCTATTATAGAGACCCAAACACAAATATTTTAATTTATTCAAAATCCAAAGTCTAAATATCCCTTGGCTGAATATTATAAAAGAAATAATAATAAATAAAATAATTTTACTAACTACTTTGGTTAAAGGACCATAATATAAATAATGTAATATAGTGGATCACATTGCAAAGAAGAAAGAAACTAACTTGATGAAAACGTCCATCCCATGGGCGTTCTCTATATTTTTTTAATTTTTTTTGTAAAACGTCCTTCCAAGGGGCATTTCAATGCTTTGGTTGCCATTATTCAAAACTTGA
The DNA here is from genome assembly GCA_029216955.1 of Iris pallida. Classification (NCBI taxonomy): domain Eukaryota; kingdom Viridiplantae; phylum Streptophyta; class Magnoliopsida; order Asparagales; family Iridaceae; genus Iris; species Iris pallida. The sequence continues at coordinate 348,167 of JANAVB010038820.1, forward strand.
TGCTGTAAGTGAAATTATGTTAAAGTTTAATGCTTTAAATGATATGTTTTTTTGTTCTTCAACAAGGTATAGGGGTTTACATTCATTGCGCATGCAATTGATGTGGACAAGGATATGATGGATCAGGCTCCTTAGGATATGGGATATTTGTTGTGTCACACATGTACAACATAGTCTTTTTTTTATTTTCTTTTCTTTTCTTTTCCTGATCAATCATATTACTATCAAGTTATTTTTGCTATGGTTGGTGCTGATGCTCATCAGAGTAGACCCATGTGTGTGATTTTTTGGTGAATGAAGTGTAATGTGGGGGCAAAATACCTAATTGTATGATTTGTTTAGTGCTACACTCAATTAACTACTTTATACTAGCTAGCTACGAGGTTTTATTGCTAAATAAGTAGATATTAAAATTATTGATCGATACGGGTTAGCTACGAGGTTTTATTGCTAAATAAGTAGATATTTAAATTGTCGATCGATACGGGTGAGGTTTGCAGCGATATGGTTTAGCACGACTTTTGATCCCATTTTGTGTTACGACAAATATGCAGTAATAGAAAGAAGAAGAAAATATGATAAAAAAACCAAAAAAAATCAATAATTATTATAAGCTCTCATAATCCTCTCACCCTCAAAACCTGCATTTATACTATAGAATCTGAGCTTTAAAATAAATCATAGCCATCAACTCTTTCTTAACCACCAAGAAACTAACTAAATTTTGAAGTAATCATAATCTTTTTTTTTTTTTTTTTTTTTTTTTAAGTAATCATAATCTATTTAGGACTTAACATAAACACAAATTTATTAGATAAACTTGAAACAATCCTAACATTTCTGAGTACTGAGACATGCTGCTTCTTTTTTTCTTTTCTTTTTTGTTTGCACTTTGCAACCTTATGTTTGACGCTAGAGAAAATTGTGATATAGTGATACTTGAAGTGAGAACTTGCATGGGGAGTTTTTTCTTGGAATAACATTTTGATTGTAGCAGTGTCTTTGTTTGTCCAACTTCACATTGACATCTTTCAAACTAATACACCTTAGTATGTTTCGAAGAAAAAAAAATTACTTATTTTTAGTCAAAATAACTGCAATATGTTTTAGATAATTTGTCCTCAATGATTGATGAGAACTATAGACCTCAATTGCAAGAACAGTTCTTATTGAGTTTCAACAACACCGCTATTCTTGAATCTTTAATATTGTCCCCAACATGGCAACCAGGGTCGGCTCACGAGGTTAGGTTGTCCTATCCAGAACTAGTTTTAGTTGTCCTTTGACTCTTATTGTGAGTCGATCCTGGAGGATCACCCGTGATCCCGACCTCTTGTGAGGTCATGCTAATATTGAGGGTTGTCCCAACTAAGTCTTGTCTAACTTATCCCTGGTCGGCCCTGATGGCAACATCGGCGCTTGCAAAAATATATTCCTTTTAGAACATATTTGCAGCTTAGATGGATGTGAAATTTCCTACCACATGCATGACCCAAACAGACTCATGTTAGATGTTTTAGTCAAGAGGGGGTGAAGTTGCTGAAATTGTTTGGAAATAACTTACCAACATCAAGGACCCTACATGACTGAATTATGAGATGAATGATGTGGGCCATTCATCATTGTACTCCATTTACCTGAGCCCACGGACATATAATGGTACTGGTGTTACATAGAACTGTCCTAGCAAGAATGAAATGTTAACACTCTTCTTGACCTAGTAATATATAGCTCTTCATTGGTGTCCCCTTATCATGTAACTATATAAAAGCACACATACGGTGCTTGCGCGTGCACGCGTGTTGTCCGTTTCTCTCTTTCTGTTAGTAATAAGCATCTTAAATTACTCGAGATATTTTGTATTCTTTAAACATTTTTTTTATGTTAATTGGCTTCCAAAATAATATTATGTGATATATGACATGACTGATGACATGACAGTTGACATAAAAAAATTAAACATTAAAATTAATATTATTATTGACATGAATATTAATATTAAAGTTAACATTAACATTAATATTAACTTTAACATTAATACTAAAATTAACATTCAATTAGAATTAACATTAACATTAAAATTAAAATTAATATTCAAATTAAAATTAATATCAAATTAACAAGAATATTAATATTAATATCAATATTAACATTAACATTAATTTTAACATTAATATTAAAATTAATACTAAAATTAGCATTAACACTAACAATAACAATAAAAAAAATATCTCCCATTATGTGATATATAACAATAAAAAAATATCTCCCATGTCATCAGCCATGTCATTTATCTTAAATAAGCTTCTTAAATTGCTCGAGATATTTTGTACTACGAAATTGCTCTATGGCTAGCTTAGTACTAATTCACTACTAGCTAATGCTGATGTGACAGAGAGAGGTAATCAAGTTTACAGGTTTAGCTTGTTAACATTAATATTAGAATTAACATTAATATTAACTTTAACATTAAAAATAATATTAACATTAAATTAAAATTAGCATTAACATTAAAATTAATATTAACTTCAAATTAACATGAATATTAATATTAACATTAATTAGCATTAATATTAATTTTAACATTAACATTAAATTAAAATTAGCATTAGCATTAACATTAACATTAACAATAAAAATTTTGGATAATTAATTTTTTGGGTTAAAATATGACATGTCACTTTCTATGTCAGATGCTACGGGAGATGTCATCACCCAAAATTTTTGGGAGCCAATTAACATAAGAGAAATGTTTAAAGAATATTTTTCAAAAGTTGTTGACCAGCTAAACTTGTAAACTTGGTTACCTCTCTCCATCACATCAGCATTTGCTAGTAGTGAGCTAGTACTAAGCTAGCCATACAGCAAGATTGTTTATACTACTATATAATAGAAAAAGTTAAGATTTTACTTTAAAAGTTTTTTTTTTCCAAAAATATTATTATCTATATTTACTAATTAAAATTATTTATCAAATTTGACATTTAAGTAATTACGTATAGAAAAAATAAAATAATAATTGTTGGTTGCACTTTCCAAATAGTAGAAAATATGTACAACGCACATGTATATATATTAGTTTTAAAATGAACACATACCAATCTCGCTGATCACTCATCATATTTTTAAATTAGAATGAATAACACTGGGAAAAAAAAAACACAAGCACACTTACTCTTTTTTATTAAATAAAATTAAATATTAGTTTCTTCCTTCTTTATTTTAATTTGTCATTTGGGCATTGTCTAAAAAATTGTCGCCGTCATAGTCGTCTGTGCATTGTCTATTACTTTTCTTGATCCAATTAGGCTGATGGTTCCAAGAGTCTCTTAGAAAATATAGAAATGAAAAAAGATGAAGCAACTAATATAATTTTTTTTAATCTTCTCTCTCCTTTCATATGATCATATTGTAGATACTACCAGATAGTGCTCCGTAGGCGTCGCAAAAAATGACATGATTATTCTTCTTTTAAAACGTACTAACTTGTCAGTGAAACCTCCAACAATGCGAGAAAGTAGTATTTTATAAGTTTTAAACTAATACTATTTTTATTTTATATGTTGTAGATGTTAAGAATACGAATATTAATTGATTGAGTATAATCTTTAAAAAATAGTGTGAGGAGTTGATTCTTAAAATAAGATATTGACAGATGACTCCAGAAAATCCTCTTATTAGATCTTAGGGCAATATTAATAAAAAAAAAAAGGGGGGCCTAATTAGCATTTAGATCCTCGATTTTATACCGTTTAGAATTTAAGTTCTCACATGTCATAGCCATGATTTTATTATATATATATATTAATTGCCTAATTATTTATTTAATGATCTTTCAAAAACTTTTCCAAAAAAAAAAAAAAAAAAAAAAAAACCCAAATTCTTTTTTTCTTTTACCCCTTATGCAAATGCAAAATTTGCATTCTAGCATAAAGGGCTAGGTGGCTTTCATGCATGGACCCATGCCACTTGGCATCACCTTGCCATGACATGGCTGGAAGGACATTCTGGTCTTTTCCTTTCTTTTCATTCCTTTAATTAGAATGAGGGAGAGAGAGAAACCATTCTCTTCTCCTTTCTTCTTCCTGGTAAGCTCTCTCCTCTTCTCCTTCCTTTCTTCTCCTTCTTCCCTCTCTCTCTCTCCCTTACTGCATTTGCTACTGCTGCTGCTGCTGCTGCTGCGTTTGCTGCTGCTGCTGCTGCCGCTGCTGCGTTGCGCTGCTGCCGCTGCTTTGCGCTGCTGCCGCGGCTGCTGGCGCCGGCGCTGGCGCCGCCGGCGCTGGCGCCGCCGGCGGTCGGCCGCCGGCCGACCACCCCCCGACCCCCTCCTTCCTCATCTTCTTCTCCTTCTTCCTCTTCCTTCCTTTCAACTCCCTTCCCATTCTCTTCAATTTATTGGTAAAATAATTTAGGTTTTGATTTAACCCAAAATTCCAAATTTTTGCCTAGGTTTCTGAATTGGGTTTTGGGGAGATTCTCTAAGGAGCACAACTAGAAGCAAGGCAAGCTCTCTCCTTCCTCCTCTCGAATTTTCTCATATTCATTATCAATTGTTCTTGTATTAGCATGATATTTCTCTGTGTATAATATTTGGACTACGGAGGAGACAGTCTTATAGGTATAAGAGAGGAAGATGTTGAGAAATCAATGTTATGTATGAACTATGAAGCTGTAATTATAGGTACAAAAATTTTATATAGTGAGAATGAGATTCATTGCTAGGCCCGACCTTTGTTATGCCTAAATCAACTATGGCCATTACTTATGACCTCTGTTAGCGCCATAATCTTTTACCAGATGACTGTTGATATAATGGTTTAATCTAGTGATCGTTTTATCTTGGAGATGTGTACAGAGTTAAATCCTAAACTAGAAACAATTGTGGATGGATTATGAAGGATACGAAGTTTTAATCATCTATTCATTGTGAACCCAGCCTCGAACCTTTGCTTGTCCTAACATGATTTATAGTTGAGGCAACAATTGGTAGGAGAGGACTTGTAATAAAACTAAGCAGTCTTGATGTTTTATAAGTTTTAAGGAGACTCTTAAACCAGTCCATAAGAAGACATTTAAACTTGGTTAACTTGTTTGATCTTTCATCCTTGTTAAGATAGGAATTTCTAAACAAGGAATCTGCTGATTTGAAATTATTATATTTTGAAGATGCATGTGTTCATGAATGTGCGTATACCCATAAGCATGATTTTGGACACAATGTTGGACACCTCTACATAAAACTTTTACTCAATATATATATGGATATTATATTTTGCATGAACTGGGTTACTTGTGCTAATTTAGCAAATTAACTTGCCATTTCAATTCTGTCCAAATATTTAATTATGCTTAAAAACACCTTTTTGTCATGAAAACATGGTTAAAATTGATAATTTCTGAATACCGGTCTACTAGGGTAGCTACGTGCTAACTCTACATGTTTTAAATTACTTTTTCGTATATCATTGATAAGCTAGATGCGGTACATAGTCAATAATAGTTTTCTAGAATCGGTACCATATTAACCATATTGTCTTTGACTTGCTTAGCGTTTTAGATAAAACCTTGCAAACCAAGAATAATTGCGCGCTTGCTTGCTCAATATGGTAAGAAAGCTTTTATCTTGCATAGCTTTATTATAAATGTGTGGTCCGGTGTTGAGGGTTGCTCCACCGAAGGGGTCGGCGTACCCGTTTATATTTGCGTGTTGCCGGTGTTGAGGGTTGCTCCACCGAAGGGGTCGGCGTGCCCGTATATTGTTTCTTTGTGTTTACTTGTATCGGATTAATTTTCGGGTCAGTAAATACAAAGGAGACTTTGCCGAAATTTTTGAGAATTTCCAGAGTTGGTCTATTTTCGACAAACTCGGATTTCTTGGAAATTTGACTCTAGTTCTAGACCGTTTGAACCATCCATCTCCGACCTATAATATCGGAGGAATTCTTGGAATCATGTTGTAATACCCAGATCTCGTATTACGTATTTGGAATACGTATACGTAATTTGACCCGTATTGCATGTCTTCCTGCTCGATTTATTCTAGCATTTCATTGATTGGTTTATTCTTGGGTTGGTTCGGCTTGGCTTGGTTTGCTTTGGTTCATCATGAACCAAGGGTGAACCCTCCTACCTACCACCACCCTCTTTACTTATAACCCCTTCCTTTTCTCTCTCATCATTATTTCCTTCTTCATTTACTCTCCACCATTACTTCTTCAACCACCAGGAGGGAGAGAGAGAGAGAGCTTAGGCAAGTGCAAACTTGCTTCATGATGGATCTCAAGTTTTATTGTTCCATTCTCTTCCTTACTTGATTCTAAGATACTTTAGAACTTGGCATTTTCCATTTTGATGGTTATATTTTGTAGATCTAAGTTTTAAGTTCCTTTTTGTTTGGTTTTCTTCGTTTTAATCTCTAAAACTTGGTTATTTTCGAAAACTAATGGTTCTATGTTGTAGAGAATTCAATTTCCTTCAGTTTTGGCTTTTGTTTCGCTTGATTTCGACTCCGGATGAGGAAGTTATGGCCATTACAAGTTTTCGGAACTTTCATGGCTGAACTTGCTGTTTGGGGACGATGAACCTCATGCGCCCGGGAGGCCATGCGCCGGGAGGCCATGCGCCGGGAGATCCCGGCAACGCATCCCTTAACTCCGAGCGTGTCATGCGCGTAGGTTCCCTACGCGCATGTATTGAAGATGCAACGTGAGTTTCCCATGCGCCGATTTGTGCAGGAATCCCATGCGCCGATTGTGCAGGAATCTCATGCGACGATTCGTGCAGGAATCCCATGCGCCGATTGTGCAGGAATCCCATGCGCCGATTCGTGCAGGAATCTCATGCGCCGATTGTGCAGGAATCCCATGCGCCGATTGTGCAGGAATCCCATGCGCCGATTGTGCAGGAATCTCATGCGCCGATTCGTGCAGGAATCCCATGCGCCGATTCGTGCAGGAATCTCATGCGCCGATTGTGCAGAAATCTCATGCGTCGATTCGTGCAGGAATCACATGCGCCGATTGTGCAGGAATCTCATGCGCCGATTCGTGCAGGAATCCCATGCGCCAATTGTGCATGAATCCCATGCGCCGATTCGTGCAGGAATCTCATGCGCCGATTGTGCAGGAATCCCATGCGCCGATTGTGCAGGAATCCCATGCGCCAAATTGCTCTATTTCGCTGTTTTTGCCTGTTTAAGTTATTTTGTAGCTAAAATCTTAAAAAACTCAAACATGAAAGTTGCAGATCTTTTCTTGGCTTCAAGAATATGTCATTAGTTATTCTATGCAAGTTTCTCTCATTCATGATAATGTAAGGATAGAACACGATAGTGGCATGTTAAGGCGCACTCTTGACAAGTACCAAGTGGACATGACATGACCAGATAGTGACCCGCCGTGGTGCACTCCTGACATGATAACTTGACCTGACAATTTGACATGATAACTTGACATGGTAATTCTTGATAGTGGCCCGCCGTGGCGCACTCTTGACAAATAAACCTGACATGATATTTCTCGAACTGCTGTTGCGACGGCTAGCATGATATGACTTGATAAGTATGAATAACCTGGACACCGTGGACGATTGTGCTTGTGCATTAAACCAGTCTTGTCTTGCATCATGCTTAGGATGGGACCCCTGAGTTCCACGGTCAGGAGTACCTACTGAAATGGACTAAGGCTAATAACTAGATTAACACAGTAGTCATGAAGAGATTTTCCTGCTACAGGCAATCCCGTTATCTGGGCGCTCTAGGACTTGTAGCCTGCCGACGAGTAGGGCACATTTCCAGCACACTGCCACGTGTTGCACCCCCTGACATGATATTTCGACCTGGATAACTTGGATGGTCTGCAGGGCTTGTGGCTGTGGAATAATCTTATTGCATCTTGCTAGTAACTAGGCCTGTGATAACCCTAGTTAGTTAAAGTATCAAGCCGTACTTATTGCTTGGCCGTGAATGATTGAATGGAGTCTAACCCTGTCTATTCTTGCCCCGATCTTGTACAAGATTGTTACATGACATGATTACTTGTGCTTGCTTTTTAACAATAAAGATCAGGGGACCAGTTCTGTTCAGGCGAAGGGTTACAACCCCGGTCCTTGTTTGGTTTAAGGGTTGTAACCTGGCTCCCGGAGCAGTTCTGTGTTCTCTCTTCGTTTATTGTCTTGTTGTACCCCATGACATGCTTTACCTTACGTCAAGATCGTGATTATTTACACTGGCCTTATTGATAAATGGTGGGGATACCAAGTTCCGTTCAGATGAAGAGTTACAACCCCGGTCCTTGTTTGGTTTACGGGTTGTAACTTGGTTATCTGAATAGTCCCATGGTTATCACATCGTATATCACCAGTCATACTTTTTCTTAATTACTGTCTTTTATTATGTAATCTTATTCTTGTGCTAATTGCTGGTTTTAGTTCCTAAGTGAAGCCTCCTTTGTGGCACTTGCTCTTTCTGGGGTCTGACCCAGCTGGTTTTGTATGGCCAGATACCGGAGCAGCTCCAGAGGATCTACCGATTTTTCTGCCAGATGGTGACCACTAGAAGGAATCCTGGCAACGAGTGGGTTATTTTTGGCTCTCCCACTTTATTGTAAAAATATTCTTTTGAGGCGTTTAGCCGACGAGCACCTGTTTAGCTCGTATTGTATTACTTGCTGTCTGCCTACGGGCTGTAACATGGTTGGCAACCTAGGGTTGATCATGTATGACCAAACTCTTGCTAGTCATCACATTTTGTAACGACTAGCTTCATGATCAGCTGAATATGTAATGTTTGGGACGCCTTACTATTGTATATTTGGTGATCTTACATCTTGTAACATTTACTTACTTGTTGTGATTGAGACACTAGGCTTGTTCTTGACCTTAAGAGACTGTTGGCTTGTAGATAAACCCTCATATATCTAGACAGCCGTGACCGTATGGTGAGATGGATTCCATTTCATTATACGTAGCTGGCTATGTCTGCCCCCGCTCTCCAGTATTCTGGTTCTGGGGCGTGACATGGTTTAAGTGGTGGCCCATGCAGGTCTTGTCAATCAAGATGTGTGAGGGTTTACCGAATAGATGTCTCAATCAGTACTCGTCCTTGATCTCTGCTCGTATCCTCTTGATTCCTGAAATTCCTGTCCTGATCACATGCTTGTAATCGTTGATCTGTCCTGGTCCTTCCTTATTATTCCCATGTCGTCTTCTTCAGCGGCATTGAACCTGGACCTGCCGATCAGCAAGGCAGATCACCTCCCGTGGACTACCAGCAACCAGAAGATCAGGCCCAGCACTCAGGAGCAGCCTCCCGAGTCGTACCTATTGAAGGAGAGCCGCCAGTTCAGCCAGTCCAGCCTGCAGAGCCTGATGATGGCACTTTGGTGGGTCTCATCAGATCATTGTTAGCTTCTCAAGATCGTAGAGGGGATGCCTTGCACCAGGTAGTGGAAGATGCTCTGAATAGAGGTGGTCGTCATGGGAACAGTGCAGCGAACAGTTTCAAGCGCCTGAACCCTCCATTCTTCGATGGCAGTGAAGATGCTATCACTGCTGACGCGTGGCTTCAGGACACCGAAGTGATTCTAGAGGCAGCCAGGACCCCAGAAGACGAGAAGGTGGCCGTAGTGTGCCTGCAGTTACTAGATCTTGCCCGCAGCTGGTGGGCAGCGCAGGCCGTGGGATTAGTGGCCCCTATCTCATGGGCCGTATTCAGAGAGAGATTCCAAACGAAGTACTTCGATATGGTGGCTCGGTACGATCTACAGACCAAGTTCACCAACCTGAAGCAAGGAGGCAGAACGGTCGACGGGTATGCGGCCGAGTTTTCCAGGCTCAGTCGGTTTGCTCCCACTTTGGTGGCAACCGAGTTCGACAGAGCCCAGCGATTCCAGCAGGGGCTCCATCTCGAGATTTTATTGGCAGTGGAGCAGTTTGAGCATCAAACCTTCGATGCAGTATTGAGAGCAGCTAGGAGGCACGAGTATACCTCCCACAGGATAGTGGACAGGACCGGAGGTCGGAAGCGATCTCACGGCCAGATGACCCAGTCTTCAGCACCAGCCCCGGCAGTCAGGGCTTTGACAATTGGAACTCCGAGGCAGGCGGCTTCAGTGACGTCGGTCACGTCTCCTCAGCAGCAGAAGCAGAAGCAGTCTTCCACAATGGGCTGCACTCATTGTGGGAAGCCAGGACACATTGTTTCGGAGTGTCGCAGAGCTCAGGGATTATGTTTGGCTTGTGGAGCACCGGACCACAAGATAGGGTCCTGTCCAAATAGGGCCAGTTCGTCATCGGCCCAGACTAGTCCCTCGGTAAGGGGACCAGCACCAGCACCAGTACAACAGCAGTACCAGCCTCCGAGGCCATTGCCGCCTCAGACCCAAGTATTCCAGCAGCAAGGACCCCAACAGTATGCCCTGGTCCAAGCTCAGATTCAGAACCGGCAGAGAGGTTCCTAGCAGGATATCTTTCCTCTTTCTCGTGCCTTCGATTTCCTTGCTTACATACATGATTGCATGATTGATTGCTTAGTATAGCTTGCCTGAGATTAGTATAGCTTGTTCTTGTCCCTCTAGCCTCTTAATTAAATTCCGAGGACGGAATTCTTTTAAGGTGGGTAGAGTTGTAATACCCAGATCTCGTATTACGTATTTGGAATACGTATACGTAATTTGACCCGTATTGCATGTCTTCCTGCTCGATTTATTCTAGCATTTCATTGATTGGTTTATTCTTGGGTTGGTTCGGCTTGGCTTGGTTTGCTTTGGTTCATCATGAACCAAGGGTGAACCCTCCTACCTACCACCACCCTCTTTACTTATAACCCCTTCCTTTTCTCTCTCATCATTATTTCCTTCTTCATTTACTCTCCACCATTACTTCTTCAACCACCAGGAGGGAGAGAGAGAGAGAGCTTAGGCAAGTGCAAACTTGCTTCATGATGGATCTCAAGTTTTATTGTTCCATTCTCTTCCTTACTTGATTCTAAGATACTTTAGAACTTGGCATTTTCCATTTTGATGGTTATATTTTTGTAGATCTAAGTTTTAAGTTCCTTCTTGTTTGGTTTTCTTCGTTTTGATCTCTAAAACTTGGTTATTTTCGAAAACTAATAGTTCTATGTTGTAGAGAATTCAATTTCCTTCAGTTTTGGCTTTTGTTTCGCTTGATTTCGACTCCGGATGAGAAAGTTATGGCCATTACAAGTTTTCGGAACTTTCATATGGCTGAACTTGCTGTTTGGGGACGATGAACCTCATGCGCCCGGGAGGCCATGCGCCGGGAGATCCCGGCAACGCATCCCTTAACTCCAAGCGTGTCATGCGCGTAGGTTCCCTACGCGCATGTATTGAAGATGCAACGTGAGTTTCCCATGCGCCGATTTGTGCAGGAATCCCATGCGCCGATTGTGCAGGAATCTCATGCGCCGATTCGTGCAGGAATCCCATGCGCCGATTGTGCAGGAATCCCATGCGCCGATTCGTGCAGGAATCTCATGCGCCGATTGTGCAGGAATCCCATGCGCCGATTGTGCAGGAATCCCATGCGCCGATTGTGCAGAAATCTCATGCGCCGATTCGTGCAGGAATCCCATGCGCCGATTCGTGCAGGAATCTCATGCGCCGATTGTACAGGAATCTCATGCGTCGATTCGTGCAGGAATCACATGCGCCGATTGTGCAGGAATCTCATGCGCCGATTCGTGCAGGAATCCCATGCGCCGATTGTGCAGGAATCCCATGCGCCGATTCGTGCAGGAATCTCATGCGCCGATTGTGCAGGAATCCCATGCGCCGATTGTGCAGGAATCCCATGCGCCAAATTGCTCTATTTCGTTGTTTTTGCCTGTTTAAGTTATTTTGTAGCTAAAATCTTGAAAAACTCAAACATAAAAGTTGCAGATCTTTTCTTGGCTTCAAGAATATGTCATTAGTTATTCTATGCAAGTTTCTCTCATTCATGATAATGTAAGGATAGAACACGATAGTGGCATGTTAAGGCGCACTCTTGACAAGTACCAAGTGGACATGACATGACCAGATAGTGACCCGCCGTGGTGCACTCCTGACATGATAACTTGACCTGACAATTTGACATGATAACTTGACATGGTAATTCTTGATAGTGGCCCGCCGTGGCGCACTCTTGACAAATAAACCTGACATGATATTTCTCGAACTGCTGTTACGACGGCTAGCATGATATGACTTGATAAGTATGAATAACCTGGACACCGTGGACGATTGTGCTTGTGCATTAAACCAGTCTTGTCTTGCATCATGCTTAGGATGGGACCCCTGAGTTCCACGGTCAGGAGTACCTACTGAAATGGACTAAGGCTAATAACTAGATTAACACAGTAGTCATGAAGAGATTTTCCTGCTACAGGCAATCCCGTTATCTGGGCGCTCTAGGACTTGTAGCCTGCCGACGAGTAGGGCACATTTCCAGCACACTGCCACGTGTTGCACCCCCTGACATGATATTTCGACCTGGATAACTTGGATGGTCTGCAGGGCTTGTGGCTGTGGAATAATCTCATTGCATCTTGCTAGTAACTAGGCCTGTGATAACCCTAGTTAGTTAAAGTATCAAGCCGTACTTATTGCTTGGCCGTGAATGATTGAATGGAGTCTAACCCTGTCTATTCTTGCCCCGATCTTGTACAAGATTGTTACATGACATGATTACTTGTGCTTGCTTTTTTAACAATAAAGATCAGGGGACCAGTTCTGTTCAGGCGAAGGGTTACAACCCCGGTCCTTATTTGGTTTAAGGGTTGTAACCTGGCTCCCGGAGCAGTTCTGTGTTCTCTCTTCGTTTATTGTCTTGTTGTACCCCATGACATGCTCGACATGCTTTACCTTACGTCAAGATCGTGATTATTTACACTGGCCTTATTGATAAATGGTGGGGATACCAAGTTCCGTTCAGATGAAGAGTTACAACCCCGGTCCTTGTTTGGTTTACGGATTGTAACTTGGTTATCTGAATAGTCCCATGGTTATCACATCGTATATCACCAGTCATGCTTTTCCTTAATTACTGTCTTTTATTATGTAATCTTATTCTTGTGCTAATTGCTGGTTTTAGTTCCTAAGTGAAGCCTCCTTTGTGGCACTTGCTCTTTCTGGGGTCTGACCCAGCTGGTTTTGTATGGCCAGATACCGGAGCAGCTCCAGAGGATCTACCGATTTTTCTGCCAGATGGTGACCACTAGAAGGAATCCTGGCAACGAGTGGGTTATTTTTGGCTCTCCCACTTTATTGTAAAAATATTCTTTTGAGGCGTTTAGCCGACGAGCACCTGTTTAGCTCGTATTGTATTACTTGCTGTCTGCCTACGGGCTGTAACATGGTTGGCAACCTAGGGTTGATCATGTATGACCAAACTCTTGCTAGTCATCACATTTTGTAACGACTAGCTTCATGATCAGCTGAATATGTAATGTTTGGGACGCCTTACTATTGTATATTTGGTGATCTTACATCTTGTAACATTTACTTACTTGTTGTGATTGAGACACTAGGCTTGTTCTTGACCTTAAGAGACTGTTGGCTTGTAGATAAACCCTCATATATCTAGACAGCCGTGACCGTATGGTGAGATGGATTCCATTTCATTATACGTAGCTGGCTATGTCTGCCCCCGCTCTCCAGTATTCTGGTTCTGGGGCGTGACACATGTCCACTTGGACATTTCGGAATTTTTCCTTGTTTTCAATATTTCTTGGACTACTTTAGTTTCAGAAAAGACGAAACTAATATTTGAATGCGACTTGACTTCTAGGACTCCCGTTTGGGAGATAGTTTCCCTGAAGTCTAAATGTTTAGAATAGGTTGCATGGGGTTTTGGGAGAGAAACCGTTGGATCACACCTGGCTGACTTCTTTGCAATATAATTTTCAATTTCGTACTGATCAGTCCCTGATACGGTGTTCGTACGGCCGTGCGAATATCCGGGGTGAGGCTTAGCTCACTTTCTTGATCGCAATTGGACATCCAGGCCCTGAGTTTCAGCTCAGCTATCCATTTGCACCTTACCCTGAGTTTCAGCTCAGAATACTTGATTCATTAATGAATGGGTTCGATATTCTTGGAAAAGTCCAAGTCATACGAACTTCTTGATTATAACACATGATGCGATGACTCGACCCAGATGATTCGGAAACCACTCATGATGTTACCTTGCTTGTAATCACATCAATATGTGATAGTACAGACGGCTGGAGTATCTAAGCACCAACCCGTTTTGTACGAGCCTGATCCCGGGCAAATAGGGTTATTGTTGAGATGCTAGGCGTGTGTGTGTGATCCAGGAGTTTCTCTAAATTGCATTTAGGTCTAAAAGATCTTGTCGTGTCCTTGTGACATTAATTAAGAATCACTTTCTTTTGACTAATATCAAGGTATGAATTTAAATCACTCTAGATACTAAATCTTGTTCACTTGTCTTATTTTACGTATTCATACTTCTCCTTTGACTGGGGGCTTGCTCGTCGTATTGACGACCTAGTTTTGTTCACTAGGAATTATTGAAGAACAGGATGGGGAACAGGCATACACTGAGGCAGAACTTTATGAATGATGTAGGACAGAGGGTTGTAGCTTTATTCTGGAAACTTCATAGCTATGTGACTTATGTATTTTGAAGAAACATGAATGCAATATGTAAGTTATGTATTTTGAAGAACAATGAATCCAGAATGTAAATATGTGTTTGATGATGAGACTTGAATTATGTTGTAACATTTTGGGATAAATGAATGTTATGCTCTTTTGTGGAAAATTGTATTATTTTCTTAACTCTATGCCTACCTAGGACCTTACAGGCGACAATCGCGGGATACAATTGAGTTCATGTTGTATGGTCGCGTAGCCTGGGGATGTTGTACGTACTCGGCTCGCCGTATCCTGGGAGCGGGGCGTGACATCACATGTCCAATTGAAAAGTTTATGTTCTGAATTTTATTTTGGTTTATTTTTATCCATTATACCCTCTCTAACCTACATAATGAAGTTTCATTGTTATGCATGAGAGGAAGAATATAATGGAAAAAATTAAAAATTAGAAACAAAAATCAAAAATTAAGAGTCCAAATTTTTTAATTTGATATGTTAGGACTTAAATTCTAAACTCAAACAAAATATAGGATCTAAACACTAATTAACCCTAAAATAAATAGTTACAATTGTTGTTCGATCGTATCTCTTATCGACTCAAAACATGATTGTTCATATTAGCCTCTTTTAACTTACTTCTAGTATCTTATCTTGCTTTACCTAACAACCTACTTTGTTAGTACCTTGAGGATGACTCATTCAATGTTAGATTATTAGAGTTTGTAAATTAAGTTATTGAACTTTATTATCACCTTGAATTGACTAATTGTTCAATATTAGATAGGTAGAGATGATAATTTTAATTAAAAAATAAATTGACAAACTACTCTTAGCATATTAATGGACAAACTACTCTTATCCCCATGGGTTCGGCTAAATTATCATAATGGCATCCTAATTACAGTATTCGGTTGTTTTTTAAACCTTAACTTTCACTGTTTGATTTTGGCATAACAACTTCATAAATTGTTCTTTTAAAACATATTTCATCAATTTGAAACATATTAGGATCACTTCAAAAGTATAATGTATAGTACAAAAGTATAATTTAAATATTTGTATTGCCATATATTCTTTTGAGGTTGTCCTGATATGCTTCAAAATTGATAAAATATGATACAAATAACAAATTATAAAATTGTGGAGCCAAAATCGAGCAGCAACAAATTTAAGGTGTCAAAAACGTTGGAATACATAGTTGGAAAGTCGTGAGGCTAATTTAGCCCCCAGGTTCCTATTGCCACCAAGGATGCTATTCTTAGTGCCAAAATTTGAGAATATCAGTGGAATTAAAAAAAATTCCAAGGCGACAAAAGTAGAGTGTATGGTTAAACTAACACTAGGACAGTATTACCAAACCCACTCAAATGGTTCTTCCATTGTTTCACAAAGCGCTAGTGAGCTACGAGAAGCATTCGAGGCTGAAGATGGCCTTAGATGTTGATAGCATTGACAAGATTAGTGCTTCTTATTTCAAATTCGTATGGGAATTCAAATTCCTATAAAGACAAATATGTTGGTAACGTGGTGTGATCCGAATCAGAGTTGGCCAGGTACGATATTGAATTGGACCAATATACCTTAAAAGAGAATTCTCATATAAGGCCTGATCCAATCCTAAATTATTTACATCACATGATTCCACCTCCTAACCGAAGTGGGACTAAATTACCAACTCCATTGCCAACCCCCCATTTGAGCGCACCC
Source organism: Iris pallida (assembly GCA_029216955.1). Lineage (NCBI taxonomy): Eukaryota > Viridiplantae > Streptophyta > Magnoliopsida > Asparagales > Iridaceae > Iris > Iris pallida. Next base: position 364,495 of record JANAVB010038820.1, read on the forward strand.
CCCATTTGAGCGCTCAACCGTAAACGAAATACAATCCAACAATCTCCACATTAGTTCGTTTTCGCTGACCGAGCAAACTAGCACACCCGGCTACTATTTGTTCGTTCCCGCCAGCCGAACACGGCTACTATTTGTTCGTTCCCGCTAGCCGAACACCCTTAGTACAATCCGGCTACCTTTACTCGTTCCCGCTAACCGAACAACTAGGAGGTCCAACATATTGTCATCTCGATCCGTCCACACCACAATTGTGTAGTCGAACACTCTTAGTACAATCCGGCTACCTTTACTCGTTCCCGCTAACCGAACAACTAGGAGGTCCAACATATTGTCTCGTCCAAACTAGCCCGTAAGCATGGGCTCTTATACCACTTGTTGGAACCAGAACGAACCTCGCTCTGATACCACTTGTTGGAAACGCGGTGTGACCCGAACCGGAGTTGACCCATGAGGTACGATATTGAATTGGGCCTATATGCCTTAAAAGAGAATTCTCATATAAGGTCCGATCCAATCCCAAATTATCTAAACCACATGATCCCACCTCCTAACCGATGTGGGACTAAATTATCAACTCCATTGTCACCTCTCATTTGAGGGCTCAATCGGAAACGATATACAATCCAACAAAATAGTCTGAGAAAATCCAAGACCTAAAATGGGTGGGCGGCGAAAGGAAAGATAAAGATGAAGTTTGTTACCACAAAAGCACATTTGTCGTAACCAATTAATATGGTCTGTGAGGCTAACTAATATCAACAAATTTGGTTGTTTCTGTATGGACTTAAAATACATGCCCTTCATTAGAGTTGCACTTCATTTTCAACCACCAAAGAAACAGCAAGGCAAACATCAGCCATCCCTACTTTGGGCCACTGATCAGAAAATGATGAATTTGCTAACACAGCGGTGGGGTGCCAAATCTATTTGAAGAATTGTGGATAAGGTTTGTTGGGAACTATGTATGTAATTGTCTGTTCATTCAAATATTAATTATGTACGATTTATATATTTCGCGATGATGCTTGTTGGAGCAGATAAGAGAAATTCACTGCAGGTTTCCTGTCACCACACCTCCACGCAAGGCAACCTGGTAGCATTCGCTGGCAAACTTCTCCGCAAATCAGATGGTCCCTACTATGTTTTCATAGAGTACAGGTGATCCAGCCCTGTTGATCTCATCTGTAGTCGTTTTCCCCCAGAATGTAAATAGTTTCTTTCGCGTGTTCAGTTCAGCAGAAAGAAGAAAAAAAACAACTACAAAGTGATACTATCCAGCAGTTTACATAAGATGGCAAAGTTCACATGAAAGACAAAGCAAGTTTCTTAATGTTGGATAAAGCTTCACGGACGATGAAGAGCTTGACGTTAACCCAGTCTTACCGCGAAGAAAATCTAGTAGTCCACTTGACTACAAGATATGGCTTTCGCCAACTAGCAAGAACTTGCAATTTAGCACTTAAAATTTCCTGTAAAATCTTCAACCTCTCCAAAAGTCAAATTCATCTATATCAAAATACGAGATCCAACAGGTATTATATCTGGATTCCGAACGACAGAAAGAAAAGAAAAAAGTCTGTTAATGATATACACACAAGCTGCCAAACAAAGTAGAACTTGCAATTTAGCACTTAAAATAACCAGTTTTATTCTCATACTTCACAAGAATTAAATCTTGAGTAGACCAGTTCTGTTTCTCAAACATTATACATGCACCATTTGAGAACTTCTGTGAATATGATCATCAAATGAGGTACAACAGCAGCAGTTCACAAGGAAGACATGTTAAGGAATTTCCAAATTTGCACCTGGCATCCCCCGATTGTATCAAAAATTGCAAACAGGCACATTAAGCAAACCACATCCTACCCTCTCTGAATATTTGATGCCTCATGGCTTACAACGTTCTATTTATTCTTACCATACAACAAACAGTAGTACACTCAACCTACACCTGCACTTCAGGACATTTTATCGCTTAGATCGACTGCAGTGTATCTTCAACTCTTGGTTATGAGTTCTTACGGGACATTCATCACTTGGATTGACTGAAGTGTATCTGAAAGCGCAATGACCAGGTCACCAGACCGAATCATTCCCCTTGCCTTGAGCAGAGAGAATGTGCGGTTGAGATTACTCTCCATGTCGTCGGAGCAACTAAGACGGAAGGGAATAAGACCCCACTGGAGGTTTAGCCGTCTCCTGACGGATGTAGAGCTCGTGAATGCAAATATTGGGCAGTCAGGACGACACCGTGAAAGGAGAGAGGCCATGTGGCCAGTCTTTGTGTAGACAAAGAGAGCATCAACTTCCAAATCATTAGCTGCAAAGATGATCAGAAAAATAAATTAAAAGAGATTGAAAGCATTAAGCTGCTACCATACTGCGCTCTAAGAATGGTCAAAAATGGTGTAAAATATAACAAGTAAATTAAGGGTTCAGCATGATACTAAAACCAGGGACATTTCAGGATCCATGGAGAAAGAATATCCCGTCTCCCGAGCATTTTCTTACCAATAAAAGCAGAGGGATTAGGACTAAACTCAACTGATTACAAGATGAACATGTCACTACCACTCTCCCATCCTTAGAAATTTTTCCTATGTTCCATTCTCCACAGAAGAGCATATTCTTACCAATAAAAGCAGAGGGATTAAGACTAAACTCAACTGATTACAAGATGAACATGTCACTACCACTCTCCCATCCTAAGAAAATTTTCCTATGTTCCATTCTCCACAGAAGTTCTTCCCTGGCAAGAAATAACTGTGAATTATGATATGAATGTATTTAGGTCATAACTAATTTATGAATCTATAATATTTTGTTCTTTCTACAAAATACTGATGTTTCATTAATTTCAATTTCTTCAGATGAGATTTCTTGAGATGCAACTGGGAATGAGTAAAAACCTTGTATCTTAGAATATTGGCCAAGATCCTAGTCTAAATTTTAATGAAAAAGTTTATCCAAGCTCTCAGGTATCTTGGGTATTTCCTCAATCTTGATATCTTAGCTATTACAAACCAAGGATATGCTAAGCAGTATTCGCATCTTTCGAGGTTCAGACCCCTTGTGTGGAGACATTTTCTTTAATGAAAAAGCTAGGAGCATCGGACGCTAGGTTCAGTTCCCTACGAGGCTGGCGAGTCTCATCAGTTTAGGGAATACTGACGCATGGGCGAACAGGCGACCATAGGCTCTGCTAGGGTTTCCACGTGTGCGGCCTCCCCGCCCCCCCGATCCGCTTGCGGGGAGGTGGCCGCGCCGGCTGGGTGGCGGGGGAGGAGGCGGCCAGCCTTTGGGCGGCAAAGGTGGAGGCGGTTCCCCCCCAGGCGGGGGGGGGGGGGGGGGGGGGGGGTGGGGTGGGGTGGGGTGGGGTGTCGGGAGGCGACGACGACGGGGGGGGGGGGGGGGGGGTCGGGTGGAATCGGGGGCAGCAGCCCCCGGCTGGGCGGCGTTGGTGGGGTTCCCACACGCGGGGGGGAGCAGGGTGGAGGCGGCGGCGGCTCCTCCGGAGAAACCCACATCTTCGAGTTCGGTTCCGGAGAAGATAAATCTGGAGATGCTGGCTGGCAGACCGTGACGAGACGTCGGACTGGTGGACGGAGAGGGGCCCAATCCCAAGTTTCGGGGAGGGCGGGGACAGAAAACCAAGGGACTCGACCCCTGAACAGCGCTCTGGATTCCCGACGCCGTGGGGGAGGTATGGTGCGAACTGTTCCGGGATGAAGGCCAAAGGCGACGGCGGCGGAGAAGGGGAAGGGTGTTGTGGTCGACACTGGTAGGCAGGGACCGGTCGCTGCGACCCCCCCAACCAGGACCCCCCCTGTGGAGCAGAGGCCTCGGTCATGGAAGGAGGTCTGCACCCCAGTGGAGTCGAAAAGCCCGATGTCTATGGAATATGTTACCCCTATGGCGGTTGGTGGAAGACTCAGGGCTTACTTCCCCGCAGAAGAAATAGCAAAGGTCGCTGATTTCTGGAAGAACATATTAGTGCTATATGTGTTAGGGAATAAGCCGTTCTTTGGCCAAATCAGGGATTATGAGGAGAGAGTTTGGAGGCCCAAGGGCAGCATGAAATTCTTCTCCCGGGAGAATGGATTTTACTATGTCAAGTTTGGGCTGGCGGAGGATGTGACCAGGATTGTGCAGGGAGGGCCATGGTCGTTTGATGGGAGACTTATTATTTTGAAAGAATGGACACCGGAGCTGAGGTGTGAAAAGGAAGTGTTGAATGCTATCCCCGTCTGGATCCGGTTCCCAGAATTCCCTGTTCAATATTGGAGCATCCCTCTTCTCATGAGACTCGCCAGCCTCGTAGGGAAGCCGATAAAGGCTGATGAGGCCACCACCTTCCGATCCAGAATAATGTACGCCAGAGTCTTTGTGGAGATCAAGGCAGGCTCGGAGCTCCCGAGCATGCTTGAGTTTCAGGTTCCATCTGGAGAGGTTCTGACGCAGGCTGTGGAGTATGATTGGGTCCCACCCATGTGTTCGTATTGCGAGTGCTTTGGGCACATTACCAGTGCGTGCAACTATAAGGGGAAGGAGTACGCCAGGCCACAGACGGGCCAGACAGAGACATCACGGCCGGAGACGGTTCAGACGGAGGCACACGAGAGGGAGGAGGCCCCCAGTCACTTACCTCAGGAGTCGGCACCAGAGAGACACATGGAGGAAGACACAGTTATGGAGATTGATAGGGGACTGGAGACAGGATCGCCACTGAGACAGGAGAGCATGCAGGGTGCGCTGGTTCCGTTCAGGCCTCGGAGGACTATGACGACCAGGGGTATGAGTGCGGCGGATAGTAGTCAGAGGGGGGTGGAGGCCTCCACGGCACTTATGGTTTACAGCAGCAGGAAGAGACACGCCCCGGCTACACTGGAGGATATTCCTCAGATGAGGGAGACGGATGACCAGACAGACCCCAATCTTGACTGGACACTTACTCTTAGCAGGATTCAGGCACATCTTGCCCCTTCCTCCATGGTAGATGCAATCCTTGAGCAGACGGATGAGACACTTCCCTAGAGTGTCGATCCAGTGGAGTTACAGGGGGGCCCAACATCTTTTAATTAGATGTCGGTCCTAGCATGGAACATTAGGGGGGGGTGTTCCATTGGCCGATGGAGGGAGATCAGAGGGGTGCTGAGGAGAGAGGCATGTGATATTGCTATTCTGCTGGAGACGAAGATTCGAGGGGCCGCTATGCTCTCACGTCGGACTCCGGCAGCCTGGGATCACATCCATAACTTAGATCTTTGCGGTATGGCAAGGATCTGGGTTAGGTGGAACACAGGTAGCTGGGTGGGGGTTCAGATTCATAAGTCCGAGCAACTCATCGGAGTTACTTTTGAGAATAAAGGTGGGTTCCGATTCATCCTGGGAGCTGTTTATGGGCACAACGACCGGAGACTCCGGGAGGCTCTTTGGGAGGATATTGTGCGTATAGGTCGTATGGCGGACAACATGCATCTCCCTCTTCTCATTATGGAGGACTTCAATGCTTTGTTACTTCGCCATGAGAAGGTTGGGGGTCGGCCTGTACCGAACTCGATTTTATACTTCCAGAGGTGTCTTCTTATGTCAGGTATGCGGGGGCTGGAGCGAGCTGGACATATTTGGACCTGGCACAACAAGGCTACTCAGAATCGTATTGCATGTCAGATGGATCGGGTCTTGGGCAATAGCGAGTGGTTCAGGTGCTTCCCGAACTCGGTGGCGAAAGGTCTGGCAGCGGGTACTAGCGACCATTCTCCTATCCGGGTAGGCCTTTGTGAGAGACCCACTTTGCAGGCGAGACCGTTTCGGTATAACAACAGCTGGTACCTATCACCAGGGTATGAGGAGGTAGTTATGAGAGAGATGCCGTACTTCCGGGAGGGCACGGCCCAATTCCGCATGGTTCACAAGCTCAAGCAGCTCAAGCGGGCTATCAGGGGATGGGTGAAGACGAGACCGCGGACTTCCCTGGCAAAGAAGGAAGAAGAGCTTCGGGACACTCAGGTGGCGCTCCAATCTGACATTATGAATGGGGAACTGGCGGCTAAGGAGAAGACCCTGATTGAGGAGGTTAGCATCATGAGACTGCAGGAGGAGATCAGTGCGGCACAGAGGGCTAAATGCACCTGGCTCAAAGATGGAGACCGCTGCACCAAATTCTTTTATGATGTGATTCGCGCCCGTCAGCACCGGAACAGCATCCCCAGACTCCTGAATGCTGAGGGTCGTCTTGTTAGAGACCCGGTGGAGATTCAGGAGGAGGCCGTCAGATTCTACACTGACTTATATCAGTAGACGGACTACTCCAGCACGTTCCCGGCCCTGGTTACGAAGAGACTGGTGTCCCGACATGAGAACAGTCTTCTTATGGCACCGGTGAGGATGGAGGAGGTGGAAGATATTGTGATGAAGGCTAATCCCAACAAAGCGCCTGGGCCTGATGGCTTCTCTTCTGGGTTCTTTAAGCGACACTGGGGTGTGCTTAAGGCACCTGTTCTGGCAGCGGTTCAGGAGTTCTTTGTGGAGGGCCGGCTACTGAAGGAGATGAACCATACATTCTTGACTCTGGTTCCCAAGAAGGAAGGAGCGACCTCTTGCTGATTTTCGACCCATTGCGTGCTGTAATTTCCTTTACAAGATTATCACTCATCTTATGTGCAGGCGTATGGAGGGGATTATGCAGGGTTTAGTGTCCCAGAACCAAGCAGCGTTCATCAAGGGCCGGTCGATAGCGGAACACAGTCTACTAGCTCACGAGATGGTGCGGGAGTTTAGCAAACCGGGGGGGATGAAGGCTTGTGTGAAGCTTGACCTTCGGAAAGCGTATGACATGGTCAATCGGGACTTCTTGTGCCACTTGATGCTTGCCATGGGGTTTGACGAGAGGTGGGTTGCGAGGGTGAGGGAGTGCATCTGCTCCCCTACCTTCTCTGTCCTCATCCAGGGCACGCCACATGGCTACTTCAGTAGCAACAGGGGGCTGAGGCAGGGCGACCCCCTCTCCCCGTATCTCTTTACCTTGGTGATGGAGTACTTCACGTGTATGATGGATATAGCAGTGCATAGCGGGAGGATTGTTCCCCTTTTCCGGTTGGTGAGTCCTGCTGTATCTCATTTGATTTATGATGATGATTTATTGGTGCTACTACAGCCTTCCATGAGGGGAATGAGAGCGCTCTCTGACATTATGGAGGAATTCGGACGGCTTTCTGGGCTCCAGTTAAACCGGGAGAAGAGCAGAGTCTACTTCAGCTCCCGGTGTACACTTCAGGAGGAGAGAGCCTTCGCTTTAGGTGTGGACAGAGACGAGCTTCCAGTGAAATACCTGGAGGTCCCGCTGACGGTCAACTATGCCCGAGAGCAGGATTGTCACAGCTTGGTGGATTTTGCTCAGAGGAGAGTGGAGGGTTGGCAAGCGGCGGGGCTTTCATTTGGGGGACGGATTGAGTTGGTGCGGTCGGTCATTGCTGGCATCACTATGTTCTGGCTCCAGTCTATCCAGATCCCCACAGCTACTATTCGGAAGGTGGAGGCAATTTGCGCTAACTTCATCTGGAGGGGAGGGATTCATGCGATATCCTGGGATCAGTTATATCGGCCTCGGGAGGAAGGAGGAGTTGGGCTGAGGCCTCTTCATGCGGTTAGGAAGGCAGCTTGTGTGAAGATGGCCTGAAAATTCATCAAGGGGGGGACGCTCTGGGCGGACTGGATGGCTAGCAGATACTTACGGAGAACCAACTTCTGGGCCTGCAGGATAGACAACAATTTTTCGGTCACGTTCAAGGCCATCCTGAGATGTAGACCGGTGCTCCAGACCGCTATCTGCAGGCGCATGAAGGATGGGACGACTACAGACCTTTGGCTAGATCCTTGGTTGGGTTCCAGATCCCTGCTCGAGATATTGGGAGGGCAGCTGGACAGGGAAGCAGGAAGGGGGCTAACATGCAGCCGGATCATTAGAGACGGAGTTTGGAGGCCAGAGGGATACCCATTTACTGTCCAGCTTGCTGCAGAGATTCACCTTATTACCATTGACGCGAGCCAGACGGAGGATACATGGAGCTGGGCCGGCCCAGGTACGGGGGGCGGGACAGGTCTATTCTACTTTCGTAGCTGCTATGAGTTGGTTCGGACCCACCACGACTAGGCTGAGGAGGTGGACTTCATTTGGGACAAGGGCGTTGCACGAAAAATGCAACTCTGTGCTTATCGCCTTCTCCGGGATAGATTGATGGCGAGAGACAGGCTCCTCCGGTTTGGGATGCAGATCCCGGATGCCAAATGTGTGCTATGTAATGCTGAAGATGAATCTTTGGGGCATCTCTTCTTTGGTTGTCCGGTGACCTGGCACATTTGGACTGAGCAGTGTGCACAGCTGAGAGGAGTGGGGATTGACCGGGACATTCGGAGCATTCTCAGTTGGATCCGAGATCACAGAGGACGGGATCCGGGGTGGGCTAGAAGAGCCAGAGTTCGTCTTGCTGCGTCTGTTTGGCACATCTGGAAGGAGCGGAACAGACGTATCTTTGAGGGCTTGACTACCCCCCCTATTGGAATTCTACATAATATAGAATTCGATGTATCTGTAATGGCCCCATAATAGTATTATTGGGGCATGGAAAGTTGTGATGTTGTACTTTAATACATTTTTCGCTATATGCGAGGAATAAATTCACCCTTATTCCAAAAAAAAATATATATATATATTTGACACACGTGCACGCCTTTATACCATTGTAGTTTATTATCATTTTCGGGTCAGCCTTGATTCCTTTTCTTGTAATTAATTGGCAAAATACTTAGCACTGTAGATAATTACTACTTTAGTTACCATTCACAGAGATGGCCAGCCACAGGTAGTAATGAAAAAACTACTTTAGGGAAGCAGTTATTATCATTTTCGGGTCAGCTATTATAGTTTTCAGGTCATCTTTCGGGAAGCAGTGGGTGTTAGAGCTTGATCCTGCAATATGCCCAGAATATTCTTCACACGGAGTCCCCACGGTAGTATGGAAAAAACTACTTTAGTTACCATTCACAGAGACGACCAGTCACAGCCACATTGGTTGTCTATAGTACATGTACTAACAATGTTATTGGTCTCGAGCATCAATATGAGGATAGAAACTTCAAAATGTAAGGTTGAGTAAGCTGAATAAGTCAAAAAAACCCGAAATACAGGGAAAAGAAGTTTCATAACAATAATAAGAAAAGGTATTTTAGGTATATCTGATAAACTGTAATATTGCAAGAAAATGGCAGGATAAAAAACAGTATTATTATTAGGACTGTTTAGTCTGTTTAGCCTAGGATGATGGTCATTTGGATGGATATCAAACCTTGGGGGATAAAATTCAAAGGAGATGAAATAACATGACATGAAACTTTTTGAAATATCATTAAATACTTAAAATAGTATGTATACCTTGCAAGTCTAAAATGAAATACATATTTATTCTCACAAACTACGGAATTATGAAAGAAGTTTTATATAAAAGGAAATGTTTCCAAAATTGTAAAGTTTTTTTTCTTCCTAAACATCGCATACAAATGCTAGCTTTCAAGTGTCCATGCATCTTTTGCATTTCCTTTTCTATTTAACTACAGTTGATCAAAATGAAATACGTGTGAAGTACACCTTTCACAAAAACCAAAGAATCATAGAACATGAACAATCTCCAGAAATGCAGAACTTTGAATTTGCAGCCTATGTTCATCATTTAGTCCTCCGCTCCAGATTTATGAAGAAATTGAACAATGCTGATGCCTACGGTAATATAAGGTAGAAGTCCGGGTGTAGGGAGAGAACGCTTACCCATTTTAGCAGCTGAATTGCAGATCTCTTCAGAGATTTTGGCTGAGAAAGATGATGCAACATCTGGGAGCTCCATAGCTTCATGGTGCTTCTCCTCTCTCCACCATCTTTCAATCCTTAGGCTGACAGTTCTCAGGACTGTAAGTGCTTTCTCTGGAAATTGGCCCATGGCTGACTCGCCAGAAAGCATCAGTGCATCAGATCGCTGCCGAACTGCTTCAGAAACATCAGCAACTTCAGCTCTGGTAGGTGTAGGATACTCAATCATAGATTCCAGGAGCTGAGAAGCTACGATCACTGGCTTATTCAGCTGTCGACACAATTTAACAATCTTTTGTTGGGCAGAAGGGACCAGTTCCAGTGGAATTTGAGCCCCTAAGTCTCCCCTGGCTACCATAGCTCCATCTGAAGCACGGATGATCTCTTCTAGATTTTTCAAGGAGTCAGCACTCTCAATCTTTGCAATGACCGCTATATCACTGGCAAAATATAATTTAGATTTGTGTATTTAGCATTATTGTAGACAGCAATTTCTACAGATAAAAGAGTTCAAGCACCTTTAAAATAAAGAATAAATTTTATTATTTCAAAAGAGAGGCTAAACACTTAAGTGGTGAGTCCGGTTACTATGTAAGACAAAATTGACTTAAATTTACAAATTGAATCCTTACTTGAAGCTTCCTAAGTTAACAAAAGTATATACTTATTTTCTTATTAAATTCTTCACCAAAAATTGTTACCCAGATGATGTAGGTAGGCCCCACTCCAAGTCCTACTGACCTAACTCTAAAACGCTCAGGTGAGTGGACCATCATTTAGAAACCAAAATGAACCATTGCATGTAACCTCCACAGTACAATATATATACCCTGTTCAGCTTGGATCTAACTTGATCATCGGAGGAGTGCAAGCCAGGAGAAAGCACTGGAGGGGTTGCCAACATTTTACCTGAATTATAATTTATAAGGTACTATCTAAAGTACTTCGAAGGCAGGCACTATCACATGCATGGAATTCCAAGTATCTCAAATGTATTACTAGAAATAGTACTTAGAGTCACCTCATAAAGCCACTAATTTCATAACCCTTAAAAGCTCCCTTCTTTCTGTCTGCAAGAAAAGATATGACACATAGTCCAGAAAACTGCCAGTCAGGGCTAACATGGTCAGACCGCACGTGTCAGTTGATCCCTTCATCCCAAATACGGGCAACCTAGGCCTCAATGACCCAACACTTAAACATGCAGCTGAACCTACGATTTCAAAATCATTGAGATGGTAAGGATACTGAGTGCAATACCAGCAAGACCAGTCAAACATGGTCAAACCTCAAGTGCCAGTCAATAACAGTGTTGCAGTGCATATGAGCCCTAACTCAAAAACGGCCATATAGTATGTGAATTGAATATGGAAGAATCTATAAACACGCTAATATGGACTTATATGGTCTGTTAAAATCCCTACCACTACATGAGAACTTGACTGTTGGTGAGGGATGAGAATTATATAGTTATATTATTCAACATGCCCCAGAAGGTCGAAGACCCATTTTATGTGTTGACAGTTGGATTCACGTCGCAAAAACTTTTTGTAAATCCGCTTAAGATGTGTGCCAGAGGGATTGAACCTGGGCTGCTTTGATACCATGGCTGCTTTGATACCATAATAAAGTCCCTAGCACTAAAACCCTAGAGTGTTGGTGATGGATGAAGGTATTTATATTATTCGACACAGTCAAACACCAGGAATCGGTGGGTCCCTGTGCTGCAAAGGTAGATTACTTATTATTTAGGCAAGCAGAGTACTAATTATTTAGGCCCTCTAGATGATCAAATGTTGATGTACCAAGACAAACAGGGTCCTGTAACCCTCCAGGATCTCCTCTATAATGTAAGCACATGGATATTAAACAAAATGGAGCACTTTAAATCTAAAAACAAGGTTGAGGGGAAAAACAATTAACAATATATCAAAAAAGACAACTCAAAACCAGAGATTTTATATCTTACATAAAAATCAGAAAAGTAGAATGAAAAGAAAAGAGAACTATATAAGCAAACAACAGTGGAACTATGCGTCTCAAGGGAAATTTTCTCCGTCATGTAAACCCCCTTCCTCTTTTTCTTCTCGAGCCTTCACGATCCAGATATGCTATTCTATCTCTATCCTAAGGGTGACCGACTTTTGTGACTAGACAGCTTTGTCAGCAACAACCAGGAGATGCTAGCCAGGGTAATATCCACCGAATGGTTTTTGCGTTGATAAGTTCCAATGACTGCAGCAAGTTACCAAATTCTATCTTAGCAAGGGTGCTACACTATTGACTCCCCTTTAGTGTCCACCATAGTTTAAAGTATCGGCGGATACCGATCCGATACGGCCGATACCGATATGGTTTGGCATGTCCCGATCCGATACCAACCGATACCCGATATTGGCGATACCGACATTGGGGTCTCTTTTCCGATCCATTTGGCTGAGAAAATTGAAAGAAAAAAAGACAAATCAACAAGGATTTGAAGCATAATAAGGTTGTAAAAGCATATAAAAGAAGAAAATTGATCTATTGCATGCAAACCAATCGGTAAGGGTGACTACTATTTCATTTAATTTCAAACTACTAAGAAATAACACTGGAAATACTTAAAATTATGCCTCAATGTATAAAATATATTTTTTAAATGTTAATAATTTATTAATAATTATTTGTTTTCCGATATCAAAAATTCCGATACTCCGATCCGAAACCGCCGATACTACCGATATCGACGATACCGATACTCATAGGAATGGTCCGATACTGATTCCGATACCGATACTCATCGGACATTGAGAGTGGTCCCACCGATGGTCTACCTTTTGAAAGAGAACCCTATAGTTGAAAGCAAGGTCCAAAAATTCTTGGTACTTATTCCAAGAAGTCTAGTTTGCAAATCCAGAATATCATGAAGAAAGGATTGTCGCTGTTCAGTTGTTTAGTTAACCGGGAGCAAAGAGACTGAAGATGATGACAAGAAGTCAAACCAAAGAACTCAAATCCACTGAAAGAAATGACAACCCAGAGGGGACGTTTCTTCTCCTTATAGAGTTCTCCATACACCACTATCATTCATGACTAACTGAATAACAGTAAATACTGTCTCCGAAAGGGACAAGCCCAAAAAGTTGAGGTCCTTCTATGATAAATGTTATTAGAGCACTCATTTCTCACGTACAATAAGGAGCCTCATATTCAAGAAGCTCAATTTATGAACAAAGAGCATGAAGTGGAGTACACTCGGATACAAAAAAAATGAATCGATAAAACAAACAGAAAATCGAAGAAAGAAAAAAGAAAAAAAGGCAAGTCATAGAAAAGCAAAGGATTTGATTCATTTAAACAAAAAGGAGCTCACATTTAGGACAAAGGCTGGAGAGAGGAAAAAAACTCGGCCAAAGTTATCAAAAGTTGGCCAAATCAGAGCTGAGCTCCAAGCCTCCAAAGTAGTCACCTTACTCCAATAATGTCCTCACAATCACATTGGCTGAAAGTTCTCTCGGTTGAGATCTTGAGATCTCTGCCGACACTATGTACTTGGCTAGAGCAGCCAAGTCCGGAGCAGGGCCCCTAATGGGTCTGGAACTCGGAGATAGTGAAAACAGGGTTGCTCTTCCTCACCTGCCTAATGGTTATGTCATAGCCAGTTTGCATCTCGGATTCTCCAACAATTTCTTGAACAATAACACGAGACTCCTCCATGTAGTCTGCCTTGACTTCCCCATAAGCATATTTGCATCTGTCACCACGAGCAGCTTCTTCAGGTGCTAGACCTTTCTTCTGCCTTGTTTTGGCAACCACAGGAAAGTCGTACATCCGGACCCGGAAGGAAAAATAAAGATATCTCGATTTCATGGATCTTAGAGTGGAGGTCACAACTTAACTTTTTCTTAACTTGGAAACTCAAATAGATCCAGCTTGACCACTTTTGATGCTTATAATATAAAAGAAAACATGGTGGAATAGGCCAATAAGGATATAGGTCGTCTCTTACTCATGGAGACCCAAAATTAGCCTCCAAGTGTACTGGAAAAACCTAATAGGGCAGCCAATAGTACCAAATAGTTTGCACTATCATAATATCTCAAGGTGTGTTTCGGGTAGACTCGGGCCTAGTGTTGATCGGGCTTGACGCGTCCTAGGCCGGGCCTGACTTAGCCTGAGGAGGAGATCGGAGTTGTGGAAACCCAAATCCAGCTCGGACCCGAACTCGGATAGGCAGTAGGCCAGGCCTGACCGGACTAGGCCCGGGCCTATTCACGGCTCGGCCCGAGTTGACCCGGTTAAAAAAACAACTTGAAAAACCATGTTATGCAAATTTTGGAGGAAAAAAATTTGAATTGTTTTTTGAAAAGTTTACCAAAATATCAAAATCTTGAAGGGAAAAAAAATCTAGTTGTGGACCGTGCTTGATCCGGGTCACCGACCGGACCAATCCCGGGTTGACCGGGTTGGGTGTGACAAACCCGGTTCGGCCCGCGTCTTGGATCGGGCCGGTCCAGGCCGGACTATCGGGCCCCAAATCCAGTCTGAATCCGAGTATGCTATGGGACGGGCCAAGTCGGCCAGTTGGGCTCGGGCCGGCCCAGATCGGGTTTGACCAAACCAGGCCCATAACGGATTTCGGACCGCCCGACCATTTAACACCTTGAATAATACCTAACATAAATCTTATGCCAGCCTTGAGGAACTCCTCATACAATCAGACCATGTTGTGAATAGGAGTCACTGCAAGCCCGTCAGGTATCCTGATTCCCAAGCCAAAGCTTGTATTGGTTGGGTATATATAGTACATATCCTATGGTAACTTATAGGCTATGTTGCATTAAGACAAGAAAATGGTAGTCATATTGTTGGCCTTGAGATTGAAATTAGGAACCAGAGGTGAAAATAGGAAGGATTCGTGGAGAAAGAAATTGAAGTTATTGTATTATTCATCATTAGTTTGTGCCTTTATATAGGCTTATACAAAGATTGAATATGTGGATAACAACAAATAAAGGGGAGTGCTTCACTCCTGGCCACACATGTCCTATGGACCAGAACAAAGGGAGGAGTAGTTTACTCCTGGCCACACATGTGTCTATGGACCAAGTAAGCAAAAGTATTATAATCTAGATTAACTAATATTCTCCTCCTTAATCTAGATTTGATCCAGGTTGATAACTCCAAGCATCTGCTGCATCTCGGCAAATTTCACTCTGGCGAGAGCTTTCGTGAGAATGTCGGCACGTTGCTTTCCAGTGCACACAAACTCCACCTTTATCTGGCCTTTTTCAACACACTCGTGAATGAAGTGAAAGCGAGTGTCAATGTGCTTGCTGCGCCCATGAAATACAGAGTTCTTCATCAACGCAATTGTGGACTTGTTGTCGACATAGAGTGTGACTGGCTTGGGCTCGCGACCAGTCACTTCACTAAGCAGATTCCTCAGCCACAAAGCTTGACACGTTGCACCCATTGCCGCCATGAACTCAGCTTCACAGGAGGACAATGCGACAGTTTTCTGCTTCTGAGACGTCCAAGTGATCAGGTTCTTGTTGAGGTAGAACGCCATTCTACTGGTGCTCCTCCTGTCGTCGACATCTCCGGCTAAGTTGCTGTCGATAAATCCGTGCAGTTCATCTTCAGCATGTCATCTTTCATACATGAGTCCATACTCAAGTGTTCCCTTCACATATCTGAGGATCTGTTTCACAGTTTGGTAATGCGTGGTTGTTGGCTTCTCCATGTACCTACTCACCATTCCAACAGCATAAGAAATATCCGAACGAGTGTGAGTTAAGTACCTGAGACAGCCAATGATGCGCCTATATTGCGTCGGATCGACTGGGGTTCCTTCAAGGTCCTTGCTGAGTTGTAGTTTAGCTTCCATGGGATACTTGGTCGGATTGCAATCTCCCATTCCAAACTGCTACAATACTACTTTTGCTTAGTCTTTTGCTTACTTGGTCCATAGACACTTGTGTGGCCATGAGTAAACTACTCCTCCCTTTGTTCTGGTCCATAGGACATGTGTGGTCAGGAGTGAAGCACTCCCCTTTATTTGTTGTTATCCACATATTCAATCTTTGTATAAGCCTATATAAATGCACAAACTAATGATGAATAATACAACAGCTTCAATTTCTTTTTCCACGAATCCTTCCTATTTTCACCTCTGGTTCCTAGTTTCAATCTCAAGGCCAACATTTGGTATCAGAGCTCCAGGTTGTATGCCAAAGTATCTTCGACTCGACAAGATGTCAATCATCGAGCACTCGTCAGCGCCAACAACAAAGGAGGGGAGCATAACCCTGCACTACCCGATGCTGACGTCTTGCAATTACTCCACTTGGGCAATCAAGATGGAGGTCTTCATGGAGGCTCAAGGCGTTTGGGACGCCATTGAACCCGCGGCCGGGGTGGTCGTAGAAAAGAAGGACAAGATGGCGTTGGCGTGCATTTTCCAAGCTGTCCTCGAGGAAATCCTACTCCAGCTGGCCAAGCACAAAACGGCTAAGGAAGCTTGGGAAAGCCTGAAGGCAAGGTACCTAGGCGTTGATCGGGTGAAGAAGGCAAGGATTCAAACCTTGAAGAGTGAGTTCGAGGCTCTTCGTATGAAGGAGACAGACTCCATCGATGAGTTTGCGGAAAAATTGACGACCCTCGCAAACAAGATTCGTGAATTGGGAGACGAGATGGAGGACATCGTCATCGTCAAGAAGCTGCTCGTCTCCGTCCCAGACAAGTACCTGCATGTCGTTGCTATGATCGAGCAGTTTGCGGATGTGGAGACCATGCCGGTCGAGAAAGCGAACGGCCGCCTCAAAGCGTACGAAGAACGCATACGCGGTCGAGGCGAGAGCAACAACGGACAATGTTAGCCCAATGATTATATCATGTGTTTTGAATATGGCTAATCAATTAAGTTTAATATAATGACATCACTAATATTCATGTAATCACTATCATGTTGCTACTTAAACTTAGCATTGTCCTAATATTAGCATTGCTCTAAATGTTCTATATCATATTGCTATAGAAGTATTATATTGTTCTGTTTGTCTAACATGTATTTGTAGACGTGCTGTAAGCATGATCAAACCAGGACATATGCAATGGAGAATTATTGATGGGCCAAAGACGGCGTTATACAAGAAGATTTCTCTGAACCGCCTAACGACCTATCAGGGGCCTCGCATCGGGGGTTCCGCTGTCCGGTCAGCGGACAGGGTCGAGGGGGCAGCGTCCCCCGTCAGGGGTTCGGGGGCGAAGGCCCCGAAAGGTATTCAGATTTCCAGATCTGTTTATCTTTGGACGACCGCCGTCAGTGAAAAAGGCGTCTTCAAGTCTGCTCAAATATTTGAAGAAAGGCGTCATCAAAGGGCTCTTGGTTTTTCTATTTCATCAATGTATTTTTCATATTTATTGAGTCTAGGAATACGATGTACACTGCATCGTACTGGCAAATAGGCTACCCAAAAAACGTTTTCAAAATACCCTTTCATTTTGAAAACTAGCCCACTTACATAAGCCCAAACTACTTCCTAACTGCCTGACTTTTCAAAAAGCCCAAAACCAATTTGCAAAAACCCTGACAGAACTCCAACAGAACTCCAGGAGAATTCGGCCAGAGTTCGGCCAGAGTTCGGTTAGTGAACGTTGCTTTTTGAACTTGGTCTTCCTGCAGTTACGGATCCCCACGAGATTTTCTCATAGAATTCTGCCCGAATTCTGCCCGAATTCTGTCAGAATTTTTCCTTTAGAAAAACTATAAATAGAGAAGGATTTCGATCATTTCAACTCACACACATTCACTTTCATATCTCTTCTCTATAAGCCTACTACTTCTTCCAAAGTATTCTGAGCTATTCATTTTCAAATCCCAAGCCAGTTACAATCCTCTAGTCGATTTGCCAGTGCGGTACGGTCTAGAAGTTTCAGAGTGGTTATAATCAGAGGCTTGATTGAAGTTAGACACTTCACAATTGAAGTTGGTCGAGTACTTTGGATCAAAGCTCACGTTGTAGAAGTTGCAAGAACTTCGGATGAAAACTTGTGGTGATTTTCCATAGTGGATTCAACTGGAAGCTAGAGTTCTTCCGACTGGACT
Source organism: Iris pallida (assembly GCA_029216955.1). NCBI lineage: Eukaryota > Viridiplantae > Streptophyta > Magnoliopsida > Asparagales > Iridaceae > Iris > Iris pallida. The sequence goes on from JANAVB010038820.1 coordinate 382,449, forward strand.
AGTCCTCACAAGAGGGAAACCAGTATACATCCTTGTGTTTGCGTTTGCTCTCTACTCTCTACTTTTCATTTACATATCTGTGATATATATTCTGTGATTTTGTTACTAACATTTTTTAAATAGTTAATTTCCGCTGCCTACTCTATTCACCCCCCCTCTAGAGTATTGCGCTTTACAACTCGTTCCTACAATCGGTCCTACAATTGGTATCAGAGCAGGCTGAGGTAATATATTCTGATCCAATTGTTCCTACAATTGGTATCAGAGCAGGCTCTGCAACTAGAGGTAATATATTCTGATCCCAATTGTTCCTACAATTGGTATCAGAGCAGGCTCTGCAACTAGAGGTAATATATTCTGATCCCAATTGTTCCTACAATTGGTATCAGAGCAGGCTCTCCATCTAGAGCAAGGACTCTATTATTTGGCTTAACATCCTTGGAGCAGATCCTCATTATCAGAGCAGGTTATACAGGTAAAGCGAGGTAATATTGTTATTATATAACTGCTGTTACATAAGATCACAATATCACATATGGCAAGTATGTACTTCACAACTGAAGAGCAATCCTCAAATAGACTCCCACTATTTGATGGAACAAACTATAGCTATTGGAAGACACGGATGAGCTTCTACTTGAAGTCTCTAGATTTGACTTATGGTCAATTGTTGTCACCGGCTACAAGAAGCCTACTATCACTTCTATTCTCACATCCTCTATAATCAATAAGCCCTATTATAGTTACACGGAGGAAGAGAAGAAGTTAGCTAGCCATGATACAAAAGCTATGCATATCTTTTATTGTGCTGTAGACACAAATGTATTTAATCTTATTAATACTTGCACAACATCTCATAAAATTTGGAAAGTTCTTGAAGCTACTTATGAGTGCAGGTATGAAAGCAAAGCTAGCAACTCCAGAGAGAAGGATAGTCTTCATAATGATACAAATATGTACATGATGGAATTGGGATTTATGGTACGACACAATCCCTTATACGAAGAAGAGCTTGTATGTGACAATTGCAAGAAGACAGGCCACATCCAAGAAGATTGTACTACTGCTAGAAAGGAGAGTCACTACGAACAAAGATTATCATCTCACAAGTACACTAGCACGAGCATATGGTGTGAAAGCGAAGCAAGCGATTCTGAAGAAGAAGAAGAAGAAGAAGATGAAGAAGAAGAAGAGAGACCTCATCAAGCTACAAATTTATGCTCAATGGCATTATCAAACGAGGTACAAAATAATTCTTTTTCTGAAAAGAGTGAATTTTCTTATGATGATTTATCTGATGCTTTCAGTGATCTGTTAGAAGAACACAAGAAAGTATTAGATAAGTATAAGCAAGCTAGAAAGGATATTCTATCCTATAAGCGTGAGATTGAAAAGCTTACTTGCTTATTGAATGATGCTAGAAATAGTTCTCCTTTTGATAATTCTACTGAGATTTCCACACTGAAGTTTAGATTGCATGAGGCACTTGATTGCATTGAGAAAAGCACTCAAGAAAATGCTAAACTTAAGGAGGAACTAGAATCAGAAAAGAAGAAGTATTCTATTGCTTCATGTAGATTTGATGCTCTTTCTGCTAAGTATGATGAGATCTGTGCTAACTCTAAAAAGTTAGAGATTAGACTGGGAAAGCAGGTAGTACAACCTACGACTCAGTCTAACACAAGACACTTAGCACATCACAAAGTCACACACGACAGATCATCTAGAAAGGAAGCAAGCAAAGCTAAAGCTTCACACAACCATGCTTTCTATTACAAGTATCCGCGCACATCATATCACACTACTGCACGTTCTCATACTGCTGCACATAGTACTAATGTTAATTCTTTCTGTCATTATTGTGGTATGAATGGACATGCTTCTAATCATTGTCAGATTAGAAAACTAGTTGATATGAACTTGTGCAAATGGGTTCCCAAAGCTAACAAATGTGGATCCAAGTATTGGATACCAAAGTCTTCACCTAATATTGCAGGTGAAGCTTCTCATATCAAATAGAACCATGGAACATGTTGGTGATTGCAAAGCTACGAAGGTCATCTTCTAAGCAATTGCACCAACATAAATGTGGTCACTAGAACCACTTCGGTAACATGCTTTCTCAATAGTTTTTAATATCTAGCATGTTCTTATTGATTTCTTGCTATTAGCTCTCATTGATGTCTTTTAAATTGTTTATTGCTTGAATCAATGTGAGATATAATCCTAGCATGACTAGCTGTTTAGCTTAAATGTTTAGTTCACACTATATAGTGTTTATTTTCTATTAGTGTGACACATTTATCTATGTATGCTATTTACTCTTAATCTTTATTCTTAAAGCATGCATACCACTCTAGTCTATTGTAGCTTAATTTTGTTTTTGGTTTATGCTTTTGACTCTTCGCCTTTAATATTTTTAATGGTCACTTCTTATTGATTTGTCTTTAACATATCGTATTTACTTTGATCATTATTTTGTGAGTATGTATGTTTAGCACAAGTCTCCTATTTACTTGAAAAGTATATACATATACTTTTATGTTAACCTTGTGCTTGCATAATATATTCACTATTGATTCTCAATTTTATTGTGATTAACTTCTTATGAATCAATAAAGTTTATTTATGCATGTTTTTGATCTTGTGATAATTTTTTTTATGCATATTAAGGATACATGAATAATTCATTTTCATTTATATATTGCTCATGTTTCTTATATTGTTGTATAAATATTTTTATGGGGATATATGAGTTAAGTTCGAGTTCTATATTATATTATTTTGAAAAGTAGTTTCAAACTTGTGCTTATCTCATACTTAAGTTATTGATTTTGTTAACAAATTTATGTTCTTATTTTTATCAGCTTCTCCCTCAAAGCCTCTTTTAATGATGTTTTTATTTTCTTGGCTTTTTGGTTGACATTTTGGATACATGATATTTTTAATATCTTGATCTTGATAAACCATTCTTTGGGTATTTACTTATTTTACTTTTAGAGATTCTGGATTTCGACGATGTTCGATGATACTGCATATATTCCTTTGAATCTAAGTTCTTAAGAGTAGAAATCATTTTGGGAACAAGCAGAAAGGGTCCTTCTGTCATACAGATGTAAATAGCCTGAAGCGACACGGTGCACTAGTCTTCGGACTACCGCTAGCTGGGAACCGGCCCCTACAGCTAACCCGAAGTGATCAATACTTTATAAACTTAAGATTTAAGGTCTACTTGCAACTATCATCTAGTTCTGGATCCAAGGTACTGAACCCAGTCCCCTAAATTCCAAAATACATCAGCGTATCTAGATCCTACATTTTGATTTATAAATATTTTATATTTTATTGTTACCCAATGATTTAGTAGCACATATGGATAAATGTAATTGATACATCTTATACCGTATGCTACATTGTTCTAAGATTTTTTTAAGTCCATAGAATATTTTTTTTTATATTGCACTAATTCTTCTTAAATCCTCGGTTATTAAAGAAGAGATTTATTTTGGGTACAAGCCTATAAAAGGTCTGTCTGTCACCACGACTACGGTCGAAGCGAAGCGGTACTTAAGTGTTCCCCGGTGAACCTCCGTTAGCTGGGATAGTACCTCTACAGCTAACCCAAGATTGATCAACGCTTTATAAACTAAAGATTTATTGAGATCTAGTTGCAATTGTTATCTGATGGATTTTGGATTTTAGATTTGATGGATAATATTATTTAATGATTTAATTTTATAAAAGGTAACATACATTGATCTTCCATAGGTTAATGTTTGTCATCTTTTGATATATTCTTTTCTACCTCACTTTTTGATATTCAGACTTAATGATTTTGTGACTAATCATTGAATATTATGGTATTGTGATTTCATCTTTAGCTTGTGTAATATTCGTAATATTAATGATTTTGAGCTTAATATTATTATCTTCTTATTCAAGTTACTTACTGTCTATAACAGTAATTCTTTGCGGGGAGAAGTCAAGCAAATTGAATCTCTCTCAAAGCGTTTCTTTTCTTTAAACCTTACGGTTGTCAGGTGGACACCGTGTTAAGGCCTTTAAAAGGGAAGAAATGAACTTTGATAAGAAGTCATAATATTTTTGAATTAGTTTTCTATTTCTGGAAATATATCTCTGAATTTTATTTTATAATTTTGTCAATATTATTATTTTTGGATATAGCCATGTAAAGGTGGAGAAGTTAATTGTTTCAAATCAATTATCCCCTTGAAATGCCATATATCTAGAATACACTTTTCTTTGGAAATTTATCCAGTTATGTTTATTTGTTCAAATGGATTTATTTATGATTTATGGATTCTTTTATTGAAATTATTTTCGTGATTCGAATCGACAGCTTTCAGTCTAAGGACTAAATGGACGCATTCGAACATTTCTTAAGACAGTTATTCGTAATAAATTCCACATTTTTGAAAAGTCTTTTTTATTTCTTTTTTATTTATTGAATCTGTCCGGTACTCAAATGTTATTATTAAAGACAGTTTTCAAAATCTTTTAATGTCTTAAAAGATTTCTTTTATATATATATTGGAGATATATGGTATATGTTCATCCTTAAGCATTATTTATTGGATATTTCTTTTTCTTGCCTAAAGATGATATTTTTTTTTGAGTTTGAAATTTTATATGCATTTGATCAAAGGAAAGAAAAGATGCATATCTTGGATATCCCTTAGATCTCTTAATTATTTATTTTATCCAATTTTATGCATATAAATTATTTTTGAACTATATACGCATATTTTAAGGGGGAGCAAATTTAATTGTTTTAATTCTTTTATGCCCTTAATATGTGGTATAACTAGTTCATCATGGACATATATTCTTTTATGTTAAATATCTTGTTGAGTTGTTCATGATTTTTGGATTTGTATTAGATGAGAGAAGATATGATTATTAATATTTATTTTTTAAATTCTCTCATTTTTGAGTTTCTAAAAATTATCTTGCCAAATATATATTTAATTATCCTTATTTGATTGAGTTTTAAAATTACTTTTGCCATTTCTTATTGAGATTTTATCTCAAAGTTCATGATTATCTATGTTTAGACTGGTCATACTTTGCGGGGGAGCATTCAAGTCGACTGAATTTCTCCTTCTCAAGTATTTTGTCTTCATTGCCTTCATGTTTATCTAATAGATATACATATATCATGCTAAGGTAATTGAATTCAAATGCATGAACTTTGTTATAAATTTTGCATAGATTCTAGTATACTTATTTTGATCTCTTTTCGATGATTATACTCTTTATGGAATTGATTCACTAATTTGTATGGGCAAATTATGAATCATAATTTTTTTTTTGTGATCATTGTTAAAGTCTCATTATATTTTTGAATTTTTTTATATATACTAGATCTGCGAATTTCTATTCCTCATGATTTATTTATGACCAATGATTGATTCCTACTATATTGATATATTTTTTTGGTATATTTTTAAAACTCAATATGATGAATAAAATGAGTTTTGAATATTTTTTTTTTGGATTTCTAGTTGGAAAACTATGTATTGATTGATTTCAATGTTTTTAAGTTCAACCAACTATGTTGTGTTTTGATAAGTTTTTTTTTATGCTTTAGTTTGCAATTTTCTAAACTTGTCGTTACACTGTTCTCCTAATCCTTGATCATGATTATTTTTGCTTTCCTCCTTTACTTATGCTTGAGTTCATTTTTAGCTCTAATTACGGGGGAGCTTATTTTTTTGATCATGTCTAAGGGGGAGAAATAAGTTTAAGTTGGAGAAATAAGTTTAAGTTAGCACACAATATTCTAGTATTATGTGTTTATTAGTGATACATGCATCTATTGTATATATATTAAACTTAAAGGATTTGCCATAATCAAAAAGGGGGAGATTGTTAGCCCAATGATTATATCATGTGTTTTGAATATGGCTAATCAATTAAGTTTAATATAATGACATCACTAATATTCATGTAATCACTATCATGTTGCTACTTAAACTTAGCATTGTCCTAATATTAGCATTGCTCTAAATGTTCTATATCATATTGCTATAGAAGTATTATATTGTTCTGTTTGTCTAACATGTATTTGTAGACATGCTGTAAGTATGATCAAACATGATCAAACCAGGACATATGCAATGGAGAATTATTGATGGGCCAAAGACGGCGTTATACAAGAAGATTTCTCTGAACCGCCTAACGACCTATCCGGGGCCTCACATCGGGGGTTCCGCTGCCCGGTCAGCGGACAGGGTCGAGGGGGCAGCGTCCCCCCGTCAGGGGTTCGGGGGCGAAGCCCCCGAAAGGTATTCAGATTTCCAGATCTGTTTATCTTTGGACGACCGCCGTCAGTGAAAAAGGCGTCTTCAAGTCTGCTCAAATATTTGAAGAAAGGCGTCATCAAAGGGCTCTTGGTTTTTCTATTTCATCAATGTATTTTTCATATTTATTGAGTCTAGGAATACGATGTACACTGCATCGTACTGGCAAGTAGACTACCCAAGAAACGTTTTCAAAATACCCTTTCATTTTGAAAACTAGCCCACTTACATAAGCCCAAACTACTTCCTAACTGCCTGACTTTTCAAAAAGCCCAAAACCAATTTGCAAAAACCCTGACAGAACTCCAACAGAACTCCAGGAGAATTCGGCCAGAGTTCGGCCCGAATTCGGCCAGAGTTCGGCCAGAGTTCGGTTAGTGAACATTGTTTTTGAACTTGGTCTTCCTGCAGTTACGAATCCCCACGAGATTTTCTCATAGAGTTCTGCCCGAATTCTGCCCGAATTATGTCAGAATTCTGCCTTTGGAAAAACTATAAATAGAGAAGGATTTCGATCATTTCAACTCACACTCATTCACTTTCATATCTCTTCTCTATAAGCCTACTTACTTCTTCCAAAGTATTCTGAGCTATTCATTTTCAAATCCCAAGCCAGTTACAATCCTCTAGTCGATTTGCCAGTGCGGTACGGTCTAGAAGTTTCAGAGTGGTTGTAATCAGAGGCTTGATTGAAGTTAGACACTTCACAATTGAAGTTGGTCGAGTACTTCGGATCAAAGCTCGCGTTGTAGAAGTTGCAAGAACTTCGGATGAAAACTTGTGGTGATTTTCCATAGTGGATTCAACTGGAAGCTAGAGTTCTTCCGACTGGACTAGTCCTCACAAGAGGAAAACCAGTATACATCCTTGTGTTTGTGTTTGCTCTCTACTCTCTACTTTTCATTTACATATCTGTGATATATATTCTGTGATTTTGTAACTAACATTTTTTAAATAGTTAATTTCCGCTGCCTACTCTATTCACCCCCCCTCTAGAGTATTGCGCTTTACAACTCGTTCCTACAATCGGTCCTACAGACAACTCTTGCTTACTCATGCTGAGTGGCAGGCGCGGTCGAAGAAAGGCGACGCCGATTCTTCGTCGAGAGGGAAGGGGAACTTTAGCGACGATCGGGGCCGTGGCAAGCTCCGTGGCCGTGGTCGCGGGCGCGGCAGGGGTGGCCATGGCGGCCAAATAGCGCAACACCAGGAGGGTGAGGAGACTCGCGGCTCAGGCTCCAACCGCGACAAATCAAAAATCAAGTGCTTCAATTGTGAAAACTTTGGGCACTGTGTCGGAGTGTCGCAACAAGCATCGTGTTGAGGAGGCGAACCTTGCACGAGCGCAAGACGAGGAGGCCGCATTGCTGCTGGGAGAGACTCAGGAGGAGACGCCTGACCTCGTCATGCTCAATGAAGAGAAGATGGAACAAGACTTGCGCAGAGCTGGAGGAGCGCAGGCCGACACCAATGTTTGGTACCTTGACAACGGCGCTAGCAACCACATGACGGGCCACTGAGAAAAGTTCAAGGACCTTGATCAGAATATCACCGGCCATGTCAAGTTTGGCGACGGCTCAACCGTGCGGATTGAGGGCAAAGGATCAATCCTGCTCCAATGCAAGAATGGGGAACAACGACTTTTGTCGGAGGTATACTTCATTCCAAGCTTAAGAAGTAATATATTGAGCCTTGGTCAATTAACGGAAGATGGAAGCAAGGTGGAGATTGTCGGCTCCTACTTGAGGGTGTTCGACAAGAACGACATCCTGCTGATGAAGGTGAGGAGATCGCCTAACCGCATGTACAAGATAGCTCTTGAATCTTGTAGGCCGATATGTCTAATGGCCAAAGTAAAAGACCCAGCCTGGTTGTGGCATGCAAGGCTCGGGGATGTGAATTTCTTTGTGCTCAAGATGGTGGCAGAGAAGGGAATGGCCACCGGACTGCCGAAGATTTCTCACCCAAACCAGCTCTGTGATGGGTGCCTCATCGCCAAACAAGCACGACTACCGTTCCCTCTGCAGACAAGCTTCAGAGCTGAGAAGAAATTGCAACTTGTGCACGCTGACATTTGTGGCCCGATTACACCCGCTACACTTGCAGGTAACAAGTATTTTCTTCTACTTGTTGATGACTTCAGTCGCATGATGTAGGTGTATATGCTCAAAGAAACAAGAGATGCCTTTGATGCTTTCAAGAAATTCAAGTCTCTTGTAGAGAATGAGTGTGACAGCAAGATGAAGACACTCAGAACTGATCGAGGAGGTGAGTTCCTGTCCAAGGAATTCACAAGCTTCTGTGAAGGCGAAGGCATACAACGGCACCTTACCGCACCATATACGCCACAACAGAACGGCGTAGTGGGGCGCCGGAATCGCACCGTGATGGCAACGACAAGGAGCCTGCTCAAGAGCATGCATGTTCCTGGAAGCATGTGGGGCGAGGCGGTCAGACATGTTGTGTACCTGCTCAACCGGTTGCCAACTAAAGCTCTCGGTACGCTCACGCCGTATGAAGCCTGGACTGGTAAGAAACCGAACCTGGAACACTCAAGGATCTTTGGATGCTTCGCACACATGAAGACTGCAGGTCCTCATCACAAGAAACTTAATGACCGAAGCACGTCATTGGTGTACCTTGGCGTGGACGAGGATTGCAAAGCGTACCGCCTCTATAATCCTCAACGCAGCAAGATCCAGGTGAGCAGGGATGTCGTGTTCGAGGAAGAAAAGAGATGGGACTGGAACAATGGTGACGGTACCGAACCACAAGGCTGGGTAGATATCTCAGTCGAAGATCCTGTTGTCGAGACAATAATCACTCCACAGAGAGCGGTGGACGAGGATGTACACACGCCGGAGGGCACGGGAGATGCGGCAACACCTATGACGCACAGAGCGGCAATGGCGTCAAGGGAGCCTACTACGCCACAAGCTGCAGCCTCAACTTCAAGCGGCTCACCCACACCGACGACAGACTCAAGCGAGCCAAGGAGATACCGCTCAATTGCTGACATATATGATGAAACTGAGGAGACACCTCTTGATCCAGAGATGTTTTTGTCGGCTGAAGAACCGGCAAACTTTCAAGATGCTGCACTTGAGCATGAGTGGCGGGAAGCTATGAAGGAGGAGTTGGAAGCCATTTACTGAGTTACCATCTGGGCACAAACCCATCGGCTTAAAATGGGTATACAAGGTGAAGAGAGACAGTGAAGGCAAGATCCTCAAGCACAAAGCTAGACTTGTGGCAAAGGGGTACGTCCAACAACATGGAGTTGATTTTGATGAAGTGTTTGCTCCAGTGGCCAGACTCGACACAGTTCGCTTGCTTATCGCTCTCGCAGCCCAACATGGATGGGAGGTTCACCACTTGGACGTCAAATCTGCATTCCTGAATGGTGACCTCAAAGAGGAGGTATATGTAGCTCAACCCGAAGGCTTCATCGTCAAGAACCAGGAGCACAAGGTGTATAGACTGTTCAAGGCTCTCTATGGTTTGCGGCAAGCACCGAGGGCCTGGAACATACGCCTGGACAGCTGCTTAAAGGAGCTAGGATTCGTCAGATGCACTCAAGAGCATGCGATGTAATAAATATAGCAACAGATAGAGAAATCAAACTCAGTGACACAACGATGTATACTGGTATCCCTCTGAGAGGACCGATCCAGTCTCGAGTACTCTTGCTCGATGTTAATCCACTAAGGCACAAGCTAATTGAGAGCTTGCAGTCTCTTACAACACCGTGTTTGGTGACAAGTGCACGACCGACTTCACAACACTGTGCTTGGCGACGAGCGCACGACCGGCTCCACAATAGAGATAGTTTTTTAACTTTGAACAACCTCTTTACAACTCTTGAGAACCAAAAGACTCTAGATCAAATAGATATTACTGGCTTTTGGCTAAGAGGTGAGTAGGTGAAATATGAAATCTTTAGATCAAATGAAAACACTTATTGAAGAGAGAAGAGAAGATGAAATTGATTGGGTGATTTGGAATGAGAAATTCTTTTCTATTTATAGGTGTTTTCGAGGACAGAATTCGGACAGAGTTCTGATGCAGAGATTTCGCAAATGAACGTTGCATGCAGATTTGGAGGCAACAAATATTTAAATTCAAACTGACCGAACTCGGTCAGAGTTCGGACCGAACTCGGCTTGAGTTCTGTCTCAGTGAAAATGTAAAATATTTGTTAATTTTGTTGCACAAAGTGAATGATATTTTTGGTAAGTGGACTTTGGATGGGTAGACTGTATAGGAGAGTGGACTATGATTAACCTAAGCCAGTAGTATCCAGTCGATCTTACAATTTATATCCTATACTCAATAAAGATAAAATACATAATAAATTGTAAAATGACTCGGACTGATTCCAATGAGAATCAGTTTCAGAATGATGATTTGCATGCTTGCTGATGTAGTAGTACGCTTTTTGATATTAATTTCACTAGACCTGAAATGATTAGCAGCAGTTCGTATATTTTGTGCATTGACTTAAGTTAGTGCCGATTATTAAAATCGGGTGTGACCATGGAATAGGCCAACAATCTCCCACATTTTGATAATTGACAAACTTGAGTCTATACCAAAATATATCTAAATAGAATGAAATAAAAATACCTGAAAATATAAATGTGGTGGTGTTGGGTGTTTGTTGATTGGTATTGCTCTTTCTCCCCCTTTGTCAATGTCGAAAAAATGGTTTTGGCTCCCCCGTAATGTGTGAAGCCAACAATGTTCATCAAAAAACAAAGTAATGCTAGAGAGATAACCACAAATAACAAAATTGCCACAACTAACAAGTGCATAGCAAAATAACTAGAAGTGAAATACTGAAATGTCATACATAATGAAAGATACAACCATCACAAACTGCTAATAAATGTCTAACTATAAAGTTTAGACATAAAAAAAAACTACATAAGATCATCATCTATCAAACTACATCCAAAAGAACCACTAACTCAAGTCCTCATCACATCGGCGTGTCGTCACCCCAGGAGCATCCGGTGGAAAGTATGCAGCAGTAGGATCGAAATGAGGAAATGTCGTCTCATCATCGAACCTAGGTCCAGAAAAGCTGGGGTGATGAAGCATGGTGACTAGATGTGTGGGGTCATGAGAAAGACTCCAATGAATATCAACAATATTGTTCTGCAACACCTAAGCCTGGGTGATATGGCGGAACTCAGAATCAAGATAGCCTTGATGTCGTTGCGCTGAGAGGGCAACGAAATCATCAAAGCGCTGATAGAAACCGGGGTCAAAATCCGGAAGCAGGGGCTGGAGCAGCAGCAGGAGGAGGAGTCTCGGGGTCATCATCGTAAACAGGTTCAGCACCAGGAGGCAGAGAAGGAGTAGGATATAACCTAGACCTACTGAGTTCAATGGGAGTGGCGGAGTAAGGACAGGTTTGAAGATCAATTTCAAACCTCCTGAAGATGGAAGCCAAGTGCATAGGGTAGACAAGGTTGCGTCCCGCATTTCTGCAGTTAAGCATCCATGCCATGACAGCCTTCGGAACAGAAAAGGGGATACCAAAATGAATATGGTACATGGCTGATAACTCCATAAAGGTGATCTCGTCAGAAGATCCCTTCTTTGGAAGAAGAACAGAAAATATAAACCTATGGAGTTCATAGAAGTTTTGATTCAGATGTTTGGAATATACCCTTCTAGGAACAGGTTTAAGATGAAACAATATGCTTTGGATGCAAGAAATCAGGACATATAAAAAAGGAATGTCCAACTTCAAAGAAAAGCAGTCCATACGATAGATCAAGATAAAGCAGAAAAGCAACAACTAGTCGAAAGTATGCAGATACAAGTATCTGGCATGAAAGCGACGCCAGTGATACAGAGGAAGAAGACAGACCCTGCGGAAATGCCAATGTCTGTCTTATTGCCTTTGACAAGGTATCTTCAAATCTTTTGTATGACGATTTTACTTTCGATGAATTAGAAAATGCATTCAGCGAACTACTTGAAGAACACAGAAATGTGCTTGACAAGTATAAGCAATCTCGAAAAGAGGTTAAGGCATGCACAACCGAAATAGCTAGACTGTCCAGTCTTATTGAAGACATTAAAGATACGTCTACTACCGGTAACACGGAAGAGATAGCCAAGCTTAAAGTAGACTATCATGAGGCTATCCTCAAAATTGAAAAGAAAGAAAGAGACTATGTCAAAATACAAGAGTTATATGACATAAAGAAGAAGAAGCATTTAGTCACAGAACAAAGACTCATAGATATGACTGCTAAATATGAAGAGTCTTATGCGGTTTCTAAAAAGTTAGAAATCAAGTTAGGCAAACAGGCAATACCTGTGACACAGCTTAAGTTTAGTCCTAATGCTAAGCATACACCTAAGAGAACTAAAACACAGAAAGCACGTAAGAAACACGAATATCACCATGCTTTCACATATAGGTTTTCAAAGAAACCACATATGCATGTCAACACAAATTCCACTAACACGTTTTCAAAACTTACTTGCACATATTGTGGTACTCATGGACACATATCACAGTATTGTTTAGCAAGAAAATTTGTTGACAATCGCACATTATTTTGGAGACCTAAGACTAATCAAAATGGACCCTTCAGTAAATGGGTACCAAAGAATTCATCTACTTATTTTGTATGTGGACCTTCAACCCTCTCATGCTAAAAGCAAGTGGATCCTCGATAGCGGATGTTCGCGGCACATCGACTGGTGATGTATCTTTGTTCGCCACGCTATCGATGAAGAAAGAAGGATACGTCTCCTTCGAAAACAACCTGAGAGGTGATATCATTGGAAATGGCACTGTTGGTATATCTCCTTATCCTGTAATAAAAGATGTTTGTCTAGTTACAGAATTGAAACATAACCTATTAAGCATAAGTCACTTGGCTGATAATGGTTATGGTATCAACTTTGTAAAAGACAAATGTATCATATATGATATGTCATCTGGTAATCCCGTATATGAAGGGATTAGAGAAGATAATATTTATGTTTTCTTTCTGGAGAGTACTAGCAATGCAGGAAAATGCCTAGTAGCTAACCTAGATAAAAGCTGGCTATGGCATATGAGACTAGGACATGCTAATATGGACACTATCTCACGACTGAGCACTAAGAAGCTGGTAAAAGGACTCCCTGAAATACCGTTCAAGAGAGATATGGTATGTGCTGACTGTGAAAAGAACAAAGCACATAGGTCTACATTTAAATCCATCAACGATGTAAGTACTTCTAGACCTCTGCAGTTGATACATACAGATTTATTTGGTCCTAGTAGAGTCGCTAGTCTTAGCGGTAAGCTCTACGCATTTATTATTGTTGATGATTTCTCTCGTTTTACTTGGGTTTACTTTTTATCAAACAAAAGTGATGCTATTTTTAAATTTCAGTTATTTTCTAAAAAGGTACAAAACGAAAAAGTCTTCATGATTACTCGTATCCGAAGTGATCATGGTGGCGAATTCGTAAATACTGATTTTAAAAAGTTTTGTGATGATAGTGAATATTACCACGAATTTTTCTGTCCTATAACTCCTCAACAGAATGGTGTTGTGGAGAGGAAGAACCGTACTATAAGCGAGATGGCTAGAGTCGTGCTGAATCAGCATAATCTTCCTAAATATTTTTGGGCAGAAGCTGTTAGTAAAGCCTGTCATGTTTTAAATAGGGTGTTAATTCGACCCATCTCGAAGAAAATACCTTATGAAGTTTTGGTTCGGAAGGATTCCAAACATTTCTTATTTTAAAGTTTTTGGATGTCGTTGTTTTATCCTGAACACCAAGAACTTGGAAAAATTCGACTCTAGAGCAGATGAAGGAATATTTCTCGAATATGCTGCTAAGAGTAAAGGATATAGAATTTGCAATAAAAAATTTATGATTGTTGAAGAATCCATTAACGTTACTTTTGATGAGCTCAATAGTCACAGATCTAGCGACAGTGATGATGAAAATGTACAAGCAAGAACTGATAAGAGTCCTGTGGAAGATCTGACTCACAGATTTGAATCATTGAAGTTCTTAACAGATCATCCAGAGACACTCATTATAGGTGACATATCAAAAGGTGTAAGTACACGCTCTTCTCTTAAAGATTCTGAAATAGCAGCAAATGTAGCTTTTATTTCACAAATAGAACCTAAGAATATAGAAGATGATTTTAATGATGAGTTTTGGATTAATGTCATGCAAAAGAAACTTAATCAATTTGAGAGAAACCAAGTTTGGAAACTCGTTCCTAAACCTATTGGTCAATCGATCATTGGTACCAAATGGGTGTTCCGAAATAAACTAAGTGAAGATGGACAAGTTCTACGCAACAAAGTACGTCTAGTGGCACAAGGTTATAATCAAGAAGAAGGTATTGATTATGACGAGACATATGCTCTTGTTGCTAGACTAGAAGATATCCGCATGTTTTGTACATTTGCATGTTTTAATAATTTTAAATTATTTCAAATGAACGTGAAAAGTGCATTTTTAAACGGATTTTTGAAAGAAGAAGTGTTTGTGAAACAACCCCCTGGTTTTGAAAATTTTCAAAAACCTGATCACGTCTTCAAGCTTAAGAAAGCACTCTATGGACTCAAACAGGCACCTCGTGCTTGGTATGAACGCCTAAGTGCCTTCTTACTTGAAAATGGTTTTTCAAAAGGAAGAGTTGATACAACTTTGTTTATCAAGTCTTTAGATGATGATATTCTTCTTGTGCAAATATATGTTGATGACATCATATTCGGATCTACTAATGAAAAATTTTGTCAAGAGTTTACTAAGTGTATGCAGAGTGAATTTGAGATGAGTATGATGGGAGAGTCGAACTTCTTCCTAGAACTCCAGATCAAACAACACTCAAAGGGAACATTCATCAATCAAGCCAAATATACGAAGGACATACTGAAAAAGTACGACTTCGAAAATGTAAAGCCAATCGGAACTCCAATGGCTACATCTACAAAGCTTGACAATGATGAAAGTGGCAAACCTGTCGACCAGCGTAAGTATCGAGGTATAATTGGTAGCTTATTATACTTAACTGCTAGTCGCCCTGATATTATGTTCAGTGTTTGCATTTGTGCACGATACCAGAAAATCCTAAGGAATCACACCTATGTGCCGTTAAGCGTATCTTCCGATACCTTAAGAAACTTCTACAGTCGGCTTGTGGTATCCTAAAACCAAATCTTTTGACCTGATAGGTTACTCCGATGCGAATTTTGCAGGATGCAAAGTAGACCGTAAAAGTACCAACAGTACGTGTCATTTTCTAGGAAAGGCCTTAGTCTCATGGTTTAGCAGGAAATAAAATTTTGTAGCATTATCAACTACTGAGGCTGAGTATATCGCCGCAGGACGTTGTTGTGCTCAAATTTTGTGGATGAAGCAAACCTTAGAAGACTACAATCTGCACTACACTAAGATTCTTATTTACTGTGATAACACTAGCACTATTAACTTGACTAAGAACCATGTATGTCACTCACGCACAAAGCACATTGAAATTCGTCATCACTTTTTACGTGATCACCAACAACACGGGAACATCTGCTTAGAATTTATTGACACAGATCACCAACTAGCAGACATTTTCACAAAACTACTGGCTGAAGACCGCTTTAACATTATGCGGCGAGAACTCGGCATACTTGAATTTTCAGATTCATAATGTAGTATGTTTATTAAATTTATTTTATAACTCGAAACTTTGTAATTTTTTAATGAAAATTATTTTGGGTACATAGGTGACTACTTAGTATATAAAAATATTTGTAGTATTCATGTCCTTATTCACGTAACAATGCTAATAGAAGGATGCCGGGGATCGATGACATCTGGTCCCTTTAAAAATTGAGATATCTACAGGTAACTCGCTAAAAGGAAAAGGAAAAAAATTAAGGTTCCAGACAGTATAATAAGGCCAAACGAACAAACAACAAACAAGAGAAGACAAAGGGCCAATGAAAACAACAATGGAACTACACAAAGGCAAGTGACCGGAGCATAGATGTGAACAAGAGAACAAAATAAAGCGCAAAGCGGGGAGGACTTTCAAGGCTCCTGAAATATGGTGTTTCCACATGAAATAAAGCACAAAGTGGGACAATATCATGGCGGAAATCCTTTCCCATGTAGAGGGAGGGATGTGATCACACATCTTGAATCTTGAACAAATAAAAACAAAAGAAAGCATATATATATATATATATATATATATATATATATATATATATATATATATGAAAATATATATATATATATATATATTTTTTCATATATATATATATATATATATATATATATATATGAAAATGTAACATATATGTGAGCTATTGATAGATTACGTGCATTAAAAGGTGGAGACTAAATACCAAGGTAAATCTGAATTGCTTAGTTATAGAAATCTACAACAGCTGATTCTTGGGATGAAATTAATCCCATAACATTTGTAATGGGCACACCATTTACATGTACGGCGTGTCCGTATTTGGTTCAGTAGAGCTCAATCCATTCACCAAACTGATTGACAGTTAAACAGCAAAGGGCATATTTTAGTGGGATAAAACTATGTAACTTACCATATGAAGCGAGCTATAGAGTAATTAAAATGGTATCCAAACAGTAATACCCCGTAAGTGGCCAATCTAATACACCTATATCTCCCCCAATTCAGCGGTTTGGACTTTCAGGAAAATAAAGATTACAAACAGAAATAATTCGGAAAGAAGGGGAAAATATATATGTGAGAAAACTAAAAATAATTTGGCAAGTAAGGATTTCCATTATTACCTATTCCTAGATCGTGCAGCAATGTAGCTTTTCAGATGATTAATGACTTCCGCTGACTTGACAAATGAAACTGAAATAAAATCGACACCCTCTGCAATCCCGAAGTCTATGTCAAGCCAATCCTGTGTATGATCAACAATGTATTAAGAGAATGGACTGCAAAGTAATCCAGTGATCCGCAGTGTTTTACTGAAATCAACTGATATTGCCAATAGGTCCATAAAATTCAAGTGTTTTCAAATCTCGGCATGAAAATTATGCAATCCATTTTCAGACCTTTGAAGAAATGGTGGGAAGCATGGCATTGCGTTCCCGAACAAGACTACCGTCCCTCCAGAAGGTAAGATTAGCCCGCGGTAGCAACAATCCAGGATCAGTGCAACGACACTTGACATCCGGGCCGAGCTTCTCAATCACCTCGAACCTGACCATCCCTCCGTCCACAAGCAGATCATCCCCCACCCTAACATCTACAGCAGATAACACCGTTATCACACCTCCCTTAATTTGCACGACCCTAATACAACACAACACAAAGTGGCCTAGTGTATGATGCATCTGTGTTGTATCCAGTACGTGCCCGACATGACACAACAAGAAAGTGACACCGACTATTGAAGCCTCCGTGTTTTCTTAGATAATTCCTCATTCTACTGATACGAAAAGATGTGAGTGAGCTAGGAACCATGGACACTCCAGAAGTTGTTCTCGTGTCCGTGTTGCGTCGTGTCCGTATCTTCGTGCCCCGTATTGTCTCATGTCATATTCGTGTCCGTGTAACATAGTACTGAGTTGTCAGTGACTCAGTTACCTTCGGCAAATCTGTCATAGTTGACATTG
This sequence comes from Iris pallida, assembly GCA_029216955.1. Lineage (NCBI taxonomy): Eukaryota > Viridiplantae > Streptophyta > Magnoliopsida > Asparagales > Iridaceae > Iris > Iris pallida. The sequence continues at coordinate 400,418 of JANAVB010038820.1, forward strand.
ATGGTCCGATCCGGGGGTGACGAGTTGAAAGCCCTGACGCTAAACGTGTCCAATATGACACAACAAGAAAGTGACACCGATTGAAGTCTCTGTGCTTTCTTAGATAATTCCTAATTCTACTAATACGGAAAGTATGTGAGTGAGCCAAGAAGCATGGACACTCCAGAAGTTGTTCTCGTGTCCGTGTTGCGTCGTGCCGGACACACATTGGACATGACACTCTAAAATGCACCAAAATAACCGTCGTGTCCGTATCATCGTGCCCCGTATTGTGTCATGTTCGTGTCCGTGTAACATAGTAGTGGGTTGTCAATTACCTTCGGCAAATCCGTCATAGTTGACATTGATGGTCCGGTCCGGGAGTGGCGAGTTGAAAGCCCTGACGCTAAACGTCCAAACCTCGCCATCCTGTGCACATGCAACATATGTAAAATTCTTGCAACTATAAAATTTAAATTTGGGGAAACAAGAAGGAACTGCGAGTTGCTGTCTTCGAGACGAGACGAGACGGCACCTCAGCCTTGGCGGAGGGGGCGCCGCCGAGGTCCCCCATATGGATCTCGCTGCCCTCGGTGTCCATCATGACGGCGACGGCGAAGCCCTTCTCGTCGTTGAGGCGGCGCACGGCGCGGATGACCCCGCGGTGCCACTCGTGGGTGCCGTGGCACATGTTGACGCGGGCGACGTTCATCCCACCGACGGCGAGGGCCTCGAGCTGCTCCGGGGCGCACGTGGCGGGCCCGATGGTGCAGATCAGCTTGGTGCGGCGCGTGCTGCGGAAGCCGTTCTCCTTCAGCTCCGCCTCAGTCACCGCGTCGACGTCGATGCCCGCCGCGGCGGGGGAGGGGGCGATGGCGGCGGTGGAGCCGTTGTCGGCGGAGGCGCGGCAGAGGATCGCGCGGCGGGGGAGGGAGGGGAGGCGGAGGCGGGAGGGGAGTGGACGGAGGAGGAGAGGGGAGGGGGAGAGGAGGGAGCGGATGGGGGGTGGAGGAGCTAGGAAATTTAGGGATTGAGCCATTGATTTCTTGATTTGTTTTTTTTTTCCCCTGTGACTTTGGAGGAGCGAGAAAATATAGGGGTTTTATGGAGCGGGGGAGGAGAGAAAGGGGGGACGGGGATTACTAAGAGGGTGGAAGGTTTGGAGATGTCGCCATTATTAATATTGTACTGTTTTGAAAGTTACAAAGAGGTTTGAAAGTAAAAACCATCTCTACCAGCCGATGAACCAAACCGTACTCAACCAGTAGTAAATACTAAATAGGGGAGGGAGTAGAAAACACGAAGACAACACGGATTGCTAATTTTGTAGAATGTTGACAAGAAGTTCAAAAGTAAAACATGGTCATGGATTTAACTTAAACTTAATTAATAAATTTTACGACTATTTAGAATTACATATATGTCCATATATAAACAAAACGGTCCCACGTGCGAAAACTGCCACTAAGTTTATGCCTCGATCAAAATAATAGAAACACATAAAATAATAGAAAAGTTAATTAAAAGTATGAGAGAGATTTAAAAATTACTAAAAAAAAAGTAGTCATAGTTTAGAAGAAGTAGAAGAGAAACACAAATGAGAAAAAAAAATATGATAGAGTATTATTAGTTATAATTATAATTTTTGGTGATAATATAAATGGAATAAAATAATAACCTTCAAAACCTACTGATTTGGGGTGTTTATAAAGCCAACAAAAATTACATTACAATGACTTTGGGCCAACCAAAACCAGTGTCTTACAAAAATTTGTTGGAGTGTAGTCTGAATTTGGTAACAACATACTTGTGGAATCAAAATCTTATTAAATATTTGATTTGATTAGATTTGGATGTCCATAATTGGTGTTGTGCTATTTTAGATATAATAGGATTATTATTTTAGGAAATCATATTATGATCTAAAATAGGATAATTGACGGACTATTTTAGGTGTAATATGATTCTTATTTGAGGGCTTCCTAATTAAGAAATCATATTATGTTCTAAAATATGATTTTCTCATTATATATATGGGGTGAGGGTGGAGGCACAAAGAATAAGCACAAAGCACAAAAGTGGAGATTCGGGATGCTTGTCCATAAGAAAATCTAAGAGAAAGTCCATATTTTGCTCTTAGGACTCCGTCATCCAAGACAGAAGGAAGAAGAAGATCTAATCGAGGAATCATCAACTTCGGTTAGGGAGATTGCTACGGGTTGGTGAGTGATCTCAATTGTAATCTTATGTTTTTCTTCTTGAGAGTTGTGAGGGGGTTGAACCTATTAGAGCAAAAGCTTCAACGTGAGTTCTGTCAATCTTATAATTTCATCTGAGTTATTAAAGGTTGAAATTTTTTCAAGTGACATACGTCACCGCCATATACTTGTCTTCATCTTGTGTTTGGTGTCCGTTAGACGGGAATTTGTTTTGGTCAGGTGGGTTAGCAAATGCTTCCGTACGCACCGATCAATTGGTATCAGAGCTTTAGAGGTTCTGGCAACCATGTCTACGGTGCAGATGAACACTCGTATGATTACCCTCACAAGGAAAAACTGGGCGATTTGGAAGGCAAGAATGAAGGATCTACTCTGGTACAAGGACTTGCATGGTCCGTTGAAGGACGACAGCGCAAAGCCAACGGACAAAGCTACTAAAGATTGGAAACGACTAGATGGAAGGCCGTTGGATTCATCCGCCAATGGTAGGATAATTCGGTGTTTCTCCACGTGTCTATGGAGAGTTCAGTAAAGCATTGTAGGAGAAGCTGCATTCACTGTACGAAAGGAAGACGGCTAGCAACAAGGCGTTTATTATTTGCCAACTCGTCAACTCGAAGTACACGAAGGGTGCCCCAGTGGCACAATATCTGAACGAGGTTCAGGGTATCATCAATCAGCTATCTGCGATAAAGATGGTGATTGATGATGAGCTTCAGGCCCTACTGCTCTTGAGTTCTCTGCCGAAAAGATGGGAGACATTGGTGGTGTCGGTGAGTAACTCCTCGCCTGATGGAATTGTCACGATAGAAGCAGTCAAAAGTAGCTTGTTGAATGAGGAGGTTTGGCGCAAGCAAGTAGAATCGTCGCAGGAGTATGCTCTGGTGACTTCCTACGGGAAGGGAAGACCCAAGTTACAAGCAAGAACAAGGGGGAGTTCTCGGAATCTTGCGATTGTGGACCGTAAGGAGGGATGCTATTACTGTGGTGAAAGGGGTCATATCAAGAGGAACTACATGAAGCTCAAAGCTGAGAAGGCCAAAGGCAAGGATGATCAGGAGGATCTGTCCATGTGACGTACGTCACCGCCATATACTTGTCTTCATCTTGTGTTTGGTGTCCGTTAGACGGGGATTGGTTTTGGTCAGGTGAGTTAGCAAACGCTTCTGTACGTGTCCAATAATTGGTATCAGAGCTTTAGAGGTTCTAGAAACCATATCTACGGAGCAAATAAACACTCGTATGATCACCTTCACAGGAGAAAACTGGACGATTTGGAAGCCAATGATGGAGGGTCTACTCTGGTTCAAGGACTTACATGGTCCGTTGGAGGGCGACAGCACAAGCCAACAGATAAAGCTACTGAAGACTGGAAACGACTGGATCGAAAGGCCATTGGATCCATCCACCAATGGTTGAATGATTCGGTGTTCACTACGTGCCCATGGAGAGTTCGACAAAATTATTATGGGAGAAGCTGCATTCGTTGTACGAAAGGAAGACGGCTGGCAACAAGGCATTTCTTATTCGTCAACTCGAAGTACACGGAGGGTGCCCAGTGGCACAATATTTGAACAAGGTTTAGGGTATCATCAATTAGCTGTATGCGATGAAGATGGTGATTGATGATGAGCTTCAGGCCCTACTGCTCTTGAGTTCTTTGCCGGAAAGCTATGAGACGTTGGTGGTGTAGATGGGCAACTCTGCGCCTGATGGAGTTGTCACGATGGAGGCAGTCAAAAGTAGCTTATTGAATGAGGAGGTCCGGCACAAGCAAGTGGAATCATCGCAGGAGTCCACTCTGGTGACTTCCGACGGGAAGGAAAGACCCAAGTCACATACGAGGATAGGGAGAGTTCTCGGGATCTTGCGATTGTGGACTGCAATGAGGGCTGTTATTACTGTGGCGAAAGGGGTCATATCAAGAGAAAGCTCAAAGCTGAGAAGGCCAAAGGTAAGGATGATCAGGAGGATCTCACAGTAATGAGAGATATCATCATCGCAGCGAACGACAGAGGAACCTTATGGCAATGTCATGATGGCGACTGGGTCATGGACACGAGGGCATCCTATCAAGCCACTCCACATAGGAGGATCTTCACGTCATATCGTGACGACATGTTTGGACGTGTGAAGATGGGCGACAAGGGGATGGTTGCAGTTGTAGACATCGGTGATGTGCACTTGACGACGGAGTTTGGTGAAAAACTCGTCCTCAGGGGTGTACGACATGTACCAAGTTTGCGCTACAACTTGGTTTTGGTAGAAAGGCTGGCAGATGATGGCTGTCGTAGTCTGTTTGGGAGCAAAGATTGGATGCTTGCGAAGGGTTTCCAACAGTTGGCTCGAAAAGAATTGTATTATGGCATGTACAGGCTCAAGCCGCTGAGCTGTACAAGCAGGCTACAGACACCGGATGGAGGCTCAAGGGGTGTTCGACATGAGATGGATCGTTTAGAACTTACTGAGGAGGGGCTTCTAGTTGCTTTGAGGGTTACGAAGGATTCGGTTCGTCGAGACAAAGCGACGGATGGTGATGAGTCAAAGATTGAGGGTCAGTCTGTCGGTCCTACGACAACTGGTCGGTCTCCAAGTGGGGGTTACTCTACGGATCCAGATTTGGCGACATGTGGTTTACCAAATCTTCGCGGAGCGACATTGGTTTCAGCAGTTCGAAGCCAAAAAGGAGATCAAGTTTTGTAACAAACTCAATCTGAGGCGGGAACATCATCATTCACATAGTTCAAGGGGAGTTGTGGGTCATCGACGGCATGCACAGTGCGTGATGTTCTGCTCGAGGACGCATGTGTATGGGGGAGCTTCAAGTTCGGACACGAAGGTGGGCAGGTTCAGGAGTTTGAATCTTGTGAGAACCGTACCGTCCGCTTGGTTGGGCCAACCAAGGGGGAAGAAGCTCGTCGGAACGTTAATACTTTCCGGTGGAAGATGGAAGTCGGAGACAAGCAGCCAAGACTTATGGTGAGGCTGATCGTCAGGGACTTCGGTCTTGGTCGTGTCATTGATATCGACAGGATCCCAGTGGTGCAGGAGGTGCTACGCATGGTAGCTAGCGTTGACGTGACGGTCGAGGAGATGGAGACAAAGGAAGATGCAAAGCAACTGGGGGATTGGAGATCAGTGGCATGGAGGAGCAGAAATTATGTCGTGGAACGACAGGCATAGAGTCCAGTTGAGGACCCATGGGGTTAATACCCTCTCATCAGACTGGATGGAGAGATTGTTGGATTCCAGTCTGTATTTGGTTACAACATACTTGTGGAATCCAAATCTTATTAAATATTTGATTAGATTAGATTTGGATGTCCATAATTGATGTTGTGCTATTTTAGATATAATAGGATTCTTATTTTAGGAAATCCTATTATGATCTAAAATAGGATAATTTATGGGCTATTTTAGGTGTAATAGGATTCTTATTTTAGAGCTTCTAATTAAAAATTATATTATGACCTAAAATAGGATTTTTCTCATCCTATATATATGGGGTGAGGGTAAGGCACAGAATAAGCACAAAGCACAAAAGTAAAGATTCGGGATGCTTGTCCACGAGAGAATCTAAGAGAAAGTCCGTACTTTGCTCTTAGGTCTTCGCCATCCAAGACAAAAGAAAGAAAAATATCTAATCGAGGAGTTGTCAACTTCGGTTAGGAAGATTGCTACGGGTTGGTGAGTGATCTCAATTGTAATCTTCTATTTTTCTTCTTAAGAGTGGTAAGGGGGTTGAACCTATTAGGGCAAAGGGTCAACGTGAGTTTTGTCAATCTTGTAATTTCATCTGAGTTATTAAATATTGGGATTTGTCCAGGTGACGTATGTCACCGTCATATTCTTGTCTTCATCTTATGTTTGGTGTCCATTAGACGGGGGTTGGTTTTGGTCAGATGGATTGGCAAACTCTTTCGCACGCGACCAACAAAATTTATATGCAGGGGTTTTCATAATCGGTCGGATCAAAAATACCTCAGAACCGGTGAAAATACCGCTACCAAACAGACTCTTAGAGTTTAATTTTTTATATGCCAAATTGAAAAGTTTAGACCCTAAATTTTATTTTTTGTTTACTTTTTTTTCATTATATACTGAACATGAGTACAAGGACAACAGCCAAACACATGGTGGAAAGAAGAGTATAATATAAAAAATAATTTTATAAAAAAATTGGGTCCATATTTTCCAATTGGACATTAGGACTTAAACTCTAAACTTGTATAAAATCATGAGTCTAAATACTAATTAGCCCTAAATTTTATTAAGGGCTAATTTGGATTACATTTTTATCTTATTTGGGATTCTATTCAGCACCAAGCACAAAAATAAAACTAAAACGATTTGTGTCACGCCCCAGAACCAGAATACCGGAGAGCGGGAGAATGACTCAGCCAGCTACGTATTACGGGTAGATGAATACCGTATAATACGATCAATGTTGTCTAAAAGACGAGGGGGTGCATACTACATGAAAGTCTTACTAGGGTTACTCAACATCTATTGTCTCAATCATTCAAATAAGAAGCAGTAAATAGAGAACATGTAAGATAAAGCAGTAAGGCGTCCCAAACGCTTGGTCGAAATGTTCTTTGAGATCTGGCTTTATAAAACATAGCCAGAGGATATAACAAGGTATACACAATTGTTATCAGCTGCAGTCTGACTTAGTTACAATTACATAAAAGTAAGTATAAGATAATCCGACTAACATGTCGGTGCCAAACGGCCAAAAGTAAATAGTAAAGACGAGCAGGGAAGCAAGGGACCCACTCGTGTCCTCCGACGATCATTTCTCTAGTATTGACCATCTTGGAGGTGGAAGTAAGCTGAGTCCTCAGGAACTTGCTCTAAATCTGGCCATGTAAAACCAGAGAGGTTAGACCTCTAATAGCAAGTACCGCAAGGAAGTACGATATGAGAAATTAGAACCGATAATAAGAGTAAGAATATGATAAAAAGTCTCTGCTTGCTTCTGGGGTTCGCACAACATCACGACACTTCAAGCCAACTTCCCAACCAAACAAGGACAGAAGTTGACCCGTCATGTCCTGACGTTCTGCTCTCCTCAGTAGTTAACAGAGAAGATACAGTGCACAGACAAGTCAATTTAAGCGGCCATGCAACTACTACGGCTTGCTACTATGAGTTCCAAGTTACCCTAAAATTTATGCAATACGGGATTCCTCAGTTCTTACTATGTACAAGCAAGGCTAGCTTACCCAATAATCAATTACACCAATCATGAATTAGACGAGTCCCAGCGGGACGTCCGTCATCAATATATAATAAATAATATAAGCAGATATCGCTCTCCGCCCGTGTAGGAGATTTGCGGTATCTGTGGGAACCAACCAGCATGTCGGGGCACTAATCGTCCCAAAAATGGCTACCATGTAAGAACTCAGGAATCCATTCTCTCCATGCAATCGTTATTTTATTTAGCTTAATAGTCTTTATGTTGATTAAAATCTCATGCCGTGGATCATTGTCATTCAAAATGAGTACTTCCGTACAGAGTACGATATGCACAACTCTACAACGATGCCCGTGCGGCTAGGTTGCAGGTCTTGCATAGCGTAATGCAACAATCAAACCTAGCCACAGAATAATCATGCCTTGACTGTGAGGTGCACATGCTGCTTTTACAAAAAAATAGAAGTCAACATGTGTCCATATGCCAATTTTTGGATCGGCTAGTCGATCACAATGGTTCATGGTTCATACATGAACGTGTCTCATTCAATTCGATAAGACGACTAGCCAGTCTCTTAGTTCCAACTAGGAACGCATGATCAATTTTAGTCAAGACAGTAATCAATATCAATCAATGTCAATCCGGGACAAGAAATAGCTAAAAGGCACTATGGGCAGCGATAGATGGGTCCCCATTATGCGGTCGGGTAAGTCGGGATCCTTCTATGCGGCTGGGAAGGTAAAGTTCGTGCGGCTGAGGAAGTAAAGGCCTTATGCGGCTGAGTGAGACTGAGCCTTATGCGGCCAGAGCTATGCGGCTATGGGATGCGGGCTCAGGAGTTAGGGGTTCATACGGCCAGAGGGAAGATTCTCATACGGCTCGGAAAATGGAGCCTCATGCGGCAAGGCAGAAACGAGTCTCATGCGGCTCGGGGGCTAAGTCTCATGCGACTCAGGAAATGGAATCTCATGCGGCTCAGAAAATGGAATCTCTTGCTGCTCGGGAAGATCAGGTCTATGCGGCCCAATGCCATACGGCCAGGGAAGATAGGGTCTATGCGGCTAGGGGATCTGGGCCCTATGCGGCTCGGGTTCAAGCTCATACGACTGGGGTTTCATGCGACAAGATGGGACTAATCCTTATGCGGCCAGGAGAACATGCATATGCGGCTAGGGGGAAACGAGTCCCATGCAGCTCAGAGCTGCCAAGGCCATGCAGCCAGAAGCCCATGCGGCAATAGAAAGACAGGGCCTATACGACAATGGGAACTGGGCCTTATGCGGCAATGGGAAGATCAGGTCTATGCAGCAATGGGAACTGGGCCTTATGCGGCAATGGAAAGATCATGTCTATGCGGCATTGGAAACTGGGCCTTATGCGGCAATGGGAAGATCATGTCTATGCGGCTCAATGCCATGCGGCCAGGGAAGATCGGGTCTATGCGGATAGGGGATCTTTGCCGCATGAAAGCCATGCGGCTAAAGTAACGTTCTTCTCTAATTCTCCGATGACAGAACCAGGAAAGCCATTGCTTCCAAGCTCCCTAAATCCTTCATTTTGAGCCCAAATCTGGACTTCCATAGGTCAAAATAGGGTAGAAAGAAATTTTCTACAACATGGAACCATCAAAATTTGAAAATAACAGGATTAGCTAGATAAAAACCTAAAAAATCTGAAAATACAACAAACTTAGATCTACAAGTAATGAGCCATGGAAATTAAAAATACTAAGTACTAGAGTGTCTAGAATCTCGAGAGGAAGACAATGGAACAACAAAATTGGAGATCCATCAAGAAGCAAGTGGTACTTGCCTAGCTCTCTAGGTTGGTGGAAGAGTAATAGAGGTTGAAGAAGAAATAAATAAGAGTAATGAAGAGAGAGAAAAGTAAAGTAGTATTAATATCAAGCCCAAGTAAATCTCCACCCTCCATTCCCTCCTACAAGATCTAGGCCATCCATTCCTTATCATGATGAACCAAGCTGAACCGAATTGGTTAAATGAACAGACTAAACCAAGAGCTAAAGCAAAAGCAGAAAATAAAATACAAGAAAATTAATAAGCGCGAAATTGAAGAATTTAAATACAGAACAAATGCATGATAAATATTAAATAAATACATTCAAGCAGTACACGTATAAAAATACGTATTCTGGGAATGGGGAGTGACATCTCCACCCTCCTTAGAAAAATTCTGTCCTCGAAATTTCAGATCCAAGCAGGACAGAAATATCAGCGCTAGACTAATCTAAGTACAAGCAATTAAGCAAGCAGCTATTTTACAATGTCAAATAGCAAGTAATATATCTATAATTATCAATCTACGACATTAAGTAATTTCTACTCATAGGGTGATAAGCATGAGGAATCAAGACAATCAAGGTACACGAAAAAAAATATACCTTGTGAGTCAAATAGGTGCGGGTACCGTGATCGGATATCATCCTCACGTTCCCACGTTGACTCTCCTAAGGAGTGATGTCCCCAAGCAACACGGATAAGGCTAATTGTTCGGTCTTTGAGTATCTTTTCCCTTCGGTCCAAAATGGACACAGGCTGTTCCTCGTAAGACAGGTTGGTACCAACAACCAATTCAGAATGATCGAAGATATGGCTTGGATCCGATACATACCTACGCAACTGAGATACATGAAACACATCATGCACCTCTCGTAACGAAGATGGAAGGGACAAACGATAAGCAACATCGCCTACCCTATCAAGAATAACAAATGGGCCCACGTATCGTGGACTCAACTTTCCGCGAACGCCAAATCTAATGACCCACGAGTAGGTGTGATCCGCAAGAACACGTGGTCCCCAACAGAAAATTCTAGCGGCCTACGATGCTGGTCCGCCCAATGTCGATGCCGATCTAGCGCAACTCAAAGTCGCTCTCTAATTTCCTTAACCACTTCAACCGTCTGAATAATCATTTATGGGCCTAACATCTTCCTCTCCCCGATATCATCCTATGCCAGTGGCGACCTACACTTCTTACCATATAGTACTTCAAACGGTGCCATCGGGATACTGGCTTGATAACTGTTGTTGTACGAGAACTCAACTAAGTGTAGGTGGCTCTTCCAAGACCCTCCAAAATCTAGGGTGCAAGCTCGCAACATATCTTCTAAGGTCTGAATTGTTCTTTCTGATTGTCCATCTGTCTGGGGATGGTAAGCCGTGCTAAATCTCAACTTGGTACCCAAACTATGATGTAAACTCTTCCAAAAATGTGATATAAAGCGGGTATCTCTGTCTGACACAATACTGACATGGACCCCATGCTGCCTGACTATCTGTTGTATATACAACTCTGCCAACTTTTCTGTAGATTGCCCTACTCTGAAAGGAAAAAAATGTGCCACCTTTGTAAGCCGGTCCACTATCACCCAAATAGCATCTTTACCACTTGGTGATCTCGGTAAACCGGTCACAAAGTCTATTGTGATATGTTCCCACTTCCACTCCGGGATAGGAAGCGGTTGCAATAATCCAGTTGGCCTCTGCTGTTCTGCCTTCACTTGTTGGCATATCAAGCAACGTAAAACGAGTCTAGCTATCTCTCTCTTCATTCCGTTCTACCATAAGTGCTGTTTGATATCCTTGTACATCTTGGTCCCTCCAGGGTGTATAGAATACTGAGAATTGTGGGCTTCTGTCATAACCTCCTGTCTGATGTCTCCACTAGGCACACATAGGCGTGATCCAAATCTAAGTGTACCATCTTCATGAATTTTTATCTCCTTTCTGAGTCCTGACTCACATTCTGTCCTGAGCTTCTGAATCCTTGGGTCTTGTGCATGAGCTGCCTTGATCCTGTCTACCAAGTCAGATTGAACTCGTAGACTTGCCAGAATTCCTACAACACTGGGAAGTATAACCTCGATGCCTATCTCCTGAAGGTCTTCTAAGATACGCTTTTGTGATGTTAACATAAATGTGCCGCCTCTCCTGCTAAGAGCATCTGCTACCACGTTAGCCTTGCCTGGGTGATACTGAAGCTCCACGTCATAATTCTTGATCAACTCTAACCATCTTCTCGGTCTCATGTTCAGTTTCTTCTGAGTAAAGATGTACTTCAGACTTTTGTGGTCTGTGTACATGTCCACTCGATCACCGTACAAGTAATGCCTCCATAGCTTCAAAGCAAATACTACTGCTGCCAATTTCAAGTCACGAGTTGGGTAATTCTTCTCGTGGTCTCAAAGTTGCCTAGATGCATACGCTATCACCTTCCCATGTTGCATGAGGGCGCATCCAAGTCCCTTTTTTGACGCGTCACAATAAACGGTAAAACCTTCGGGTCCAACTGGCAATGTAAGAATGGGTGCCAATATTAATTTCTGCTTCAAATTCTTAAATGATGCCTGGCATTCTGTCGACCAGATGAATGGCACATCCTTCCGTGTCAAGCGGGTCATGGGTACTGAAAGTCTTGTAAAGTCTGATATGAACATTCTGTAATATCCTGCAAATCCCAAGAAACTACGCACATCAGCTACGGTCTTGGGTACTGGCCAACTCTCTACTGCTTCTACCTTTTTGGGATCCACTGCTACTCTAGCTCCTCATATGATGTGCCCCAAGAATGAAATTCGATCCATCCAAAACTTACACTTGCTGAGCTTGGCATACAACTGGTTCTCTCTCAGAACCTGTAACACTTTCCTGAGGTGATCTTCATGCTTTTCTTCATTAGCTGAGTATAAAAGAATGTCGTCAAGGAATACAATAACAAAATGATCTAAGTATGACATAAAGATGCGGTTCATCAAATCTATAAATATTGCTGCAGCATTGGTCAAACCAAACGACATAACTAGGAATTCGTAATGCCCGTACTTTGACCTGAATACTGTTTTGGGAATATCCTCTTCTCGAACTCTAACTTGATGATACCCTGACCGAAGATCTATCTTGGAAAAAACTCTTGCTCTGCTCAACTGATCAAACAAGTTATCGATTCTAGGTAATGGGTACTTGTTCTTTACTGTTGCCGCGTTGAGCTTTCTGTAGTTAATACACAATCTCGATGACCCATCCTTCTTCCCTACAAGTACTACTGGTACTGCCCATGGTGATTTGCTATCTCGAATAAACTTCTTCGCCTTCAGTTCCTCTACGTGCTGATACACCTTGGCCTGCTCGGAATCTGCCATCCTGTAAACTCGATCTGATATCGGTCGAGTTCCAGGTGCCAATTCTATACTGAACTTAATATCTCTAACTGGGGGTAAATTTGGAAGTTCTTCGGGAAATACATTAATGAACTCTTCAACTACCTTCGGAACTTGAACTTCTTCCATAGCCGCTGTTATTCCTTCTTCTTCTTGTTGGGTTGCCACTGATCTGACTAGGGTAAATTGGTCCATGCCTGAGATATTAAAAGATACACTCCCTCTACGACAATCTATTGTGCACAACTGTCTTTCAGCCAGTCCATGCCTAAAATGTTGTCGAAATTCCTCATAGAAAATTCTATCAACCTGGCGGGTAAGGAACGCCCGCACACTACAACACTACATGCTAGAATAACTCTACTAACTCCTACGAGCCCATTACCAGTGAGTATATTCAACCTCCCTGGCAATGCCTCGAACTCCATTCCTAGTCGTGTTGTAAATTGTACAGATATAAATGAGTGTGATGCTCCTGAATCAAACAATGCTACTGCGGGATATGAGGCGGTGAGAATGTTACCTGCCACAACATCCTCCGATGCTAATGCCTCTTCCAAGGACAGATTGAATGCCTGCCCTCGACCTCCTTGTTGGTTCCCATGTTGTGGCCTAGCCTGGTTATGCTGCTGGCCCCTGCCTTGGTGATGCTGGAGTGGTCTATATTGTTGGTGCTGCATCGGTGGTCCCTGCTGCCGAAACATCTGAGCCTGTGACATCAACGGACGTTGTACCAACGATCTCACTGCTATCGCTGGTCTTCGATACTGGCCTGCCCCTGGTGCTGGCAGAGCAGGAAATTGTTGTACTGGTCCTCCTGACCTCGAATTCATAGGACAGGTAAAAACTCGATGATCTGGACTTCCATATATCAGACACTGTCCGTTCAATGTCCGACACACATCTCTAGTGTACCCTACCTTCCCACAATAAGTGCAGCCCGTTGGGGGTTACTGGTTCTTCCTCTGTTGCTATTGTTGCCTGGCTGGTGGTATTGCCCCTCGTATCGCCACATCGTGAATACGAATGCCAAGAGATGGTGTTACTCGGGGTGCTACTTTCCCTCATCCTTCAATCTAATTGTAAGATCTCTTCTAACCTCCAGTCCTTGCTGTGATCCTCTGAATGGTGATCTCATGCCTCCGGGTTGTCGTCAATACCTCATCAAAAGTCTAGTAGTTGTGCCCCTCTATCAATTGCAAGAGTTCAAGATGAAACCCTTGCTGAAACCTCATAGCACTCTGGCTCTCCATTGCTACCATCTCTAGGACGAACCTACTCAGTCTGCAGAACTCCGCTGCATAAGCATCCACTGTCTTGCCAGCCTGCTTGAGGTTGATAAACTTTTGTTGTAGCTCAAACTGCGCCACAACTCCATAGTACTTCGTCTTGAATCTTGCAGTAAAATTGTCCCAAGTAACAGGATGTCTGATGCCCACTTATTCTGACTCCCACCAATCACGTGCGAGGTCCTGAAGTAACAGCTTCACTAGATCCACACGTTTTTCTGTTGGAACCTTAGTCGCTATCAGAATAGCCTCAATATCCTTAAGCCATGCATCTGCTGAAATGGCATCTTCCGTGCCCTCGAAACGACGGGGGTTATACTTGCAAAATCTAGTTGAGGCTCCTGAATCTGTCCTCGCCCCTCTTTCCAAAGTCGTCTGTAATCCTTGGTTGAATAGCACATTCTGCTCTTGCAACTGAGCGTGCGTTGCTGGGCCAACATCTGATGTTGCTGAGTAGCCATCATCCCTCTCATGATCTCCAGAAGGGCTGGTGTGTCCACTTCCACAGGGGTAGGTGAAACTATTGGTGGTGTTGGAACCTCTGGATACTGCGGTCCAGCTGCTGGTTCTACTATCACTTCTTCTTGAACAGTCTATTGAGGTAGTACCGACCCTTGTTGCTGATCAACATGGTCAGGTTGTTCGTGTTGCCCTTGTTGTTGTTGTCCAGTCCTAGCAGATGCGGACGAAGTGCCCCTAAGAAAAGGTACAAGAGAACAATCAAACGATCGAACATGAAGGATCAATGAAGTCAAAGGATACCGGAATGTCAAGCTAGTGTCGAAAGTAACGAATCATGAGATCAAGGGAGAACATGTGTGATTGAGACATTCTATAAATTAAAACACCCCGCAAGTCTAAAATCAGACCTGTATGGGCCACCACTAAAACCTTGTCACGCCCCAGAACCAGAATACCGGAGAGCGGAGGAATGACTCAGCCAGCTATGTATTACGGGCAGATGAATACCGTATAATATGATCAATGATGTCTAAAAGACGAGGGAATGCATACTACATGAAAGTCTTACTAGGGTTACTCAACATCTATTGTCTCAATCATTCAAACAAGAAGCAATAAATAGAGAACATATAAGATAAAGCAGTAAGGCGTCCCAAACGCTTGGTCGAAATGTTCTTTGATATTTGGCTTTACAAAACATAGCCAGAGGATATAACAAGGTATACACAATTGTTATCAGCTGTAGTCTGACTTAGTTACAATTATGTAAAAGTAAGTACAAGACAATTCGACTAACATGTCGGTGCCAAACGGCCAAAAGTAAATAGTAAAGACGAGCAGGGAAGCAAGGGACCCACTCGTGTCCTCCGGCAATCATTCCTCTAGTATTGACCATCTTGGAGGTGGAAGTAAGCTGAGTCCTCGGGAACTGGCTCTAAATCTGGCCATGTAAAACCAGAGAGGTTAGACCTCTAATAGCAAGTACCGCAAGGAAGTACGATATGAGAAATTGGAACCAGTAATAAGAGTAAAAATATGATAAAAAGTCTCTGCTTGCTACTGGGGTTCGCATAACATCACGATACTTTAAGCCAACTTCCCAACCAAACAAGGACAGAAGTTGATCCGTCGTGTCCTGACGTTCTGCTCTCCTCAGTAGTTAACAGAGTAGATACAGTACACAGACAAGTCAATTTAAGCGGCCATGCAACTACTACGGCTTGCTACTATGAGTTCCAAGTTACCCTGGAATTTATGCAATACGGGATTCCTCAGTTCTTACTATGTACAAGCAAGGCTAGTTTACCCAATAATCAATTACGCCAATCATGAATTAGACGAGTCCCAGCGGGACGCCCGTCATCAATATACAATAAATAATATAAGCAGATATCGCTCTCCGCCCGTGTGGCAGATTTGCGAAATCTGTGGGAACCAGCCGGCATGTCGAGGCACTAATCGTCTCAAAGATGGCTGCCATGTAAGAACTCGGAAATCTATTCTCTCCATGCAATCGTTATTTTATTTAGCTTAATATTCTTTATGTTGATTGAAATCCTATGCCGTGGATCATGGTCATTCAGAATGAGTACTTCCATACAGAGTACGATATGCACAACTCTACAACGATGCCCGTGCGGCTAGGTTGCAGGTCTTGTATAGCATAATGCAACAATCAAACCTAGCCATGGAATAATGATGCCTTGACTGTGAGGTGCACATGCTGCTTTTACAGAAAAATAGAAGTCAACATGTGTTCATATGCCAATGTTTGGATCGGCTAGTCGATCATAATGGTTCATGGTTCATACATGAACGTGTCTCATTCAATTCGATAAGACGACTAGCCAGTCTCTTCGTTCCAACTAGGAATGCATGATCAATTTTAGTCAAGGCAGCAATCAATATCAATCAATGTCAATCCGGGACAAGAAACAGCTAAAAGGCACTAGGGGCAGCGATAGATGGGTCCCCATTATGCGGTCGGGTAATGTCACGCCCCGATTCATAGAGTCATTTATTGACATATTTTATCTCTTGGAATCGATCGTCCTCGCTTGGGCGTGATGTCGTACAAGTCTGGTATTGCACTTGTACAAGGCAAAGATAGTACATAGGTGATAATTCTTCAAATATGAACACATTGCAGCGGCAGAAGCAGACAAATTGAAGTTAGTGAGGACAATCTTTCTCATTGAATAGAAGTACATCACTTCTTTATGGCAGCGAAGATAAAAGGATAACTTGAAGTCACACAGAGATATATATAGAACTTTATTCTCTTTATTGATAATTGAAGAAGAGTACAAGACTTGTATTGAAGTACAATACTTACAACACATCTCACTTTACATTGAAAGCCAACTGAGCAATACTATAAAGTCTACATTTGAAGCTTGGATACATTGGATTACAACTCGATATGCTGACTTGGCTTACATTCTCACTGATACAACTGATTACAATGTTCCATACATTATGCCCTTTATAAACAGAAGACATCATCTTGTAGAAGGAGAGCTTCTGTATGCCCAACAAATCTTCGATGCCGTGGGACCAATCAAGCCAATCTTCGTGTGTAGAATATCCCAAGCACGAGCACCTGTCCACAAAACGTGGGTCAGCACATCATCTATGTACTGGCGAGCAGAATCCAACCCACTCGCATAAACCAACATTAAAGTGATCATTTAAGCAAGCATTTATTAGAGTGATCTTTCTACTTGGGGCCCAATATCAGTTTACAGTTCATGGGCAATAATCAGAGTGAAGCATGTAAACATATTCTTAGTAGCATTCATGTGGACATATCATTTTAGCATTCTTGGTGTTATCATGCAAAGGCGTCATTGAAGCGTCTTTTAACATTAACATCTTAAACATGTTATGACAATTCTCACTTCAAGCATCACTTAGCATGGATATTATGTTTGAGCACTATTTATAGCAAGGCATCTTTCTAGCATACTATATTGAACATGTTAAGCAGGCAAGTTAAACCAACTTATACAATATCACAATTATGTGATTTCTTACCGATAGCCGACTTCTCGTACCTGCATCAAATACAGGTTATCCGATATACTTACTCTGTCTGCACAAAACATTCATTAGCATGCATCCCGACTACATGGTCACTGGTGTTGTTAAACCATATGGACTCTTTTAATTTCATTTCATTTTAAGATAATGCGGTCAGCATAGTAGGTGGCGAGCCTCTATGCCACCCTGCCTTATCCGTGCTCCCATAGCACTCATCATTATTTCCTCCTAGGCCGAATCGGTCCCCAGGGCCCTAGGAACCGTTCGAGGAAATTATTACTCAAACCTTGTATACAAGTTGTCCATGACCATGCGAATGCGTGTCCGACTTGATTGTGAACAAAATCGTATGGTAAAATATATTAAAGAAAGTAAAAGCAACAGTGCATCATTAGTCATATACAATGACTTATTCATTTCATCATTACCATCATTTCATTTGGTGATCTCAACGATCCCAGCTTTATCTTTTCTCATTCATTACTTCATTGCAACGTATCTCATATCATTCCTTTCTTAAGAGGGACGTAACATTCATTCATTTCATGGGGACATTTATTCATTCATTCATTTCTTATAAAGGACAGGCAGCATTTCACATTCTTGCAACAGATATACAGAGAGTACATGGTTCTAGTGTTTCATTCAGTTCATTGGGTCGATAGCACAGCCAGTTCATTTCTTATTCTATCATTCACAAGACATCTCATTATTGAAGTGTTTTTGTCGTTTCAGCAGCATTAAACATAAGGAACAAGGTTATCAATTCAATCTCAGGCATCGAATCACATTAGCAGTTCAATATATTGTACATTTCAATAATTCTCAGCATAAGCATCTCTATTATTCAGTAACTAACATATGGGATATTTAGGGGCACTTCAAAGCATTTCAATACTTTATTTATTAAGTATGAAGGAGTAAGGAGGAGGAAGGACATTTCCACTCACTTGCAATAAAGGGTCTTCCTGTTCCGATCACACAATTCTACTATGCGTAGCTCCACCAGCGAGCCACATTCTAAAACCCATTCTGTCTAGCCAGCTAAGAGAGACTACATCAGTCTCAATTCTCCCGATTCCCAACATAAGTCACGGTCCAATATTCTGATCCCATCCAATAAGCCAACCAAATGCCTCGTGCGGAGCGGGGCATTACATAATATACCACTCAGAAAAAGTTTTGTCCTCGAAACTTAAGGAAACAACACTTCTACTAGATTCACGTAGTCACAACGAGTTATTCATTCAGCTTCAATTCAATATTCATTTCAGCACACTCGGTCATCTTAAAATAGCTATCCAACTGTACCTTTTAAATCCATCAACGATTCGATCTGTCTATCTCTTTTTTAATTACTTGTAACTTTTCATTAATTCGCCAACATTTTTCTTGCATTTCTATCTCGGTCGCAATATATCACTTCGTTTGGATCTATACAAATATTTTAGGCGTCCCCAAAACATATGCATTTCAGCCAAAGTCTGCGCTAGTGCGATAAATTCTTCCCATAATGTTATCTCAGTCGCAACCAATCACTTCGGCTGGATCCATACACATATTTTAGGCGTCCCCAAAATATATGTACTTCAGCCAACTTCCATGTTAGTGCGATTCGATCAGCCACAATATAACTCTCTTTTCTAAATTCGACTTAGCATCCTTTCATTTGACTTATTGCTTTATTCACTTTGCCACAATCACTATCTTCCAGGCTACAATACTTAACATCAGGGACAACTTGGTTAAGCTCTATACCCAAGCATAACATTTCTAACATTCGATCAAGGGTCTAACTTAGAGCCAATCATATCAAAATTCACAACAAGCAATCATATTCCTCCCCAATTCCAATAATATTTCTTACCGAGGCAATTCATGTTTTCTATAAGATACAATCCAACGTCACCCACAATCGATTACCCAAGCCAAGGGTACAATTCTATGCAACAGTCAGGGTTAACCCAGCTACCCGACTATAGGTACACTCAAGTCTTACCTTACGATTGCAATTTCCACTTATGGCCGACGTATAATCCTTTAGGGTCAAACTTCTCTTAAGATACAAGTTGAAGCATACATTCCCTTAGGTCAATACTCATTTTCACAGTCTCTCATTCAATGCCACAAGGTCATCCTATGGGTCTCCAATGGTCACCAATTATTCAGTCAATCTCTAAGGTTAGCTACACTGACAGCTAAACTTAATCATTCAAGTGACTTCCCTAAAGTGGACGGCTACTAGGGTTATACTAGTTTCTTATTCTTAAGGCCAACAAGCAACCAACAGTTCTAAGGAACTCTACCCAAACCTATGGGTATCGACTCAGTCTGAATAACTATTCGTCATTGTCGGTTATGCCAATAATTTGTCATGCAGGCCACGGTTTCTAGGGTCAAGTCTATCTATCTAGTATCTTCCTCAAGGAAATAATTCCCACAGAGGCTCACTCTAGACTTACCCAATGATCAACTAAGATCGATCTATCAACATTACGGTCAATTCCCAATCCGACATACGATTCTCATCGTTCCAATAATCCATCAAGTAAAATTCCCAACGATTCAATTTCTATTCCAAATTCCTTTGTACCCTATTCCAAATTCCTTTGTACCCATATGAACCCATAAGCCAAGGCTAACTACTCAAGGGTCATTGATTCTGATAGTCTTAACATAACTATGGAATCATACTATTCGGTCTGTATGACGAAGTCACACCACTAAGTCATAAGCCAACAATCTATATCCCAACCAACAATCACCTATACCGACATTATCCAACATGTTTGAAATTTCTCAATCCCATTCGTTTCTCAATCATCACTATCTTATGGGCATTCTTAAATCTCATGCAGCAATGGTCAAATAGTTCATCCATTCAATCTGATAATTTATGTATCACTTAACCATCCTCTAGGCAACACAATAGTCAAAGTGGCTACTTGTTATTTTTCTAATCCCATTAAATTCCTCAGTATACATGCACATAGGCAACGACTATCCTTTGGTGATCAAGATGGATTAACATCTATTACACCTTAGGGTCAAAGCATAGATCTCTAATATTCCTTTGATTCACCGATGATATTTCCAAAACTTTTAGCTACGCAACCAACTTTGTATTAGCCACATTTAATTTACATCCAACCAATCGAAGTCAACATTCAAATGTTCTAAGCCACAACATTCTCTAGCCAAATCCATTTACCCATAGCATACTAACTGCTTACTAGTCTGAGTCATCACTCGACTAAACAATTTCTAACCAAGCCACCGGTTACAATTTCTGCCAATCTCGCTACTCAATATAACATCACCGTCAAGGGACACTCGAGTCATCTAACCACAATACATGACTCCCAACTAAGTCTCGGCACTACCCAGTACTCACTGATAGTCTCATTGTTATTCTATGGAAATGGTCAACATACATCTCGTTCTGAGGTGGTAGAGGCAATATACCACTCAGAAACGAAGCCATCCTTAAACAATACCAACTCAATCTATTACGAACATTCATGATCTATAATGATCACAATACTTAACCAACATCTTGGGATCTCAAAATCACAAACCAACATTCTTAGGGTCTCGAAAGCAGTAGCCAGCACACATGAGTCAATTCACCAATTCTGTTGAACTCATCCATCAATTATTTCCTTCCCAATTTTTTTCCAACATTACATGTAATTCTCAACTTGTTACAGCATACATAGCCATTTCCTTTATTCCCACATTCCAAACAGCATTCACAATATAGCATACTATGGCATCGAGTCATTGTTGGGTTATTTGTGTCCAAACCAATAACAATCATTCATTTAGGGGCATCACAATGTATATAGACTTATTGTATGGAACATCCAGTGAGCAGCCAAGAGGGTCAACGAACTTTCAAGCACAGATAACATAAGGATGATTACCGAACAACAATAGCATAATCGCGGAAGCAATCTTTGATTTAATCACGGAAGCAACGTTGAGTGATCGCGGAAGCAACTTTAGTTAATCATCGATGCAACTTTGATTTGGAATAAATCAAAGAAGAGACCAAGGATGTAAAGCCGTGCTCTGATACCAATTTGTCACGCCCCGATTCGTAGAGTCATTTATTGACATATTTTATCTCTTGGAATCGATCGTCCTCGCTTGGGCGTGATGCCGTACAAGTCTGGTATTGCACTTGTACAAGGCAAAGATGGTACATAGGTGATAATTCTTCAAATAGAAACACATTGCAGCGGCAGAAGCAGACAAATTAAAGTTAGTGAGGATAATCTTTCTCATTGAATAGAAGTACATCACTTCTTTATGGCGGCGGAGATAAAAGGATAACTTGAAGTCACACAGAGATATATATAGAATTTTATTCTCTTTATTGATAATTGAAGAAGAGTACAAGACTTGTATTGAAGTATAATACTTACAACACATCTCACTTTACATTGAAAGCCAACTGAGCAATACTACAAAGTCTACATTTGATGCTTGGATACATTGGATTACAACTCGATATGCTGACTTGGCTTACATTCTCACTGATACAACTGATTACAATGTTCCATACATTATGCCCTTTATAAACAGAAGACATCATCTTGTAGAAGGAGAGCTTCTGTATGCCCAACAAATCTTCGATGCCGCGGGACCAATCAAGCCAATCTTCGTGTGTAGAACATCCCAAGCACGAGCACCTGCCCACAAAACGTGGGTCAGCACATCATCTATGTACTGGCGAGCAGAATCCAACCCACTCGCATAAACCTACATTAAAGTGATCATTTAAGCAAGCATTTATTAGAGTGATCTTTCTACTCGGGGCCCAACATCAGTTTACAGTTCATGGGCAATAATCAGAGTGAAACATGTAAACATATTCTTAGTAGCATTCATGTGGACATATCATTTTAGCATTCTTGGTGTTATCATGCAAAGGCGTCATTGAAGCGTCTTTTAACATTAATATCTTAAACATGTTATGACAATTCTCACTTCAAGCATCACTTAGCATGGATATTATGTTTGAGCACTATTTATAGCAAGGCATCTTTCTAGCATACTATATGGAACATGTTAAGTAGGCAAGTTAAACCAACTTATACAATATCACAATTATGTGATTTCTTACCGATAGCCGACTTCTCGTACCTGCATCAAATACAGGTTATCCGATATACTTACTCTGCCTGCACAAAACATTCATTAGCATGCATCTCGACTACATGGTCACTGGTGTTGTTAAACCATATGGACTCTTTTCATTTCATTTCAGTTTAAGATAATGCGGTCAGCATAGTAGGTGGCGAGCCTCTATGCCACCCCGCCTTATCCGTGCTCCCATAGCACTCATCATTATTTTCTCCTAGGCCGAATCGGTCCCCAGGGCCCTAGGAACCGTTCGAGGAAATTATTACTCAAACCTTGTATACAAGTTGTCCATGACCATGCGAATGTGTGTCCGACTCGATTGTGAACAAAATCGCATGGTAAAATATATTAAAGAAAGTAAAGGCAACAGTGCATCATTAGTCATATACAATGACTTATTCATTTTATCATTACCATCATTTCATTTGGTGATCTCAACGATCCCAGCTTTATCTTTTCTCATTCATTACTTCATTGCAACGTATCTCATATCATTCCTTTCTTAAGAGGGACGTAACATTCATTCATTTCATAGGGACATTTATTCATTCATTCATTTCTTATAAGGGACAGGCAGCATTTCACATTCTTGCAACAGATATACAGAGAGTACATGGTTCTAGTGTTTCATTCAGTTCATTGGGTAGGTAGCACAGCCAGTTCATTTCTTATTCTATCATTCACAAGGCATCTCATTATTGAAGTGTTTTTGTTGTTTCAGCAGCATTAAACATAAGGAACAAGGTTATTAATTCAATCTCAGGCATCGAATCACATTAGCAGTTCAATGTGTTGTACATTTCAATAATTCTCAGCATAAGCATCTCTATTATTCAGCAACTAACATATGGGACATTTACGGGCACTTCATAGCATTTCAATACTTCATTTATTAAGCATGAAGGAGTAAGGAGGAGGAAGGACAGTTCCACTCACTTGCAATAAAGGGTCTTCATGTTCCGATCACACAATTCTACTATGCGTAGCTCTACCAGCGAGCCACATTCCAATACCCATTCCGTCTAGCCAGCTAATAGAGACTACATCAATCTCAATTCTCCCGATTCTCAACATAAGTCATGGTCCAATATTCTGATCCCATCCAATAAGCCAACCAAATGCCTCGTGCGGAGCGGGGCATTACAGGTAAGTCGTGGTCCTTCTATGCGGCTGGGAAGGTAAAGTTCGTGCGACTGAGGAAGTAAAGGCCTTATGCGGCTAAGTGAGACTGAGCCTTATGCGGCCAGAGCTATGCGGCTAACAGCCTATGCGGCTATGGGAAGCGGGCTCAGGAGTTAGGGGTTCATGCGGCCAGAAGGAAGAGTCTCATGCGGCTCAGGAAATGGAGCCTCATGTGGCAAGGCGGGAACGAGTCTCATGCGGCTCGGGGGCTGAGTCTCATGCGGCTCAGGAAATGGAATCTCATACAGCTCAGAAAATAGAATCTCATGCGGCTCGAGAAGATCAGGTCTATGCGGCTCAATGCCATGTGGCCAGGGAAGATCGGGTCTATGCGGCTAGGGGATCTGGGCCCTATGCGGCTCGGGTTCAAGCTCATACGGCTGGGGTTTCATGCGACAAGATGGGACTGATCCTTATGCGGCCAGGAGAACATGCATATGCGGCTAGGGAGAAACGAGTTCCATGCGGCTCAGAGCTGCCAAGGCCATGCAGCCAGAAGTCCATGCGGCAATAGAAAGACAGGGCCTATACGGCAATGGAAACTGGGCCTTATGCGGCAATAGGAAGATCAGGTCTATGCGGCAATGGGAACTGGGCCTTATACGGCAATGGGAATATCATGTCTATGCGGCTCAATGCCATACGGCCAGGGAAGATCGGGTCTATGCGGCTAGGGGATCTTTGTCGCATGAAAGTCATGCGGCTAAAGTAACGTTCTTCTCTAATTCTTCGAGGACAGAACCAGGAAAGCCATTGCTTCCAAGCTCCATTAATCCTTCATTTCGAGCCCAAATCTGGACTTCCATAGGTCAAAATAGGGTAGAAAGAAATTCTCTACAACATGAAACCATCAAAACTTGAAAATAACAGGGTTAGCTAGATCAAAACCTAAGAAATCCGAAAATGCAACAAACTTAGATCTACAAGTAATGAGCCATGGAAATTAAAAATGCTAAGTACTAGAGTGTCTAAGAATCTCGAGAGAAAGACAATGGAACAACAAAATTGGAGATCCATCAAGAAGCAAGTGGTACTTGCCTAGCTCTCTATGTTGGTGGGAGAGTAATGGAGGTTGAAGAAGAAGTAAATGAGAGTAAGAAAGAGAGAGAAAAGTAAAGTAGTATTAATATCAAGCCCAAGTAAATCTTTACCCTCCATTCCCTCCTACAAGATCTAGGCCATCCATTCCTTATCATGATGAACCAAGCTAAATCGAATTGGTTAAATGAACAGACTAAACCAAGAGCTAAAGCAAAAGCTGAAAATAAAATACAGAAAAATTAATAAGCACAAAATTGAAGAATTTAAATACAGAACAAATGCATGATAAATATTAAATAAATACATTCAAGCAGTATACGTATAAAAATACGTATTTTGGGAACGGGGAGTGATAATTTGTTTTGTGGATGGACGTTTGCGCAACCGCAACATTTATTTTCAGACTTGAAAACTCTTCTCCGACGAACAATGTAGAAGTGATTGTTGGGTAAACGTCCATTCTAGTATTCTACTACCCAAGATAGGGGCACGTCCTTTCCTCCTCTCATGTACGTCCTTTCCTTCTCTCCTTTTTTTTAAGAGCAAATGGGAGTATTGTACATTTTATTAGTAAATAGTAAATAAATATTAAAAAGTACATAATATTAAAAAAGTTACTACAATTCATCAGCATCTCTGGTAGTTTACTAACATATTGATTAAATGTAAGTGTCACGACCCGCACCCTGAGTAGGGACGCGAGCACGTGGGAACGTCCAGCCTACGCCGCAGAATCGACGGTAGAATACTGTATAGGTCATCTACAATCTAGACACAATATATATAAACCCGTCATCTCCGCACGGATGTATATAAAGTCACAACTCAATCACAAAGACATCTAAGAAAGATAGCATGAAATACGATAAGATATGATAGAAGGAAATAACTGGAAATAGATGCAAGATCCCAACACAAGCTAGAGTTCAAAATATAACACAAGATTCCAAAATAATAAGTATACTACATGTCCGAAGTACAAGCTGGAACGCAGTCCAGTCAAGCCTATCTAGTCTAGTGTAAGCAGGCGGTGCATCCTCAAGGGGCACCGGCTCCACGGGAATTTCCTGGTCATTCTCGCCGTCTATGCCAAACCTATAAAAGGTCGAGCAGTCAGCATCTATATCATATGTAAACATCAACGGGATTATCCTGTCAGGATATGAGCAAGTACAAACGCTAACAACAGTTCCATATGAATTGACAAATTCTATAAGAGATAATTATAATGAAATACAAGATAAAATATCAAGACTGGAATATAAACATGATATGTAAAACTGGATATCATGTCATGGAATGAAATATTAAAATATAGAACAGTACAGGAATATCTGATGTATAATATAAACATAAACGGTGCCTTAAGATATTAGTGTGTTATGTAATCGGCTTGGGTCAAGATCAGGCTATTCTATGTGACTGGCTATGAACAGGAAATACGAGAAAACCAGATCAGGCCGGCCACAATAGAAAGCTATGAACAAGTAGTATCAGGTCATGTAGCTCCCCTTCCCAGAAATTTTGAAATATTTTATTATTATTTAGTTCATTTAAATGGTGATTTTTAGATTTTTATAAATAATTATTAGTTAATTATTATGGTAGATAATTTTAGTCATGGCTAAAAATTGGAGTACAAGGTGACTATGAATCATGGCACGGATAGTGCAGTGGCGGGCTTTGACTAGTGTTTAGCCATGGTAGGGGAAAGCCGAGCCATAGGATTGTTCTACCTAGGAAAACCAGGCCAAGTTGCGATTTAACCCCTATAGAACATTTTAATTATTTATTAATTATATTATTGAGTTTTAGGGAACCCGGTTGTGCCAAACTAGTCCAGATTGGACCCGTACCAAGCCCAAGCCCATGTAGTAATGCAGTATGATAAAAGACGTCCGTGTGGATATATTTTAAGGGGTATTTGTTTTAATGATATAGTAGCAATTTTATAAAAGTTTGGTTATACATATTATATATATATCCTTAATATTTTAAATAATATTTGATTTTGAAGTATTTCAAAAGATTTCCTTAAAAACATCTTAGTCGACTTTTGGGGACATTTGGGCTATATATAATTGAGTATAAATATATTCGTAATGGACAGACACAGTGTTTTGTGTGTACACCCATAGTTTGTTATTTACAAATTTTAGTATTTAGGATTTAATAAAAATATTAGTTAATAATTGTTTATATTATTCTCTAAATATGGCTTATATATTTATATGTGTATGTATATATATATATACTATATATATATATATATATATATATATATATATATATATATATATATATATATATATATATATATTTTTTTTTTTATATATATATATATATGTGTGTGTGTGTGTGTGTGTGTGTGTGTGTGTGTGTGTGTGTGTGTGTGTATGTATATATAAATAAATATTATATATGTGTGTATGTGTATATATATATATATATATATATATATATATATATATATATATATATATATATATATATGTATACGGGTGTAGATATATATGTATATGTATAAATAGATATTATATATCTGTATATGTGTATGTATAAATATATATGTATACGGGTGTAAATATATATATATGTATATATATATATATATATATATATATATATATATATATATATATATATATATATATATATATATGCTAAAGAAAAAGAAATAAAACAAAAACAAAAAAAAGCAGCGGCCAACCCAGCCCAACCCGCGACTACAGTAGCCCCGACACCCCCCCCGGCTGTTAAGCGGAGTATACACGAATGTGTATATATAGAGAGAGAGTTTCTTTCAAAAGAAAACCCTAACACCGCCACCTCCCACCCTGCGCGCCCTGGAGACCTTGACCGCGCGCGCCACCGCCGCGCGCCGCCGCCGGCCGGCCAGGCGCGGGAACCCGTGCTTGCGTGTAAACCTAGATGGAACACAATAGCAACAGTACAGCCACGGGCCGACTTCGTCGCGAGAATTCTTCGCGCACGATCAATCTTTCGACAAGCCATTTCCTCTGGTATGCACCCAGCCTAACCCCCTTCGTTTCGATACAACTAGCTCGATTTACTTTGCACTACACGCATCACAAATCGAGCCCAAAGATCGATAAAAATATGTTTACAAACAGTAAAACAGAGCAGTCCCGACCTTAAATTAGAAGGCGAGTATTGGCCGACCCAGTGGCCGATTTGGCAAATCTTTTGAACAATTTTTAGTCAACCTATAGGACTCCATAACCCATTTCACAGAAGTCGATTTCATCGACTACGCGCCAAGAAATTGGATCCCAAAGTTTGACAAAATCCTGTTTTAAAAACAAAAAAACTCCTTCGATATGACGTGCGTCCCGCCAAACCGGACGATGTAGTCGCGAACCAAAAGCATCGAAAGGTGCGTATCGAGTTTGTGGACGTGTGAGCTTTGACGGAATTCAAATTGGTTGCGTGTGTGCGACGAATTTGATGCGTATCCGTCGAAATTCACCGTATCGGCCTCTGTGCAAATTTTTTAATTACTTTGTGCACGTTCATCAGATCGAGACGAAACTTGTGCCAACAGGACCATATCATTTTTTTGGTCCTGTATGCTAAGTTTGGTCCAATTTTGAGACAGTTGATCGGATCGCCGTTTTGCGGGCCCACGATCTGACTCAACAGGCAATTTTGTGCACAGTCCACCGAAATCCAACTTTGGACATACGATTGGGTTCATATCTGAAAACTGGACCTGTTGATATATAGTTTGATGACTTTAGAGACCATAGACTTTGGTATATTTTTCGGTGCAAAGCAGGTCCAACAACGGACGTCGTTTTGACCGAAAATTACCGTTTTGCCCCTGTGTCCAGAATTGGACTTAAGTACAGGCAATTCTAGTTAATTTGACTATTCTGAAAACGTTGGTAATATTTATTTCAGCATCCGGAGATTTCTGCATGTATTGACTGATTGTGGCTCATTGAGTGGTATAGTATTATCGATTTCACCAGCACAGGACCCCAGGCGAGTACATCTCTGATAGTTTTTATATTTGATTATCTCTATGATTCTTGTACTTAGTAGTGTTTTACATTGATACCATATTGATTCTTGACACGATATTACACGAGATAGTAGTTATG
Organism: Iris pallida; assembly: GCA_029216955.1. NCBI lineage: Eukaryota > Viridiplantae > Streptophyta > Magnoliopsida > Asparagales > Iridaceae > Iris > Iris pallida. The sequence goes on from JANAVB010038820.1 coordinate 429,292, forward strand.
GATTCTTTACATGTTGTTCGTGACCAATCAATTACCGTGTTCGTGACCTGTTTGGATCAATGAGTACTGGTCTGGCGGGAAAATACTCTAGACATGTAAACAAACCCAAAATTATACTTGCCCAATAGCAGCCTCATACTTCACGTGCGGGTGCCGGATCTTATTCTTGCCTAATAGCAATCGTACATTTCATGTGCGGGGTGCCGGATTTAGCCTTAGCCATTTACATGTCGAAGTAGTATTTCAATTCACTAGATAGGTACAGTGTCTAGTTCTACAATATATATTGCTGGCTACAGGTCTTCTCTGTTTTTAGTACTTACTTGCCTTGTTCACCATGCTCAGTTTCTGTCATGATTCTATAATTATCTTTTCGTCGTGTATTTCATTATTATTTACAGATTTATGAATTTTACCATTTATTGAATCTATTGTGAGATTTACTCGTTCTATTCCTGACTGGAAACCAATATTTTTCAGGTTTAGCCGCGATCACTCTTAGCATGGGAAGGCATGTGTATCCTGAGGCCAACCTAGAAATAGATAGCAGTTGTATCATTTTCATTAATTGTGAGAACTTTATATTTTCTTTAATTATAAATATTGTAAATGTTGTAATCAAATTTAGAAATGTGAATGAGCAATAAAGTCTATTTTGAACATTTATTTCTTGCGAGCTTGACAGCGTTCTACCATCGACTCTGTGGCGTAGGCTGGCTTGGATACGTCTCGTATCCGAAAAAGCAGGTTCAGGTCATGACAGGTCAGGCTACACCCTACGTGCGGTGAGGGTGGAGCTATGAACAAGCGAATAAGAATACAAGTAGGGTATTAATCACATAACCACTAATAACTTTCCATCCTCGAGTAGTATAATGGATCCGGACATGTCACGTCATGACACAGGATTCAAAAACAGGAGGCTAGCCCACTCCCAAATTGGTGTCTATACAAGTACAAGAAAAATAAGATCGAACAATGTATCAATATACCAGGAAAGTCCAGGAACAACATCTCATGACAGGATCCGACATATACTAGTCCGTGTACCATTGTGTCGGGAATCAAGTAAAACACTACAACTGAATCGGATATAGCAGATATCAAGACAATAAAAACTATCAGAGAATGTACTCACCTGCGGTCCTGAGCTGTCAATGAGAATAGATGCTCAGAGTGATGTCACGGACCTAAAGATGAGATATCATGAGTTAATTGGGGTTTGACAGTGTATGGCATGATATTCTAGTGTATGCTATACAATCTAGGTCAACTCAGTCAAACTAAGTTAAACTAGGTCACACTAAGTCAAACTAGGTCAAACTGGGTCAAAGATTGACTTACAGTTGACTTTTAGTCAATTGGTCAACTCTGATCAACTCCTAGTCCAATCTAGACTAATGGTTGACTCACAGTTAACTTTTGGTCAACTGGTCAACTCTTGTCAAGTTCTAGTCAATTCTAGGCTAAGTGTTGACTTTTGGTCAACTTTGAGTCAAAACAGTCAACCATGGTCAAACGGGGTCAAAGCTAGTCTAGGTATCCTATTCCCAACCTTTACCTACTAAGATACCATATACTTTGGTCATATTGGTACCCCAATACCAATACCTTCAATAGGGTAAACCACTCATTTACCTTGTAGGTAAGGCCAATATCCTAAGATATCACTATGGTATCTCAAGATACACTCTAACTACCTAGCATATCTAACATCTATATATATATATCCTAACTTAACATAGGCTAAGATATCTTAATATCTTCAATAGGCTAAGTGTTGACTTTTGGTCAACTTTGAGTCAAAACAGTCAACCATGGTCAAACAGGGTCAAAGCTAGTCTAGGTATCCTATTCCCAACCTTTACCTACCAAGATACCATATACTTTGGTCATATTGGTACCCCAATACCAATACCTTCAATAGGGTAAACCACTCATTTACCTTGTAGGTAAGGCCAATATCCTAAGATATCACTATGGTATCTCAAGATACACTCTAACTACCTAGCATATCTAACATCTATATATATATCCTAACTTAACATAGGCTAAGATATCTTAATATCTAAAGCTCAACTTAACCACTAACATACCTTAACAAATTCTAACATCTAACTAACTAACAACATCTAACATACAACTTAGAAATTAGCATATCTAACATACATATCTCTCTGACTTCTAACATCACTCACCCACACATAGACACACAAACTTAGGCTAATAAAATAGGGTGCAAATGGGGCTAAGGGGGCTGCCCATTTGATGCTGTAACTGTAGCCAAAGAAGGTTGTTGCTGCTGCTGCCCAAGGACAGCAGCTCTTGGCTGCTGCACAGCAGCCAACAGTGGCTGCTGTTGTCATCTACTGCTGTTGGCTGCTGCCATGGGGGCAACAGTCCCCCCTCCTTCTCTTCTTCAATTTCACTCATCCATCTATCTATCTACCTATCTATCTATCTGTCTATCTATCTATCTATCTATCCCTCATATACTCTCATCTACACACACACACTCATCTAACCACCACTAACACTATAGACAAAGACACACACACATACCACCACACTACTCACTAACACACTAACTAAACACAAATCAAACACACACACACACACAAGACCAATATATATATATATATATATATATATATATATATATATATATATATATATATATATATTTTTTTTTATTTTTTTTATTTTTTATTTTTATATATATATATATATATATATATATATATATATATATATAATATATATATATATATATATATATATATATTTAAAAATATATATATATATATATATATATATATATATATATATATATATTTTTAAATATATATATATATATATATATATATATATATAAAAACAGTCCACTTATTAAATAGGCATCAAAATGACAAGTAGAGGCTAAAATGGATTATGTAGGCTAAACCACAACGATTCAACCATGGGCATCCAAATAAAACCCATTCTAACCATCCTAACTAACATCAATCCATCCTCTAACATGTCTAAAACTGAAATTAAAACACAAATAACCCTATTAGGCATTAAACCAAACACGTGGGGTGCCTCCTCTTGGAAACTCTCCATGGGGACACCAAAACTATCCCAACTTCCTAGAAGGGACTCATGAGAGCCTCTAAACCAAAACTAATGGTGGTTAATGCATAGGGGTGGTCCTAATGAATGCAAACCTATCTAAAATGAAATAAAAATCAAAATAGAGAGATGGTTATACCTATTAGGAGTTGGATCCCAATGATACTCTCAAATGGACACGTCTCCGACACGAAAACTCCTTGAGATTGGACATCCTTCCTTGCTCCTTGCTCCAAAGCCTTGCTAGCACCTTATCCTTGGTAGATTAGGTGAAATTGAGGGAGATTGGATGGGTTTGAGAGATCAAAATCTAGAGAGAAGCTCTCAAGTTTTGGGGAAGAACTAAATTAGGGATAATGGAGACAACTACCAAATAAAAAAGGGGAAGAAACCCTCATATAGTGGCCAGCTACCCTTAGCCCTAATGGGCCCATTTGAAATGTCCACCTTGCCCCTCTTTGGTCTCCTTTGGGTCAATTTAAGTCATGTCTAAGGTTGGGGTCAAAATGGTGAAGTTCTAATCTCTAATTGAACCATTTGTGTCATGTAGGATTAGCCTAATTATACTAGACTAATTAGTGAAATTTATGGGCCATGCCTAACCAATCTTTGGATTCCGACTAGAGTCTAAACTACATGGATCACTAACACAAGTCGGAACGAGATGAAAAGCGAACTCGACTTAACTAATCCCCAAATAACAATATTAATAAATAAATAAACACAAAATATCATAAAATAAAAAATAACCATTTTACCCTCATTTATGAAAACTGGAAGTGATAGTAAGTTTGTTGTATAAATCTATATTCTTCAATGGGATAATAAGTATTTAGACCATGGTCTTATATCAGTTTAGAATTTAAGTCCTAATATGTCCAATTGAAAAATCTAGACCCTGAATTTTTCGTATTTTTTTCTTTTTTTCTATTATACCCTCCCTTCATGTTTGATAATAAAAAAATTATATCTAGGTTAGAAAGGGTATAATAGAAAAAAAAAAGAAATAAAACTCCAGTATTCAAACTCTCAAATTGAACATGTGAGAGCTTAAACTCTAAACTGGTATAAAACCTAGGGTGTAAACTCTAATTAGTCAATTCTTCAATTATGAGTAGTCTTTCCTTTTAAATGCCTTTATCTTATATTGTTAGTCATTTATTTCTCATTGTGACATATAAATTCCATCTCCAGTGGGTGTTTCTATCTCCTCTATTTCAAAGGTACAAAAAATTTTTAGCCGATTGATTTTTTATAACAAATTTTATCTTATGGGGCAGTAAGGTAGGATGGAGAATTTCTAACATGATTTCTACATGTAAAAACTATCATAAAAATTCTCCATCTCTCATAACAATTAATATGAGACCATACTTCACTAAACTTATACTTTTATTTTTTACTACATATGATAGAAATAGAATACTATTGGAAAGTATTTGTGTGTTTTACAATTTCGATAGAAATTTCCACAATAACAAGCCAGATACAAAGTCAATTCTAGAAATCCCCAATTATCCACTCATTTGTCACACTTAGGTATGTCGTTACCCATCACCACATGAGTGCATGTATTTATTTGAAATTGATGTTGGAGTAGGTGGGGTTCCCAACCTATATGGAGAAGACCCCGGAGTGCGACGAGCGTCGTCTGTGTGTTAGAGAAGCTCGGGGAGGTGACGAGACCATTCGGAGACGAAGAAGAAGCTTGGGAGCTACCAGAGTACTTTCTGGAACATGGGAGGCAGAGTTTGGGCCGAACTCTGCCCCTTTGGTTCCAGAACTGTTTTGTCACAAAAACACAGAGTTCTGGCCGAACTTTATGTCGACGGACTGAGGCTGATTTTAGGATATTTTTTATACCGTTGGATCATATCCTACGGTCCAGGTTTTGCTACGGATTAGGGGGTTTATACGTGGTTTTTTCTAACCCTAATCACAACACAACATTGAGAAAAATAGAGAGAAAAGAGGCAAGAGTGCCATTGCAACTTTAGGAGATAAGAAGGAGGATTGAAGGCCATTTTCGAAGGAGGATCGTATTCGGGTGATCTCTACTTGTCGTCTTTGTTCTTCGTAGCCTTGTAATCAATTATTCTTGCTTTCAAGTGTTGTGGAGATCCGTATTGGATCGGAAGAAGTTTGTAGAGGGTGTACTCCTTTATTTCATAGTGAAGGTTTCTCAAGGGTTGGACTCCGATCGTCCCATGGTTTTTTCCCGTAAGGGCTTTTCACATCAAAAATTCTTTGTGTCTACGTAGATTGTGTTTGGTGTTTGGTTTGTGCGTTGTATTGCTCGGTTCTCTCGCAGGTACTCTCTAGTTTAGAAAAAGGTTTTTGTGCTTCTTTCCCATCAAAGTGGTATCAGAGACGGGTTCTAGAATTTAGAAGGGTGTCAGGAGTTTACAGGAAACTAGAGAGGAGAGATAGACGCGAAGCCTGTGCGCATGGTGAACCTAAACAGCACCAACTATCATTATTGGCAGAGCAAAATGAAAGTTTTGATATTTATCAAGAAGCTGTATATGCCTAAATTTGCTTTCGAGTGATCAGTTGATAAATCCGATGAGGACTGGAATTTTGAGCACATACAAGTGTGCGGATATATCAGACAGTTCATTGACGATAACGTGTACAACCACGTTGCTAATATTGAGCACATGAAGACGTTATGGGATAAGCTGGAATCTTTGTACACCAAGAAGACCGGGGTAAACAAGTTGTTCCTGATCTAGATAATGATGGGTCTGCGGTACAAAGATGGGATGTGGTTGACCAGCTATCTTCGATGGAAGTCAAGTTCTATGACGAGGTTCAGGGACTATAGCTGATGTATACATTGCCAGACTCGTGGGAGACCATACGAGTATCTATGATCGCTTCTGCTCCAGAAGGCATGGTCAATCTGGAGTTTGCCAAGAGCAGGGTACTGAATGAAGAGATACGGAGACTTTCTCAGGGCACTTCATCCATATCCCACCACTCAGAGGCGTTAGTTTCATAGAGCCACAGAAGGGGCAAAATCAGGGGTCCAGGTGGTGGGAGAGACAAGAGTAGGAGGAAGTCCAAGGGTCGGTAGGAGGACTTAGAGTGTTACCATTGTGGCAAGAAGGGCCATGTCACGACCCGCACCCGCTTTTCGGATACGAAGCATGTCCAAGCCCAGCCTACACCGCAGTTGTAACACCCCAGAACCAGAATACTGGAGAGCGGGGGCGTACATAGCCAGCTACGTATATTGAAGTGCAACCCACCTCGCTATACGGTCACGGCTGTCTAGATACATGGGGGTTTAACTACAAGCCAACAGTCTCCTATGGTCATGAACCAGCCTATTGTCTCAATCTCAAGCAAGCAATAATAGTTACAAGATGTTAGAGCACCAAATATATAATAGCAAGGCATCCCATACATTACATATTGGATGATCATGAAGCTAGTCGTACGAAATGTCAAGACTAGCAAGAGTTCAGTCATATATGATCAACCCTAGGATCTGTCAATCATGTTACAGCCCGTAGGCGGACAGTAAATAAAGGTACAATACGAGCTAACACGTGCTCGTCGGCTAAACACCTCAAAAGAATAATTTTTACAGTAAAATAGGAGGACAAAAAGAAACCCACTCGTTGCCAAGGTTACGCCTTGCGGTCACCATCTGGCTGGAAGATAGGTGGATCCTCTGGTACTGCTCCGATATCTGGCCACACAAAACTAGCTGGGTCAGACCCCAGAGAGAGCAAGTGCCACAAAGGAGGCTTCATTTAGGAACTAAAACCAGCATATCACAATAGAATATTAAAGGTAATAAATAAAGAACTAATAATAATAAAGATAACAACAGTAAACTGAGTACGAGGAAACCATTCAAGTAGCCTGGTCACAACCCTTAAACCAAACAAGGACCGGGGTTGTAGTCCTTTACCTGAATAGAAAACCGTCTCAAATACTATTGGTACAATGAAGACAATAAACGAAGAGAGGACACAGAACTGCTCCGGGAGCCAGGTTACAACCTTTAAACCAAACAAGGACCGGGGTTGTAACCCTTTGCCTGAACAAAACTGGACCCCCGATCTTTATCGCTAAGGCCAGTATAAATAATCATGGTATTAAGGTAATGTAAAACATGACGAACATGGCATGGGGTTGCAATAAGACAATAAACGAAGAAAGGACACAGAACTGCTCCGGAAGGTAGGTTACAACCCTTAAACCAAACAAGGACCGGGGTTGTAACCCTTCGTCTGAACAGAACTGGACCCCCGATCGTTATTGTTAAGGTCAGTATCAATAATCATGTCATGTCATAATCTTGCACAGGATCAGGATAAGACTAAGCTGGAATAAACTCCATCCAATCAATCACGGCCAATCAAGAGTACGGCTTGATACTTTTAACTAACTAGGGTTTGTTTCACTTAACAAAATTGCCAAACAAAAGGTTGGATTTTGAAAATAAAACGAGAAAAAGTACAAGAAGTACAAATTTGATTCTGGGAAAGTATTATTATGGAAGTCTGATTCGTAAATGATCACTTTGTTCCTTGGACCATATGATGATGATGAAGATCACTGCTTGGAGTAGAACAACTTGGAAGAACTAAGTCACCAGAAAGGTATCGACGCACTTGGGCACTGATGGCGAGGCCGAATGCTTTCCTGCTTTGCTTCACTCTGTTCTGAAAGAAAAGTTGAAGAAGAATGCTCCGGAGAATCAAAATCTTGAAGTCCTGATCTCTGTATTCTTTCCTGTTCTCTCTCTGTCTGTCCCCTTGAGAAAAATGAGTCTATTTATAGACTGGGATTTCTGTGCGTAAAAGATCATCAAAGTCTGTCTTTATGCTAACAACTGTCACCCATGATCAGAGTCATCCTTTGCCTACGTTGACACGCGTTCCATCATTTCAGTAAGAATAGGATACATGTACACACGTTCTTCGAAATATGTGCATGAAGGCCATGTAGGCAAACCACGTTCCAAACTGGCCAGAAAGAATAGGGCGTAAAAATAGCTCAAACATCCTCTGGGCGTAAAACAGTGAGATGAGCGTAAAATAGCTCTGTCATAGGTTCCCCGCGTAAAGTAGTTATTGAATAACCTTGAGCGTAAAATGGCTCAAATAGACTTTACACACACATTATTTTATGAGCGTAAAAACTCATGTAAAACTCCGTGCGTAAAAGAAACCATACAGTGAGCGTAAAGTAGCTCGATCCCCATAAACGACAACAATGGTCTTTGTATAAGACAAATCCCATTGAATTCTGTGGTAAATGCCATCATTAACATCTTCATGTCAGAGTTTGCATTAAATGCGAGATTTGACAGTTTTGTCCAGCGTAAAAGAGGCTGCTCTGTCCTTGGCGTAAAATCACAGGTGTAGACCCAAGCGTAAAATGATCAGCCTGCTTAGGCGTAAATTGATTAGCCTAGTCTTGGACGTAAAAGAGATTACCCGTTCTGCTTGGTATAAAAACCGATCACTTATGAATGGGATGACTCTTTCTTTGAAGCACTTTTTACGCTCCTACAAGATCTTCTTCAAAGTTTTCAAATATCTCCAACATTTGAAACACTTTGAACAGAAGCGTAAAAGTTGAGATTTGATCTACCAGCGTAAAATTTGGGATACGCAACCATCATCCGCGTAAAATCGGGGATGTCCAACAGTCGGCGTAATCTCCAATAGTGTCGATCAACACTTAATTGTCACAATGAATTTCTTTTTTCGAAACTTTCGAATACCTTTTCGTTTCCCCGAGTTTGCATTTATAATGAACAGTTTCCAATGAGGAATATGGAGAGTTGATCTAACCATATAAATGAGGAGAAATTCTTCACTCTTGTCATTCATCTCCATAGTGACATGGCGCCCAAGAAGGAGATTAACAATAAAGAGGCTTCAGGCTCAAGGATTAACTTTGAGCGAGCACGCAACTTTGTAGCGTGCTTCGGATTAACTCCAGCGGTCTTTAGCCGCATCGATGGTGGTCCCCCGACTGCATATAAGGGCTCAGGAGATGCAGAAGCGTTTTTAAATCTGATGCATCGCTCCGGGATTCACAACATGCGTGAGTTAGGTGCCTCCCTTCGTCAGTCCAACGAAGGAGAGGGAAAATGAAATTCCATGTATTGCGACTCTCTTATATGTAGGGGTCCACTCCCTCCCTTTTTTATAAATAAAGTCTGATGTTAATCTCAACTGTTCAACATTTATTTTAACTGCTTCTATGATTGTTCATTCCCAAGAAACAAACTTGACACGTGGCGTCTGTCTTGTGGTTATGAGAGCCTTAAAATAGGATCTTCCCCCGAAATAGACTCTTTCCAACAGTTCTTCAGCCTTTATAAATAGCCGAGAATGTTTCATATATTCTCGTACTCATTCCACTGAAGATAACTTTCCGTAATGTTGTTCTCCAACAAATGAGGATGGTGAAGCTTTCCCACGGTGTTCTTTTGTATGCCCAGTCATTAGACGCAGATTTAACCACCATTAGAGCCAAACCATTCGACTCAAATGGTAAATCCGATCGTAAGCAAATATCTGTCTTTAGAATTTTTTTTGTAAATTCTTGACGAGCGTAAAAACTTGCTAAAACACTGGCATAAAAACATTGTTGAAGCACCGACGTAAAAACCTTGTTGAAGCACTGGCGTAAGAAGCCTTGCAGATTGCTGGCGTAAAAGCCTTGTTGAATCACTAGCGTAAGAGCCTTGCTGAAGCATTGGCGTAAAATGCCTTGCTGAAGCATTGGCGTAAAATGCCTTGCTGATTCCTGGCGTAAAAAGTCTTGCTGAATCACTGACGTAAAAGCCTTGCTGAATCACTGGTGTAAAAGCCTTACTGAAGCACTGGCATAAAAAACCTTGTGAACTGTTTTTAATTAGCGTTTAATACGCATCTGATAATACTTCTTCTTTGTTGTTTTCTACAGAAGTTTGGCTGAGCAGCTTTTCCAGAACCGGCATTGGCAATTTTGACGTTGTGAGGAGCGTTCTTCTGACATTAACATCAGGGAGCTCATGCACTTTTGACGCGCAAATCAGACAACTCAGAACTCTTCGTGAGATAGAAGGGTCTTCCTCTGTTGGTAGGAAGAGCCTTTATACACGGAGAGTTGGATGGTGGAGTCAACTCTACCCCGAGAAATCGGGTAGTAGAGTTCCTTTCATGGCAGAACTAGGAATCATATCCCAATGCTGGATACATTCCTATCTCCTTTGAGGTGCTGCCACTAATCCACCAATTGTATTGGCAGCAACACGCCTTTGGGCTGCCATACTCTGGGGTTCTCCTCTCGTCTAAGAGAGAAGACCAGAGTTTGATTCCTGCTGTTCTGATTGCCACTGGGGCTCAGACAGTCAGGAACTGCCACCAACAATGAACTCGTCAAAGAGGATCAAAGAAGAAATAGATCTCTATTAGGTTATTATTGGTGTATAGAATGAAAATCCAAGAATGTAAAAGATTTCCATTGTAACTTGTAAGAAAGTCTAAGAAATGTAATAGGCTTTTTGATGATATGGGAATGAAAATGATAATTCTTCTATGATCAATGATTTGTATCTATCTGGATGTAATATGGACATGATAGATAAATGAAATCTTATTTTCTATTTTAGAGTATATGATACTATCAGAGGTAATATGGACATAATAGCATATATGAACTCAAAAGAAAATTAGATTAATATATATGCAGAGGTCAAATAGAAGTGATAGATAGGAAAAGAAAGTAGATTTAATATTTATTCAGAGGCCATAGAAACATGAGAAATAGTGAATCCCACTTTCTAATCAATTGATATAGAAGATATAAAATCCCTTTCCCTGGAAACAAGAAGTCAGCTTAACCAAACCTTGGTAGCTGGGGAATAAGAAGACAGATATTGTGAGCGTATATGCAAGACAGTGGATGAATCAGCGTATTTCTTAGAAACAGAAAGGACGATTCAATTCCTTAATGGATGAACCTGGTAACATGAACGGACGAGTCTTTTCGGAAATGAAAAGTCGTTTCTCCACTTCAGAAACTAGTTCATTAATAATTCTCCTCTATAAATAGGTAAGAATTTTCTGTAATCATTCCATTCTTATTTCTGCTTCTCTTATTGGAAATGTCTTTCGAAGATGTACAGCAAAAGAATGAAGTCCCCCGAAAAATCGAGAGCATCATTGATACGTTCTCCGTTGAACCCCATGTATCAGGCTCATCAGGCTCGACTGAAATAGCTCTTCTGCGCCCAAGCCACCCGAAGACATTCTTGTTTTTTTAGTAGAGCCAGGGAAAACTCCTGAAGAAGAAGCGTCGAGGATGGCTGTCTGCAAACTTTCATGAGTTCAGGAAACGATGCCTTCTATACATTGGCCGACTATGTATTCAATAAGGAAGGAAGTGGCCCTCGTCCTTAGTCTTTTATTTTGAACAAAAATAATAATAAAAGAAGTTTTATTTTTGTTCTTTCTTCTTCTTTTTTTATACATAGTATTTCTTAAGAAATTTGCCATTGATCGGTAGCATGAATAGATCTTCATTGGGTTTTGACAAGCGATAGGCGCCATTGGAAAACACGGACTCAATTACATAAGGGCCTTCCCATTTTGCTTGGAATTTTCCTTTACTTTTATGAGTCATTACCATCGGTCTCCGAACAGTTAATACGAGCTCGCCCACTTTGAATACCCTCTCCTTAACATTACGATTAAAAGTTCAAGATATGCGGGCTTGGTACAGTTCAGTGTGTTGTTGTGCTTGAAGACGCTTCTCATCCAATCCTTCAAGTTCTTGGAGTCGTAAGCGATCATTATTCTCTGTAGTTAGCTCATTAGCAATGGCTATTCGTAGAGAAGGGATCTGGATTTCCAATGGGAGAACAGCTTCGCATCCGTAAACTAATGAGAATGGTGTAAAACCAGTAGGAGTCCGGACTGTTGTTCGATAAGCCCATAAACATTCTCTAAGTTTCTCATTCCAATCACGTTTATTGGAAGAAACAAACTTTTTAAGAAGTTTGATGATCGTCTTATTGAAAGCTTCAGCTAAACCGTTAGCAGCTGGATTATAAGCCGTAGAAGCCAGATTCTGAATTTGATTCTTATCACAGAATCAAAAAAATGCTTGACTGGCAAATTGTGGACCATTGTCATGAATTATCCGTCGAGGAATCCCAAAACGATAAATGACATGGTGCTTGATGAAACTGATCACATTAGATGTTTTTACTTCTGCAAGGGGGACCGCTTCTGCCCACTTTGAAAAGTAATCGGTTATAGCTAGTATGAACCGATGTCCTTTGACAGAAGGAGGGTTAATAGGACCAATGACATCCATACCCCAAGCTTCGAAGAGCCAAGAGGCTGCTGTAGGATATAGAAATTCCGATGGTTGATGAATAAAATTAGCATAAATCTGACATGCTTTACATCTTCTGGCATAGTCTACAGCATCTGCTATCATAGAAGGCCAATAATACCCCATTCTCCGAATACGGTCTTGCAACTTTGGACCCGGTTGATGAGCACCACAGACACCATCATGAGCCTCACGCAGTGTTTGTTTGGCTTCACTTTCTGAGAGACAGCGCAGCAAGAGTCCGTCATATGAACAACGATATAGCATATGTAAAGACGAATCATAATAGAATCGAAATGATCGTCTCTTAATTGATGCAGCTTCTTTAGGATCTTCAGGCAAAATTCCATGAACTGCATAATCAATGAATGGAGTTCTCCAATCTTTCTGCTGGGAACTTGACTCTGTAGTATAACTTTGTTCAATATGTAGACTACTTTTCACACAGAAGATGTCTCGGTCTAATAAAGTAATTGTATTTTGCCTTCTGATTGGGACAGCCAAGTCTGCAGCTAAGCTGGCAAGAGCATCAGCCTCCACATTCTGAGAGCGTGGTACAAATTCAATGAAGAATCCTTTGAATGATAGGACCAACTCGACTACCACTTGATGATAGGGGATGAGATCAGGATTTTTGACTTCATAAGTCCCTCTAACTTGATTAATGATCAATTGAGAATCTCCATAAGCCTCTAAGAATTCAATATCCAATTGTTTTGCTACTTGGAGACCAATCAATAGAGCATTATATTCTGCTACATTGTTAGAGCATGGCTCATTAAGAGAATAGGCACGGTATATAACCATTTTGTCAGGAGAAACCAAGACAATTCCTACCCCAGAGACAATATTGCCTTTAGGTCCCACTCGTGATGCTCCATCAAAATATAATTGCCATATATCATTCTTCAAAGTCATGTTACAATCCATTACTTCGTCTGGAATGTCTTCATATAACTTCGAAGTTTCAGGTATAGGATGAGCAGCTAAAAAATCAGCTAATGCTTGACCCTTCATTGATTTTTGAGGCACATACATCATATCATAAGGAGTGAGCAACATCGCCCAGGTAGCTAACCTGGAATTAAGAATGCTCGGTTTCTTCATCAATACCCGAATGGGATTTATTCTGGAGATGACATGAATAGTCTGTCCGGTAACATAATGTCTTATCTTTTGGACGGCAAAAACCAAAGCTAGATATTCTTTTTCTACAGGAGTATATCTGTGTTCAGCTCCGACCATCATTCTGCTCAGATAATATATTGCTTGTTCATGACCCATATCACTTTTCTGTGCCAGAAGAGCGCCAAGTGAATGATCTAAAGCTCGAACATATAGCAAAAATTGTAACACCCAGTTTTTCAAATGAGGGTAATTTTGAACTTTTGTATTTTAAATCATTTAATAATGATATTTAAGTTATGATATGATTTTTGGTGATTTTTAGTTATTTTAAAACTATTTAATTGAGTGAAATATGACATTGGTGTTTTGCTAGTGTAACCTTAGTCATGCATGACCTAGAAGACTAATCATGACCAAGAAGACCTAATCATATGTTTAGGATTTCAAATTTCTACAATTAAGCCTAGGGGTATTTTGGTCATTTTGACACTTTTGTGAAATTGTGAATTATATTAATTAAATATGTGTTAGTTACATTGTTGAGACTTGACCTAGAAGTTAGCCTAATCTAGATGTTAACCATGACCCTAGAAGCTAAGTTAGAGGATTTCAATTAAGTAATCACATTAGTGTAATATGTAGATATTATTAGGAAAGATATTTTACTTTTGAGATATTTGTGAAAAGAAGCCTTGGACCAATAGGAAGCTTGGAAATTGGGTGGAGGAACCTCAACCACTCATCTAAAACCCTAACCCTAAGGTTTTCAACAGCCATACAAGCCCCCTTCCTCCTATAAGTATCCTACTTAGGAAATAATTGCCTCCTTTAGAAAACCTAGAAAAAGCCCTACTTGTTCTTCCCTAAAACTCTTCCCATTAATCCAAATTGAGCCCAAATTGAGTCAAATCAATTGCATCATCATCCCCAACAGTAGAGGATACTTGTGGGTGCTTGCTAGCAAGGTTCGAGGACGATTAAACCGGAGAAAATCGAGGAAGACGTCGATTTGAGGCTCTTTACATTGAGATTTTAGCTCTCAATAGGTAAACCTATCTACACCCATTGAAATCATGATTTTTCTTCATAGATGCATTCATTTAGGGTTCCCCTAGGTGTAGCCCAAGTTTGGTAGGAATCCATGTCCATTTCGTGTCCGTATCAGACACGTATCGGTGTTTTTAATAACGTGTTTGTTGAAATGTTTGTTAGAATTAAATAGTGTTAATTTCAAAAACTAATTGAATGGAAAAATAGTTTTTGTATTGTAGATCATGAATCCATAAGACTGAGTCGACTTTCGAGTCGTGTCCGTGTCCAAAACGGACACGAACTCACTGCACGACACCCCGTCTACATGCCCTGCTACCCGACCCCTATTTCTCTCTACACACGACACATGGACACGTACAATTTGACACAGAGGTGGGGGCCATCACTGACAGACCCCCCTCGAGTTTTACGACACATAGTATCGTGTCGGAGACGAAAACACGCGCGCACTGATTTTACACACACTGTGCACGCGAGAAAATCTGCACTGACACGCACTTCGTGTCGTGTCCTGTCACCACTAGGACACGATTCAGGGTGTTGGTTGTGTAGCCCTATAACCCCTCTACGTGCGTGCATGATCCCATGGGTGTTCGTGCCCTGTGTTGTGCGTAAACGTGCACGACCTGGCCGCACGAGGTCACTGTTTCACTGTTTTTACTGATACTTAATTCTTTGGTCTGTTTGGACACTTTTGTCTGTTTGATGGACACGGGGACATCTCTTACATGTACACAATCATGCCCACACACCTGAAACACAACTGCACACATTAAATAGGGTGTTCATGTAAGTTAGGTTCGATTTGAACTGACAGGTAAATGGAAAGATAACTGAGATGTTGTTCTCTGATTTTAAAATGTTAATTTGAATTCACTATCTACTGTGATGTTGTTGAACCTGAGAAATGCTGAACAGTTAGTGATTATCTATGGGTTCTTAAGTTATAAACCTGTGAATTTGGTGTTAGGCTTTTTGGATTACGAATTGGTGAATGGGGAAGTTCATGTTTTCAGGAATGATAACTGAGATTAGATTGGGTTCTATAGGAACCTGACATTATAAGAAAATCCCTTACTTGCATTTTCAGATGATTACATGTTGTGGAATGTTGTGAACTGATACTTGTTTTAATTTCAGAGTTGTAGTTTATTGAGGTTCAGTGATTATCTATGGGTTTAGATTTATAATGTTCAATGTATAAATGCTATGTTCACATGTATCCAACATTTCTATGTAAACTAAAATCTGAGTTCATTTTGAACCTGAGAAATTCTGAGATTGAAACTGATAACCGAGATTTGGAGACTTGTTTAGGTTCGAATAGGTTAGAATGTGTGCACTGTTTTGTGATCTGTCAAGGCTATTAATTTTTGAGTTGAAGGTATATACAACTGTCTATTAATACCTGAGATTACCCATATTAATACCTGAGAATGGAGTGTCATGTGTGTGCCATAGGTTTACTGATTTCTAGGATGCAATGCAAAGAAAGTTTATACATGTGTATTAGGTAATTTTTAATGATAATTTCAACTGTATTTGTTAATAGATGTTATCTGGATAAGTACTTGGGTTTCCAGTTTTGGTTTTTAAATTTCAGTAGGTTGTTTGACTTGAACTGTTAGTTAATGACCTGAAATTGAATGTGAATGCCTGATTTTGGCCTGACAAATGCATTGGCATTGGCATTGGCATGGCCTGCCTTGACTGGCCTTGGCATGGACTGTATTGGCAGGGCATGCCTTGACTGGCTTGGCATTTCCAAATAGGTGAGGAGAGGGAGTGCCTGCAGGGCAGTGCAAGGCCTGGCCTCCTCTTTCCTGTGAGTTAATTAGTTGGTTGAGTGTTAGAATTGAAATCCAGAGTTTTCTTTGAATGAAATCTGTAAAGACTGAACTTAATTATTCAATGAAACACTGAGACTAATCTGAGTTGAACTTGGAAACATGAGTCACTCACACTGTTGGAATTATACTGTTTTTCACACCATATGTTGACACACACATTGAATCACAACATTACACACACATACATGAACACCTAGCCCACTGCCTACCACCTGTTCTGAATCCATGTATGCCCTGTCCATGCCCATATGTAGGGTTCAACTGCATCTAATTGTCCTAACATTCACTTAGGCTAGTCATTCTATAATTCCATTTATGCATATAGGGTACATTATGCAATGTATATGCTTAATATCTAATTATATGCATTGTAAATATGTAAGCATGTAGATAATCAAATGCATTGGCATATAGGTTTGTATGCACATATGTATGTATGTAGGTAATGACAGGAATCATGTAATGCATGTGAGAAATGAATACATGGATGAATGTAGAAATGCAAGCACCTATGAAAATATGCCTATGATTGAATGAATGTAAGTTCAAATATATGAATATAATGTAAGCATGTATATATATGTAATATGTGTTCTCTATGACTTGTAATAGTGCTAGGATTCTAGTCTAGACTTGGTTAGCCCTAGTGAGATTTGTTGGACTAGGATTGACCTAGTTTGACTAGAGTGTTGACCCAGAGTTGACCAAGTTTGACCTGGACCTAGTTTGACCTAGACAGTTGACCAAGTTTGACTTAGAGTTGACTTTGACCTAGATTGACCCAAAAATCATGTAGATTGTATCGTAGATTTTATTTACCTTGTTTTAAATACATTATAACCTGTACTGCTCTATTTAGGACTTTGTGACTCTGGTGCAGACATCTGATATTTTATTACTCTTTTCAGAGTATCAGGCGAGTACATTCTCTGATAGTTCTTTCATTTACTTGTCAATTACTGTACTTCAGTTCTAGTTAGCTGTATGTGATTCTCTGTTACAAACACGTAGTATTATTTCTGAATCTATGTATGCGACACACATACTTACTTGTCTTACCTCTATTATTCGAATCACCATACGAATCATCATACGAATCACTATTCGAATCACCCTATTTGTATCTTCATATGTTGGTTGGACTTGTATTCGTCTTATGTGTTGGATTACGGATTCATTTGTATTAAACTGGGCGGGGAAATACTGATTAGACATGTAGACATATCCCCCTATTCGAATCACCCCTCTGTGCATTATATTCGAACGATAGCCATCACACACTTCGCGAGTGTGTGGTGTGCCGTATTACCTACAGCCGTTTACATGTCGATCTCGGTATTTTAAAACACACTTGGAGAATTTATTCGAATCATTGTTTGATTATTATTCGAATCACTATTCGTATCACCTTATTCGAATCACTATTCGCATCATCTTATTCGAATCACCTTATTAGAACAATGATTAGAATCACATTCGACTCATCTTGTATTAGACTCACTTTGGGATTACACTCGACTTATATTGTACCATCTGAACTCATTATGTTACTCTAGTTCAGCTAGATCTTGTTTTACAGTCTTCTTTGCTATGATTCTTCTCTTGTTTAGTTATTTACTTTTCTTGCACTTTATCTGTCTTTCTTACCATCACCTGAACATAAACTGCCATATTCATCAATACAACTGTCTATAATTGCTTTATAGTTCTCTGTCATTTACTTGGAATTTCTTGATGAAATGTACTCGTTCCTGTCCTGACTGGACCTGTTGAAAATATTACATATGATTGCCCTGAGGATATTTGCCCCACTTGCCTTGGAGCAGGAGACGACTTAGCTACCTTTGGCCCCGACACTCAGGAGTGATCGGGAGACTAGCTAGTAGACTTGGTTTAGTTTTCCATGTTTTAGAACTTGAATTGTAATAACTTGAGATTCGAGTTTGTATCTGAGTTTGTTTGAGATATTATTATTTAGTAGTTTATAAATGTTGTTATTTAGTTTTTAGTTATAACTTCTGTGTTATCTTCTCGTGCTTAGACTGTGATTGAGATTTCATTATATCCATACTTGTCCTCCGTTCGGAGTTGAGATATTGACAAGTACATTATATAATTGCGTGAGTTGTTGATTAGATAGTAACCTAGGACAGCGTTCTACCGCCGACACTGCAGCGTAGGCTGGACGTACCTACTTCTCGTGCCCTTACTATAGGGTGCGGTCGTGACAAAAATGGTCTTCCTACCACCAGAGGTACCAGAACAGGTGGGTTTGTAAGATATTGCTTAATGTCATTGAAGGCTTTTTGACACGCTTCATCCCAGACGAAAGATACCCCTTTCTTTAATAGACTGGAAACCCCTAAGAAAGACTTAGTAGGGTTCATTTTCAATTGATGCTGACGCATCAATTCAAATACTGTTCTCAAGTCCTGAATGTGATTATCCTTTGATCGACTTTTAACAGCGATGTCATCTACATAGCATTCAACTATCTTCCGTAGATGTTCTTGAAAGATATTGCTCATAGCCCGTTGATATGTGGCACCGGCATTTTTAAGACCAAACGGCATAACTGTATAGCAGTAGACCCCAAGAGGTGTACGAAAAGCGGTGTGCTTCTCATCTTCTGGATACATCTTGATCTGATTGTATCCTGAGAATCCGTCCATGAAAGACATGCGTTCAAAATCACATGTATTATCTATCATGATATCAGTAATTGGAAGTGGAAATTCATCTTTTTGACAAGCCGTATTAAGATCTCGGTAATCTATACAAACTCGGACTTTTCCGTTCTTCTTCATAACAGGAACAATATTGGCCACCCAATCTGGGTGTTGTTCTTCACGAACAAAGCCACACGTAATCAGCTTTTTGACTTCTGCCTCAATTGCATCCATCATATCTGGTCTAAAGCGTCGTTGCTATTGTTTTACAGGCTTAACATTAGGCAAAATATTGAGTTTATGGGTAGCAACTGTAGGATCTAGCCCTGGCATATCTTCATAACTCCATGCAAAGATGTCAATATAATCTTTTATAAGTTTTATTAGCTCTTCCTTTTCATCTTCATAAAGATTCTTACTGATGAATATTGGTTTGGACGTAACTCCATCTCCAACATCAATCTGGATAACCTCATCTTCTGTAGGTGGTTGTCGTTGTTCAAAACGAAGTTCCCATTGAGTATCCATCTGTTGAGCCCAAGGATCATTTTCAAATGGCTCTGATTCATCATCGGCTTGAACCATATTGACTGAGAGTACTTGTCCAGATTCACAATATGAGGAATGAGAAATATCGGATTCGATGAATAGAATTTCTTCTGGTTCTATGTTGTCTTTATATTGATGACTTTGATTATCAGAAGATAAAGTCATTCTTTCAATAAACTTGACAGCCATATACTCGAACAGGAAATATTCATTGATATCAAAAAGTACAGAATGATCAATATTTACATCATTTACAGTCTGATTGGTACGCTTCGGATTAATCAATAGTGGACCATCATCCGTCTTCTGCGTAGATTTGCCAAGATTGACAATCAACGGTAGTTCTGGATCATTCGTGCAAGAAGTACGTCCTTTGACCTTAATCATAAAAGGTTGAACTTGGCTCTTAGCAGGAATATTTATTGATTCCTCAGATGAAGTTTGAGTTCTTCCTTTAACCTTGATCATCAAAGGTTGATCATTGACAGGTTGGGATTGGATTCGTCCCTTGACTATGGTCTTCAAAGGTTGCTCCTCTGGCGGATCTTCATTAATAGAGTGATCCTCAGAGGGTGATTGATCTTCAGCCATGTCTGATATATCTTTCACATGCTCTTGTTTATAAAGCCTTGAATCAGAGAAGTAGGCTTCAACACCTTTGAATGGATTAATATCAGCAAACTCAGTTTTCACAACTCCTTGGGAGTCCACATATTTGAAACATTGGTGAAGAGTTGAAGGCACAATATTGTGCTCATGAATCCACGGTCTTCCAAGAAGAATATTGTAGGATACATCCGAGTTGATAACATAGAAAGTTACCATAGTTCGAAGATCACCAATCTGAATCTGCAGACGAATCTTCCCCAGTGGTTTGCTCTTGCCAGAGTTAAAACCGACTATCGTAGCACTAGTGTAAGTCAGCTCACTAGTAGGAATCCTCAGGGTCTTAGCATACTCTGAAGAATTATACTAATTGAAGACCCAGGATCGATGTAAATCCTATCGATTTCAGTGTATCCGATATATCCAGTGTAACACAGAGGCCTATCATGCTTGTTGTATTTCAATAGCATATCCTCTTGTGTAAAGGTGATATTGGGAATTGCTTCCATCACACTATGGCATTGCGGACATGATACTGGTATATTATCAGGAGTCTTGAGTTGTGCCAAGCATGAATCTGCTTGAAGTAAAGCTTCACTCAAAGTCTCTCTGCTTTCTCTGGAAAGGCGAAGCAGTTCAAATATAGAAAGTCTAGCCGGAGTATTGGCTAACTGAGCTAGAATGTCAAATTTGTAAGGCTTCATCACCACCCCCTGATTGGAAGCAGGCTTCAATGGGATATCAAAGCGTACTGTCTTCTGTTTCCCCTTTTCAACCACAGACAGTTTAATAGGAACAGGAGAAGGTTGAACTGGTAGAGTTTCTACTATATCTTCCGTTTCTTTGGAGGATCCCTCATAGTCTTTATGGTACTCTTTTCCAGATCTTGTACCAGCAAAAGTTTCTTCTTCAGACTCAGGAGAAGGAAATACCATATTACAGGATTTAATCTTTCTTCCCTTAGTCTTCTTCTTGTGAGGGTTGTTATGAGGCATTTCAGAACCCAATCCAGCAGTGGAATTCTGATTTTGAATTTACAAAGGAAGATATATTCCTTTATCATAATTCAAACCTTCTGCCTTTTGAAAGTCGTAACCCATCTTCTTCATGAGATGAACAGATTGCTGACTATACAAGTGAGTGGGCAGCGGACTTTTGACAGGTGTTTCAACAGAGAAAGAGGAAGAAGCAAGACCTTCTGTAACCTCAGGAGAATGAAGAATATATGTCTCTGTAGTTACGGGAGGAGAAGGATTCGGGATATGAGGAAAAATCCCTGTCGGAGCTTTTTCATAAGCAGCAAAGACTTGTTGTGCCCGATATAAAGGAACACTATTCATGGCTAGCCACTGCTGATGGGTAAGCTTGAGCTTGGTAGGAGGAGCTAGACTTGGAGGACAGATGTTTAGTCCTTTCAGTCTACCTTCTAGAGGAAGGCCATCCCATAGATGATCCAAGTCATCAGGATTTGTAATAACATGAGAAATCATGTTGCAGGTTTTGACTTTCTTACCTTTCTTGGATTTTAAAGTTTTACCTTCATTTTCCAACTCAGGTATTAAGTCAGGATGTACCCACATGATTTCACCATTCTTCAATGTGAGCGGCAACAATCCTATATTTTCTCCCCTGGCGGGCGGGATATTTACGATCTTCATCGTCGCCTTCGGAATTGGGATAATTCCATCTGGGACTTACTGTGGAGGAAAATCTCCAAACTGAAGAGAGACCATGTTGGTTGTAACCGTATGGTCATCATTGGTTAAAGCGATAGCGCCACCATTTATCAGGTCTTGGATCTTCTTTTTCAAGACATAGCAAGTACTGGTAGGATGATTAATGTATCTATGATAGATACAATATTTGGGATTGTCAGTCAGATTCACCTTATTAGGCCTTTTTGGCTCTGGAATCTAAAGTTTGCCACTTTTCACCAGATACTAAAATATCCCTGGGATATCACTTTCGTCAAAAGAGTATTCTTCCTTTGGCCTGGAAGATTCCTGATTATTTGGCGTCATTTTGTTCTTGGAGAGATTGACCATAAGAGCATCTTTTCCTTTCACGTTACGATTGCCAGGATTATTACCAGGATCACTTTTCTTCCCTTTATCTTCTGAAGTGAAAATTATCCCATGTTCCCGAGCCAACCTACCATTGGTTTCGGCAGAAACTGCTGCTATGATAAATGAAGCCCAATCTGTGAATTGGGAACCTGTGAAGACAGCAATGGATGGTCGCAGATTCATCTTGCATGTATCGATCAACGCTGAATCTGGCATACCAGGAGGCATCTTTAGAGTAGCCTGTCGAAAACGTTCAATGAACGTTCGAGTATCTTCTTTCTCATTTTGTTTTATTTCTATTAAGGAGGACATGTTCATGTCCATACCTCCTTCACAGAAGCGGGAAAGAAACATTGCCTTGAATTCGTCAAAAGACGAAATAGAGTTATCGGGTAAGCTACGATACCAGTCATAAGCCGAACCCGTCAAGCACCCAATGAACACTCGAGTGAGGAGAGCATCATTTTTCTGCAAGTGTACAGTCATAATATCAAAGTAATTGATATATTGACTGGGAGATGCTTTTCCATCGAATAAAACCATGGATTGTGGCTTGAACTTCGGAGGGAAGGGTACATCATTCCAATGAGGAGGATAAGGTTGCTTAATCCCTAACCTCTGGAGCTGATCTTTATGCCTCAAAACCTCAAACTGTGCTTTGAGTTCACGCACTGCTTTAATGGCTTTACTGGTTTGAGAAAGCACATTTGATTGAATAGTCGTTGGATGTACCGTAACCCCCACTGGAGGTGGTACATCTTCTGGAATGATGGGATCTGGAGATGCAGAATTTTGATTAACAGCAGGCTCTTGAATATTCGAAGGTATATCAGCCCCTTGACTATCTTGAGTTTGTGCTGCTACTGGTACCGGAGTTACTACTGTAGGTTGAGCAGTTTGCCGATTCAAATTTATTTGATGCATGTTTTGCACCATGTTGAGCATGTCTTTCAATGATTGCTCAACGGCAGTGAGATATTGTTCCGTATTAGCAGATGACGTCTCTGGTTTATCTCCAACAGCGTAAGATTCAATCTCTCTTGAAGATATAGAGGGATTAGTATAGAAGTATGAATCCATACTATCGGTATCAGACTCCAAAGACTGAGTACCCCCAGCTTCTGAATCAGAAGTCTGCAATTGTCTTTGTCTTCTTGATCGAGTATTCTGATATACTCTTTCAAAGGAATCAAGAAGTCTGTTGAACTGTTGTTGACCTGGAGTTTGGGACACGTTCCGTCTCGGTCGTTGTCCTCTGTTAGTATGAGATGCCATGTTGACCGATGCATATGACAGCTCATCTTCTTGGTCTTCAGTTTGATATTGAAGCTAGTTAAAACTTAAACGATCAAAAACTGACCGTCTTGAAGCTGAACAACAACAATTGATTACAACCTGATGATATTCACAATGATGTTTTTCTTGGGGGAACGTCACCGGAGATTGTGAATTCTTACGCTTTTGTATTAGCAATTCACGTAAGTCAGAAGGAGTGGAGGAAATATTCTTCTTTATTACATTTGGGGTAGAAAAACGTTTAGTCCCTTGTGTATAAAGAAGATTACTGGCTTCATTCGCAGAACCAAACTGTACATTTTTACGCGTTTGGAGTTGTGTGCGTAAATCTTGAGATTTAGCACGAAGGACTCTATTTTCATGGCGCGTGATTTACAAGTTTGGTACTTTGCGTAAAGCAGTATAAAAAGGTTGTTGGTGTAGGACAGAAGTTTTACCAATAATATTTTTACGCTGTATGCATTTTGGTACATTCACATTAGATGTGCAACATTGTTGTGAATTTTATCTACACTGTCACAGACAGGAGACTTACCTTTGCGCGTAAAACGTAAAAATTGATTATCTACCACGTCACAGACGAGAGATTTTGTTTTACGCGAGGAGCGTAATTTGTGTGGGCCTACCACGTCACCGACGGGAGACTGATTCTTACACTCAGAAGCATTAGGATCTGCCACATTACAAATGGGAGACTCATTCTTATGCCTTGAGCGTAAAATTTGGTTCTTATCCACTGAGCGTAATACTTGATTCTTACGCAGTAGGCGTGAAACCTGATTATCTTCACCATTACAAACGAAAGATAAATCATCACACTTTGAGTGCAACTCTGAAGTAAGGACTGCCTCGTTACGAACGAGAGCCCCTACGACATGAGTAGAAAGAATTCCCTTGTCATCAGAAACAATAGAGAGATCAGAAACCACTTTGGATTTGGGAATCCAAACTTTTCGTGCTTTGCGAGACTTTTGAACATTGGAATGGCGAGAACCACCCCCAGTTTGGAGCATTTCTTCATAGGCAGTCTGGTCGAAGTGCACGACCAGAGTCTTCTTGGTCGAACCGACCGAAACATCATCATATTGAGCAATCACTTCCTCGTCGGAGAGAAAGTAGTCCCCAACAGAGTCGCCATTTTGTTTCACTTAACAAAATTGCCAAACAAAAGGTTGGATTTTGAAAATAAAATGAGAAAAAGTATAAGAAGTACAAATTTGATTCTGGAAAAGTATTGCTATAGAAGTCTGATTCGTAAATGATCACTTTGTTCCTTGGACCATATGATGATGATGAAGATCACTGCTTGGAGTAGAAGAACTTGGAAGAACTAAGTCACCAGAAAGGTATCGACGCACTTGGGCACTGATGGCGAGGCCGAATGCTTTCCTGCTTTGCTTCACTCTGTTCTGAAAGAAAAGTTGAAGAAGAATGCTCCGGAGAATCAGAATCTCGAAGTCCTGATCTCTGTATTCTCTCCTGTTCTCTCTCTGTCTGTCCCCTTGAGAAAAATAAGTCTATTTATAGACTGGGGTTTCTGTGCGTAAAAGATCATCAAAGTCTGTCTTTACGCTAACAACTGTCACCCATGATCAGAGTCATCATTTGCATACGTTGACACGCATCCCATCATTTCAGTAAGAATAGGATACATGTACACACGTTCTTCGAAATATGTGGCATGAAGGCCATGTAGGCAAACCACGTTCCAAACTGGCCAGAAAGAATAGGGCGTAAAAATAGCTCCAATATCCTCTGGGCGTAAAACAGTGAGATGAGCGTAAAATAGCTCTGTCATAGGTTCCCCGCGTAAAGTGGTTTTTAAATAACCTTGAGCGTAAAATGGCTCAAATAGACTTTACACACACATTGTTTTATGAGCGTAAGAACTCATGTAAAACTCCGTACGTAAAAGAAACCATACAGTGAGCGTAAAGTAGTTCGATCCCCATAAACGACAACAATGGTCTTTGTATAAGACAAATCCTATTGAATTCTGTGGTAAATGCCATCATTAATATCTTCATGTCAGAGTTTGCATTAAATGCAAGATTTGATAGTTTTGTCCAGCGTAAAAGAGGCTGCTCTGTCCTTGGCGTAAAATCACAGGTGTAGACCCAAGCGTAAAATGATCAGCCTGCTTAGGCGTAAATTGATTAGCCTAGTCTTGGACGTAAAAGAGATTACCCGCTCTGCTTGGTGTAAAAACCGATCACTTATGAATGGGATGACTCTTTCTTTGAAGCACTTTTTACGCTCCTACAGGGTTATCACATGCCTAGTTATTAGCAAGATGCAATGAGATTATCCCAACAGCCACAAGCCCTGCAGACCATCCGATTATCCAGGTCGAATGTCCATTTATGAAGAATACAACACGTGACTGTGTGCTGAAAATGTGCCCTACTCGTCGGTAGGCTACAAGTCCACTTAATGCGCCCAGATAACGGGATTGCCTGTAGCTGGGAATCTCTTCATGTCTACTGAATTATTCTAGTTTATTAGCCTTAGTCAATTACTGTAGGTATCCTTGACCGTGGTACTCAGGGATCCCTATCCTAGACATGATGTAAGACCGTACTGGTTTATTTGTACAAACGCAATCGCCTACGGTGTCCAGGTCATTCAATTCTGTCATGACATGCTAGCCGTCGCAACAGCATTCGAGATATATATCATGTCAAATTCACTGTCAAGAGTGCGCCACGACGGGCCACTATCATGTCATGTCATTTGTCAAAAGTGCACCACAACTGGTCACCATTATGTCATGGAAAATATTTAAAATTAACATTTTACCTGGTATAAGCGTATATGCAATAACTAAATATAAACAGGGTGTAAGAGTTGTGGAGGAATCATATGGCTCAGGGGAGATGGGGCATAACTTCCACATACGAACTCAAAATGAGGTGCTCCAGAGATATTCGGAAAGGCAAGACAAAGATCTAAAACTTTCATGTTTTAATTTTTCGAAATTCTGGTTAGAAAATAGCTGAACTTGGCAAAAACAGTCATTCTGTGCACTTTTTATGCCAAAAATTTAATTCTGCGTAAAATACGCAAAAGGGGAGGGTTCCAGCATAAAATTTCATATTCTGGGTACCATCCAGCGTAAAATACGTAAATTCAGGGTTCCCTGCGTAAAATCTTACATTCTGGATGCTATCCAGCGTAAACTATGTAATTTCAGGGTTCCTTGCGTACAATTTTACTCATCCGACTCGAAAAATTCAGAAAACCTTGTTTTGGCCATAAAAACTTCATTTTAACTCGAAATGAGGTGAATCAAAAACCAAATTCATACGAAATTTCGTGCTCTTGCTCATGGAACTATTAGTTTTTGAAATTAACAAGTTTTAGTAGATCAAAACCAAGAAAAACTCCATAAACTCATGAAATCCCAAGTCACAACGTAGATCTAGAAGAATCTATCCATAAAAATTAAAAACTCCAAGTTCTAAAGAGGCTTATAATCATGTAAAGAAGAGAATGGAACAATAAAACTTAAGATCCATCATGAAGCAAGTTGCACTTGCCTAGGGCTCTTGGGTGTAGGTGGAGAGTAATGGTGAGGAAGAAGAAGAGTGAATGAGGAGAGAGAAAGAGTGTTGGGTTAATAAATGGTGATGGTGGTGGTAGGTAAGGGTTCTCCCCTTGGTTCATGATGAACCAATAAGCAACCCAAGCCGAACCAAGCCAACCCAAACAAGCCGAACCAAGCTAGGAGACATACAATACGAGTCAGATACGTACACGTATCCCAAAATACGTAATACGAACTATGGTCATCATAACTCTACCTTCCTTAAAAGAATTCTATCCTTGGAATTTAATCAAGAGGCTAGAGATGCAAGGACAAGCTATACTAATCACAGGCAAGCTATACTAGTCTAGCAATCAAGTAATTATTCATGCAAGCAAGGAATCGAAGGCATGAGGCATAAGAAGGATATTATACCTCACGAGTCAAACAGGTCGGGATATCGCGATCAGATATCATCCTCACGCTCCCACGTTGACTCACCCAAAGAGTGATGACCCCAAGCAACTCGGACTAACTTGATAGTCTTGTTCTTGAGTATCTTCTCTCTCTAGTCCAATATGGACACGGGCCTTTCCTCATACGAAAGGTTAGTACCAACAACCAATTCCGAATGATCCAGGATATGGCTCGGGTCTGGAATATACCGTCGTAGTTGGGATACATGGAACACGTCATGCACCTCACTCAGAGACGGCGGAAGAGCGAGACGATAGGACACATCTCCTACTCGCTCCAGGATATCGAACGGCCCTATATACCTAGGACTAAGCTTTTCCCGTACGCCGAAACGAATGACACCACGGTTTGGCAAGATCCTAAGAAATACATGGTCGCCGACAAAAAATTCAAGGGAACGCTGATGAGAATCGGTCCAATGGCGCTGACGATCTTGTGCAACGCGAAGATGATCTCTGACTCGCCTGACCACCTCAACTGTCTGAGTGATCAACTCGGGACCAAGCATCTGCCTTTCTCCAACATCGTCCCATGCTAGTGGGGATTTGCACTTCCTACCATACAGTGCCTCGAACGGTGCCATTTGGATGCTAGCTTGGAAACTGTTGTTGTACGAAAACTCCACCAGGTACAGGTGATCTTCCCACGAACCACCGAAGTCGAGCGTACAAGATCTCAATATATCCTCAAGAGTCTGGATCATGCGTTCCGACTGACCATCTGTCTGCGGGTGATAAGCTGAGCAGAACTGGAGGTGAGTTCCCAAACTCTCTTGCAGACTACGCCAAAAGTGCGACGTGAATCTCGAATCTCTGTCCGAAGTGATACTGACCGGCACTCCGTGAAGTCTGACTATCTGCCTGAAGTACATCTCTGCTGGCTGAGCCGTCGACTGACCAACTCTGAATGGGAGAAAGTGAGCCACCTTCGTGAGCCTGTCAACTATAACCCAAATAGCATCTCTACTAGTCGGGGATCGAGGTAATCCAGTCACGAAATCCATGGTTATATGCTCTCACTTCTATTCTGGAATCGGCAAGGACTGAAGAAGTCCAGCTGGCCTCTGATGTTCAGCCTTGACTTGTTGGCAAACCAAACACCGAGAGACAAACCGAGCTATCTCCCTCTTCATGCCATTCCACCAAAAGTGTTGACGGGTATCTCGGTACATCTTCGTGCCACCGGGATGAATCGAATACTGAGAACTATGAGCTTCGATCATGACTTCCTATCTGATATCTCTACTGGATACACAAAGACGCTTACCATGTCGAAGTGTACCATCTTCATGAATGCATAATTCTGGTCTTCGTCCTGCTATTCTGTCCTAAGCCGCTGGAGCTTAGAATCTGATGACTGAGCTATCTTGATTCTCTTAACTATACGGGACTGAACTTACATGCTGGCCATCAATGCCACACTAGTAGGAAGGACAACTTCTATACCCATCTTCTGAAGATCTGCTAACAATTCTGGTTGCGTTGTCAGAAAATAGACTCCGGCTCTCCTGCTCAATGCATTGGCTTTCCCAGGATGATATTGCAGGTTGACATCATAATCCACGAGTAGCTCTAGCCATCTTCTCTTACGCATGTTAAGATTCTTCTGAGTGAACATATACTTCAGGCTCTTGTGGTCGGTGAAAATCTCCACCCTATCTCCATACAAGTAGTGTCTCCAAAGCTTTAGCACAAACACCACGGCTGCCAGCTCCAAGTCGTGGGTTGGGTAATTCCTCTCATGATCATGAAGTTGTCATGACGCATAAGCTATTACCTTCCTATGTTGCATCAAAACACATCCTAAACCTCGGCCTGAAGCATCACAATATACTGAGAATCCTCCAGTCCCATCTGGAAGTGTGAGAGTGGGTGCCGTCATCAAGCCTCGCTTCAACTTCTCAAAAGAATCCTGACATTCTGCTGTCCAAGCAAACTGCACATCCTTGCGGGTTAACTGCGTCAACGACGCTGAAATTCGAGCAAAGTCTGAAACAAATTGCCGATAGTAGCCGGCCAATCCAAGAAAACTGCGAACTTCTGCAACTGTGCTGGGCACTGGCCACGTTTCGATAGCCATGATCTTTTGGGGATCCATTTTTACTCCTCCTCTGGTGATGATATGACCCAAGTACGAAATGCGATCGAGCCAGAACACGCATTTACTGAACTTGGCATACAACTGGTATTCTCGGAGAATCTGGAGGACAACTCTGAGATGCTGCTCATGCTCCGCTTCACTCTTGCTGTAGACCAGGATATCGTCTATGAACACAATCACGAACTAATCCAAATAAGGCATAAAGATGCGATTCATGAGGTCCATGAATACAGCCGACGCATTAGTTGCTCCAAATAGCATAACAAGAAACTTCTAATGCCCATATCTTGATCTGAATGCCATCTTCGGGATATCCTGCTCTCTGACTCTGATCTGGTGGTACCCTGACCGTAAATCTATCTTCGAGAATACTGCTGCTCCTTTGAGTTGATCAAATAAGTCATCTATCCTTGGAAGAGGATATCTGTTCTTGATTGTCACTGAGTTCAAGGTACGATAGTCAATACATAATCTGGACGTACCATCCTTCTTTTTCACAAGAAGCATTGGGGCTCCCCAAGGCAATCCACTAGCACGAATGAATCCCTTGGTCCTGAGTTCTTCAATCATTTTGTACAATATCTCCAATTCTGGCGGTGTTATCCTGTAGACTCTCTCTGACACAGGTGCGGTCCCGGAGATCAAGTCTATGGTGAACTCGATATCTCGTTCTGGCGGCATTCCTGGAAGCTCTTCTGGGAAAACATCTGAAAACTCCTCGACGATCCGGGGTAACTTCACTGCTGCTACTGCCATCCGTAATATGGGAGGAGAAGGTTCAACTTTGCCTCGGGAAAAGAAAAACTTCGGCTCGCCTGGTATGCTAAAAAAATCCTGACAATATGGCAATCTATCCTGGCATACTGGTCCCTCAACCAATCCATCCCTAAGACCACATCATAATCGGCCATCGGGAATTCTATCAACCTAGCGGGAAACTCTCTACCGCTAACGACGACTCGACACGAGGAAAACACTCTATCTACTCCTACAAGACCGTTACCAGTAAGTATATTGAGCCTTACTGATAATAACTCGGGCTCCAGTCCTATCCGTGTCGCAAATTGTGCAGATATAAATGAATGCGAGGCACCAGAATCAAATAATACTGAAGCTGGAAAGGTGTTGACGAGAATAGTACCTGCCACTACCTTACCGGGTGCTATTCCTTCCTCTTCCATGGTCAAGGCCAGCACTTGACCATGCCCTCTGGGTGCGGGTCCCCTCTGCTGAAAATTCCTCTGCCTGCTCTGGATCAGGGCTTGTGCTTGGACATACTGCTGTGGTCTCTGCTGCTGGAATGCCTGAGCCTGCGTCGGCAATGGCCTAGGGAACGGGTACTGCAGTTGCTGCTGCTATTGGACTGGTACTGGTCCTCTAACTGAAGTACTAAAGAAGGCCAATGAACTCCCCCTGTTTGGGAAGTTCCCAACCCTGTGGTCCGGGATAAACCCTGTGCTCTGCGACACTATGATACCACATGCCCTGGCTTTCCGCAGTGTGAACATCCCACTGCAGAAGACTGCTTCTGCTGCTGAGGGTGCGTCGGGGTGGAATGCTGAACCGACGTCACTGAGGCCGCCCGCCTCGGAGCTCCAATGGTCAAAGCCCTGGCTGCCGGGGCTGGAGCTGACGACTAGTTCATCTGGCTATGGGATCGCTTCCGACCTCCGGTCCTATCTACGATCCTCTGGGAGGTATATTCATGCCTCCGGGCTACCCTCAGTACTGCATCAAAGGTCTGATGCTTAAACTGCTCCACTGCCAACAAAATCTCTAGGTGGAGCCCCTGCTGGAACCGCTGGGCTCTATCGAACTTGGTCGCCACCAAGGCGGGAGCAAACCGACTAAGCCTGGAGAACTCGGTCGCATATCCATCGACCGTCCTGCCCATCTGCTTCAGATTGGTGAACCTCGTCTGTAGATCATACCGAGCTACAGCATCAAAATACTTGGTCTAGAATCTCTCCCTGAATACTGCCCAGGCAATAGGGGCCACTAATCCAACGACCTGCGCCGCCTACCAGCTGCGGGCAAGATCTAATAGCTGTAGGCACACCACGGCCACCTTCTCATTTTCTGGAGTCCTGGCTGCTTCTAGAAATACCTCTGTGTCCTGAAGCCATGCATCTGCAGCGATCGCATCTTCACTGTCGTCGAAGAAGGGAGGGTTCAAGCGCTTGAAGCTGTTGGCCGTGCTATTACCCTGATGACCTCCTCTGGTCAAAGCGTCTGCCACCGCCTGGTGTAAGACATCTCCTCGACGATCCTCGGAGGCTAATAGTGACCTGATGAGACCCACCAAAGTGCCATCATCAGGCTCTGCAGGCTGGACGGGCTGAACTGGTGGCTCTCCTCCAGTAGGCATGACTCTGGAGGCTACTCCTGAATGTTAGGCTTGATATTCGGGTTGCTGCTGGTCCACGGGAGGTGCTCCGCCTTGATGATCGGCAGATCCAGGAACAATACCGCTGAAGAAGACGACATAGGAAATAATAAGGAAGGACCAGGATAGATCAACGATACAAGCATGTGATCAGGTAAAGATTACAAGGATTCAGAAGATACAAGCAGAGATCAAGGGCGAGTGCTGATTGAGACTTCTATTCGGTAAACCCTCATATATCTTGATTTACAAGACCTGCATGGGCCACCACTTAAACCATGTAACGCTCCAGAACCAGAATACTGGAGAGCGGGGGCGTACATAGCCAGCTACGTATATTGAAGTGCAACCCACCTCGCTATACGGTCACGACTGTCTAGATACATGGGGGTTTAACTACAAGCCAACAGTCTCCTATGGTCATGAACCATTCTATTGTCTCAATCTCAAGCAAGCAATAATAGTTACAAGATGTCAGAACACCAAATATATAATAGCAAGGCGTCCCATACATTACATATTGGACGATCATGAAGCTAGTCGTACGAAATGTCAAGACTAGCAAGAGTTCAGTCATACATGATCAACCCTAGGATCTGTCAATCATGTTACAGACCATAGGCGGACAGTAAATAAAGGTGCAATACGAGCTAACACGTGCTCGCCGGCTAAACGCCTCAAAAGAATAATTTTTACAATAAAGTGGGAGGACAAAAAGAAACCCACTCATTGCCAAGGTTACGCCTGGTGGTCACCATCTGGCTGGAAGACAGGTGGATCCTCTGGTGCTGCTCCGATATCTGGCCACACAAAACTACCTGGGTCAGACCCCCAGAAAGAGCAAGTGCCACAAAGGAGGCTTCACTTAGGAACTAAAACCAGCATATCATAATAGAATATTAAAGGTAATAAATAAAGAACTGATAATAATAGAGATAATAACAGTAAAGTGAGTAAGAGAAAACCATTCAAGTAGACAGGTCACAACCCTTAAACCAAACAAGGACCAGGGTTGTAGCCCTTCACCTGAATAGAAAATCGTCTCAAATACTATTGGTACAGTGAAGACAATAAAGAAAGAGAGGACACAGAACTGCTCCGGGAGCCAGGTTACAACCCTTAAACCAAATAAGGACCGGGGTTGTAACCCTTCGCCTGAACAGAACTGGACCCCCGATCTTTATCGCTAAGGCCAGTATAAATAATTATGGTATTAAGGTAAGGTAAAACATGACGAACATGGCATAGGATTGCAATAAGACAATAAACGAAGAGAGGACACATAACTGCTCCGGGAGCCAGTTACAACCCTTAAACCAAACA
Source organism: Iris pallida (assembly GCA_029216955.1). Taxonomy (NCBI): domain Eukaryota; kingdom Viridiplantae; phylum Streptophyta; class Magnoliopsida; order Asparagales; family Iridaceae; genus Iris; species Iris pallida. The sequence continues at coordinate 462,795 of JANAVB010038820.1, forward strand.
AGGACCGGGGTTGTAACCCTTCGTCTGAACATAACTGGACCCCCGATCGTTATTGTTAAGGCAAGCATCAATAATCATGTTATGTCACAATCTTGCACAGGATCAGGATAAGACTAAGCTGGAATAAACTCCATGCAATCAATCACGGCCAATCAAGAGTACGGCTTGATACTTTTAACTAACTAGGGTTATCACATACCTAGTTATTAGCAAGATGCAATGAGATTATCCCAACAGCCATAAGTCCTACAGACCATCCGGTTATCCAGGTCGAATGTCCGTTTATAAATAATGCAACACGTGACTGTGTGCTGGAAATGTGCCCTACTCGTCGGTAGGCTACAAGTCCACTTAATGTGCCCAGATAACGGGATTGCCTGTAGTTGGGAATCTCTTCATGTCTACTGAATTATTCTAGTTTATTAGCCTTAGTCAATTACTGTAGGTATCCCTGACCGTGGTACTCAGGGATCCCTATCCTAGACATGATGCAAGATCGCACTGGTTTATTTGTACAAATGCAATCGCCCACGGTGTCCAGGTCATTCAATTCTGTCATGACATGCTAGCCGTCGCAACAACATTCGAGATATATATTATGTCAAATTCACTGTCAATAGTGCGCCACGACGGGCCACTATCATGTCATGTCATTTGTCAAAAGTATACCACAACTGGTCACCATTATGTCATGAAACATATTTAAAATTAACATTTAACCTGGTATAAGCGTATATGCAATAACTAAATATAAACAGGGTATAAGAGTTGTGGAGGAATCATGTGGCTCAGGGGAGACGGGGTATAACTTCTACATACGAACTCAAAATGAGGTGCTCCAGATATATTCGGAAAGGCAACACAAAGATCTAAAACTTTCATGTTTTAAGTTTTTCGAAATTCTGGCTAGAAAATAGCTAAACTTGGCAAAAACAGTCATTCTGTGCACTTTTTACTCCAAAAATTTAATTCTGCGTAAAATACGCAAAAAGGGAGGGTTCCAGCGTAAAATTTCATATTCTGGGTACCATCCAGCATAAAATTCGCAAATTCAAGGTTTTTTGCGTAAAATCTTACATTCTGGATGCTATCCAGCGTAAAATACACAATTTCAGGGTTCCCTGCGTAAAATCTTACTCAGCCGACTCGAAAAATTCAGAAAACTTGTTTTGGCCATAAAAACTTCATTTTAACTCGAAATGAGGTGAATCAAAAACCAAATTCATACGAAATTTCGTGCACTTGCTCATGGAACTATTAGTTTTCGAAAATAACAAGTTTTAGTAGATCAAAACTAAGAAAAACTCCATGAACTCATGAAACCCCAAGTCACAACGTAGATCTAGAAGAATCTATCCATAAAAATTAAAAACTCCAAGTTCTAAAGAGGCTTATAATCATTGAAAGAAAAGAATGGAACAATAAAAGTTGAGATCCATCATGAAGCAAGTTGCACTTGCCTAGGGCTCTTGGGTGTAGGTGGAGAGTAACGGTGAGGAAGAAGAAGAGTGAATAAGGAGAGAGAAAGAGTGTTGGGTTAATAAATGGGGATGGTGGTGGTAGGTAAGGGTTCTCCCCTTGGTTCATGATGAACCAATAAGCAACCCAAGCCGAACCAAGCCAACCCAAACAAGCCGAACCAAGCCAGAAGACATGCAATACGAGTCAGATACGTACACGTAACCCAAAATACGTAATACGAACTATGGTCATCGCAACAGTGTCGGCGGTAGCACACTGTCTATACACAAGTCACAGCAATCTAGAATCTTATGGTAAACTACATCTCATCCACAGAATAATCATGTCACAATCAAGATCAATAAAAAAGACAAGAACTGAACAATAATAAATATAACTGAATATCAAGAATCAATGTCACGTCCGTTGGACACAAATCCACTACCAATAGACGGAAAGAGAAAAGTACTTGAAATATACTAACTGAATACAACCTGCTAACTAAGGCAATCCCAACTGTAAACTCCGCGATCTGGTGCTAACTCAACCCATTCGTCTGCTCCTGACTCAAACTCGGCTAACCTGAGGAGATCATCAGGTCCTCAGAGGATATAGCAAGATACATAATATACATGCCTATCTAGCAGTTTTATTATACGTAAGAAATAAACAAAAAACAACAAGAACAAGACAATGACTACGAACACGAACACGAACACTAACACGAACACTAGAACAACTACGTATAAATGAACTGCCGGATGAACGATACACGAGATCAATGGAAGAACCAAACCCTCATCCGAGTGTGGAACTCACGGGTTTGAACTAAGCACTAACCCTCGTCCCGAGTGTGGACTCTCTGGTTAGCTCACGGCAAGACACCCTCGTCCCGTGTATGGACTCTCTGGTGTAATTGGTCAACCCTCGTCCCGAGTGTGGACTCTCTGGTGCCAATGAACACGACAAACACCCTCATCCCGTGTGTGGACTCTCTGATGCACCAAACAACCCTCGTCTCGAGTATGGACTCTCTGGTTGTGCAAAACGATAATCAAGGCTATGGCAGTTTACTACACGCACTCGTTCCATGACACGACTCAAGCAAGGTACTGATGAGAACTCCAAGCATGAAACACAAGGCCAAACATGAACACGGCTATAAACAATAAAAACAACTCCACAGAAAATAACACGAAAGTACATGTCCATAACAATCAAAATAACTGAAAAATAAAAGAAAACGCTTGTAAGTAAAACTGTAGAGGAATACAAGGTATACTTGTCTTAGGTCCTAAGCTGCGGGTACGGTTCAAGTACTGAGTCAAATCCAAAGAACCTGTTTAATAATTTATAAGGATCAATACATGATATATGTGGGAAAATAAACCAACCTTATTAACTTGATACAAAGATTCTTGTACTATTGCCCTTCAAACTGGAACCCCTTGTCTTAGTTTAATCCTCATCATAAAATCTTGGCACACACACATCTTTCTTACTATCTTGATATTTAGGTGACCATCCTGAGAAGACAAGGGCCACTATTCCTTATACTGACCAAACTTGACCTATCTAAGCCACACTAGCTCTGTCTACCTCTTGTTGTACTCTACATATATATTGCTGAACTGGGTACTGCATACTCTCCTAATTACTCTTAATTCCTATAGGTTTTACTTAACTGCTTCCCTAAACAACTGGGACTGCCACCCCTGTATACCCTTGTTCATTGGCACTTACTTTAGGATATTGGATACACATGTATCCCCATGTGCAATTCATTTACTAGATTTAGTCTTCTACCTTTTGAGGGACACTGGTAATGATGAGTCTTACATCCACCTTGTTCACCCTTCCTGTTGGATACAGGATTCCAAACATTCGAATAGGACTTCAGTCCCTTCCTGGCACCAATATATTGCTATAAGAATCTGATGTCTACTAATAGGGACTTCAGTTGATACCAACTAATACATTGTGACGATTAATACCTGTGTGAAATCCTGGAACAATAATGCCAATCAGATTTAAGTGATACTCTGTACTTGCTAGGCTCTGTCCTGTCAAGGCTATACAATCAATACATGTACAAGTGATTGTATAAACCATGCATCCATTATTTAACCCCCTTCGTATTCCTAGCTATATGCTCCTACTGCATATCTGTTTGGCACAATCTTCCCATCTTATTGCTCTGGTTCCTAAAACCTATTCTCTACTGTTAACATAACTTAGACACATGGTGTATTAGTTTTGGGAACCCTGATACCATAGGTGCCTGATGCACTAGTCCCAAACAGGGAAATACAGTAGTACATGGGTATGAGTGTGATGCTATGGACTCAGGTTTACCAATATCTACTCAAAGACTAATATAATTTATTAATAATATTGCATACAGTGAACCAAGGTAGCTTGGTGGTTTACATGTGTTTAAGGGACTGAGCTTTCTGGACTGGAACACCTAAAGCTACACTGGACCTATGTTCAGTTCAACTTCATGGACTTATCCTCTAACTGGTTTCCTAGTTTCCAGCTTCCTATAGGGTCCTTAGCCTAACCTGTTACTGATACACCCCCATCCTGTGATCACCTATGAGGGTTTATGGGTCAGACTCGATCTACAGAGATCAGTTGTATATGTAATTGCCTAAAGAAAGTACCATATCAAAGTCTATTAGATAATAGGATCACTCCCATATGGTATCCATTTGATACCAGGATCCCTTGTTATCTGTTCCTGTGAGTGCAAATGCCACATCTTAGGATATCAATTTATATATCATGGAGACTTGTATCCTGGTACAAGTTTATGACTTAGCACTTATGTGGTAACTTATTTACCAGGCTCCAGGTACAACCTATTTCTCCTAGACTCATCTACCACAGGGTGTTAACCTATTCCCTGTTTAGCACAGGCATGCAAGGGACTGATTTCCTTTATGACAGGATCTGGGTTTCGAGATCAACCCCTGACTATGTGTACCCTGAGGGGACTATTGGTGTTTTAGCCTAGAGTGGTGTAGGTATTGACCTGTATGAAATCTTAGCTACTACCCAAATTTCTGGACTGTCTTGGAAATCCTGAGACACCTTGATAGGTATAGGTCTGACTCCCTGTCCTAGATTAACCCAGCTATTAATATAGATATCACCTATTCCCTTGCTACCCCAGGTTAACTGTGTCAACCCATAATTTTGGATGGATGTTACCCCATAGTCCTGGACACCAATCTCCTCGTAATCCATGTTGAACATTTGTGAGATACAAGGAAAACCATGGTTCAGGATCAGTATTACTTGTCAATCCCCAAGTCTATATGAAGTCTTAACTGATCTATGTGTATCAATAGGAACATTGGTTGCTGTTCTTGGTGTACCAAATCTAGGTGATCTAACCTGTTGATGTAATGACCCATTACTGTTATTCCTATGTTGATTTCTTAGGCATTGCTAATCAATCATAACAGTGTTAAAGAAATTGATTTCGAGGGTAGTAAAGACTTACTTGCCTGGTGAAAATCGATCCCAAACTTTCCTTGTTTTTTGAGTAGCCTCCCCCAATCTCTGTTTCCACGGCAAGAAGGAATCTAGGGTTGTAGAGGCTCGGCTATTTCTCTCTACTTATATATATATATATATATATAATCTGTAGATAAGGGGGAACTTGATTTAAATTAGATAGAGCTCATCAATTCTGGGAATCCTATTTGGATTTGGATCATGTTTCAAAGGAGAGAAATTCGGTTTGAATACCAGGGTTTATCCCGTACCTGAGGATTCGATGTCTTTAAATTCGAATTTATCTCTTGGTGATAGAGATCAAGAATTTACTAGGAGCAGTTAGGATTCAAGGTTCTAATCCGAATTTCTATTTTTGGTAGAGTGTACTGCCCTGTGTTCAACTTCTAGGTTATAATTCTGAATTCAAATTTTAGAATTATGCTAAGGTCCCTGTTCAATTCTTCCTTTGTAAATAGGCCCCTTTATGAAATGCTTAAATTACATATGCATATGTTCAGGAAAAAAACAAGTGTCTAGTTTAAAAAAATGATAATTAAATAAATAAAATTGATAAAGAAATTTTAACATGGTGGAAATTGATCAAGGGGTTTACAGGCCACATCAAGTGGAACTATTTTGCTTGGAAGAGAGAGAGAAGAAGGGCGACAAGGGAAAGCAAGAGAGAACACTACAGCAACGATTTCGATACATGGAGGCGATGTGATCGTCGTAGGTGATAAGGTTATTACAAACTTCGCATACGATGACAATTCTTGGCTGGTGGACTCAGGGGCTTCAGCGCATGTATCTCATAACAGGGCACTATTTGCCACTTACACGATAGGCAATTGTGGAGTATTGAAGATGGGCAATGGAGATGTCTCAAAGGCGGTTGCCATTGGAGATATGCATTTAAGGACGAAGACGGGTGCAGTTTTTGTTCTCAAAGATGTTTGTCATGTCTCTGATAGTCGTTTCAACCTGGTGTCGGTTGGGAGGTTGGATGACGAGGGATTCTTCAGTCTCTTCGGAAATAGTCAGTGGAAGCTTTCCAGAGGTTCGATGGTGATTGCCAGAGGAAGCAAGTAGTCCGGTCTCTACTATATGGAGGGTAGCACACAGGGGATACAGGAGGTGAACGTAGTTTCTGACGCATCTACCGAGTTGTGGCACAGGCGGCTTGGCCATATCAGCGAGAAGGGGTTGAGCTACTTGGTGAACAGGAAGGTGATTCCAGGGCTCAAGTCTACAAAGTTGGACAAGTGCATGCATTACTTAGTTGGAAAGCAAAATAAGATGTCTTTCCAAAGTCACCCAAGTTCAAGGAAGCCGGCGTTGCTCGAGTTGATTCACTCGGATATCTGCGGTCCTATGAAGGTAAAATCTATTGGTGGTGCTTCTTACTTTGTAACTTTTATTGATGACTGTTCCAGAAAGATTTGGGTCTATGCCTTAAAGACCAAGGATCAGGTGTTGTCTACTTTCAAAGAGTTTCAGGCCTCTGTTGAAAGAGAGACGGGCAAGAAGTTATTGTGTGTTCGGTCCGACAATGACGACGAATACATTAGTCCCTTTGATGCTTATTACAGAGAGCAAGGGATACGACACCAGAAGACTCCGTCCAAGATATCTCAGCTCAATGGTGTAGCGGAGCGCATGAACATGACACTGATGGAGAGGGTACGGTGTTTGCTGTCAGAAGCAAATTTGTCAGGTAGTTATTGGATTGAGGCTCTTCTCACAGCTGCTTATGTTATTAATTTATCTCCTAGTGCTCCTTTGCAGGGTGATGTACCTAACAAAGTATGGTACGATAAAGAGCCGTTATACAATCACCTACAAGTGTTTGGTTGTAAGGCTTTCGTGCATGTACCGAAGGAAGTGAGAGATCCAAACTTGAGCCGAAGATGAGGCGATGTGTTTTTGTCGACTACGGTCGGGATGAGTTTGGCTACAGACTGTACGACCCAGTGGGAAAAAAAGCTCTACAGAAGCAGGAACGTGGTATTCGTCGAGGATCAGACCATGACCAACACTCAGGATTCCGAGACGCCTTCTGAGGTTAAGGAATTGCCTGAGTTAGAGTCATTTCGCTTCGAGCAGTTTTTAAAGGACATCGCTGTAGCTCCCCTTCCCAAAAATTTAGAAATATTTTCATTATTATTTATTTTATTTGAATGGTAATTTTTAGATTTTATAAATAATTATTTAGTTTATTATTACGATAGATGATTTTAGCCATGATGGAGTTTTGAGGTACAAGACGGCTAGGAATCATGGCACAGATAGTGCAGTGGCATGCTTTGACTAGTGTACTAGCCCTGGCAGGGAAGACCTGTCCATAAGCGTGTACTAATTAGAAAAACTAGGCCAAGTTGCGACATGACCATTATAAATAGTTTAATTATTTATTATTATTATTATTATTATTTGACGTTTAAGTGACCTGGTTGTACCAAACTAGTCCAGACTTGATCCAAACCAAACCCGGGCCCATGTAATATTGTAGAGCGACCAAAGACGTTCACGACCATAGATGTGTTGTATGCATGTGCGTACTTTGTAATTTGTGTAGTGGTCTAGTAAATATTATATATATATATATATATATATATATATATATATATATATATATATATATATATATATATATATATAATAATAATAATAATAATAATAATAATAATTGTCATATAGAAATATTAATAAATGTTTTATTTGATAATTATAGTGAATATTTTCCTTAAAACATATATTTTGGATGTGAGATTTATGTAGCTATATATATATATATATATATATATATATATATATATATATATATATATATATATATATATATATATATATGTATTTGTGCGTATATATAAGCATATTCGTGATATATAAAAATTAGGCTTTATATATATATATATATATATATATATATATATATATATATATATATATATATATATCTGTGTGTGTGTGTGTGTGTGTATAGCTATCTAATTGTGGTTATATATATATATATATATATATATATATATATATATATATATATATATATATATATATATATATATATATATATATATATAGATAGCTATACACACACACACACACACACAGATATATATATATATATATATATATATATATATATATATATATATATATATATATATATATATATATATATATATATATATATATATATATATATAACCACAATTAGATAGCTATACACACACACACACACACACACACACACACACACACAGATATATATATATATATATATATATATATATATATATATATATATATATATATATATATATATATATATATATATATATATATATTAGTATAAAATGAATAATTCTATATTATAAATATTGTTTATATTTAAAATATTGTATCGTTTGTATGGAATTTGTGGTATATTGTAAAATCCCTAAATTTCTACTATGTTTTTTTATTAAATTTGGTACTGATTTAAATTTTTATAATTGTACGTCGTGTAGTCGTATTGTACGTCGCGTGCGAAATATCGTTTTTCGTAATTGCTCGACGAGTGCGAATATGTGCGAGCGTACATATTTTAGAAAAACATTTTCTATTTTAAAATAATAGATGTAATAATTATTTTGCTATCATTTCTAAGTTTGTTATTTTTACTTCATTTCTAAAAGTTATTAATAATAAATAATATTTTTGCATACTAGAAAAGCATAATTATGTAAAAATTATTTGTGCATATTTCGTAATTATTTAATAGTTTATTTATAAATAAATAGTATAATTTTCAAAATTTATATTACAGCATATTTTTGAATATTTAAAATGTTATTTTTTTTAAACTAGTTATTTTTAAATCGGTTTGAAAGATTTATTAAATAAATTTTATTTAAATTTTGAATAAGGATTTAGATATTTTGGATATTGTCTACAATTTAAATTTAATGGAGATTGAACCCAAATTTAATTTAAATAATTAATTTGGGTCCAATCCTTATCCAACTGGGAATTTCTACATCCTACAAAATGCAGGTACTCATCCATAAACTTCTACCATTCACAAATTCTTTCACAAATATTTCTACCACAAATATGCGTGCCTCGTGTCGGTGTTTCATCCGACCCCGTGTCAGCCGTGACGGCCTGGGGTCCGACCCCGGGTGAATTTCTTATTCCATCCTCTTTACACATACATTATTTTTGTGTCAGACACACCCCCGACACGATAGAATTCTCTAACCTAATCCCGTCCCCGGTGTCCTCCTCCCTGCCTCTAAACTAGCACCATCACCACAACAGCCACCGCCTTCACCCTCCAAGTCCAACTCCTTCCCGGCCACCCGACTTTGGCATTACCCCATCACCGAGACTCTATCACAGCCATTCATCCCCATCGCAACCATCCCTTGTGCAACCGCCACCACCACGGCCCTCACTACCACCGCCTATACACCACCCGGGCCGATCCCCCGCTCACCCCGAGCGCAGCCCCGACTCCAACAGCCACCACCTTCACCGTCACCATCGACCACCCAAACCGCCATCGCTGCCAACACCGACCCGAACCCCCAACTCCATTAACACACAACCCAGCCGCCACCACGGCCACTGCCGCGGCAGCCCCGCCTACACCACCATCACCCCCACCAAGATTCGGCCATACCAGCCACCATATCGCCACCACCACCACAACCAAAAGAAGAAGAAGAAAAAAATAAAAACCCCCTTACCTTGTCTCCGTCGTACCTCCCACCTCGTTGTCTAACGAGCCCCGCCCTAGCACCATATCCGCTCCCTCTTTCCCTACTGTCCATAGCGAGCTTCCATACCCGCAGACGAACGCTGTCCAGCGAACCCCTCTGCAGCGCCTCCTAGTCGCCGACGCCGCCGCGAAAACCCGACCGCCCCTGAGACTCCGCCAGCGCCTCCGTCGCGTACCCATTCCCCATCTCCAGATGCCACGTCGAGATATACCCGGCCAGCGCTCGGTCGGCGCGCTCGGCGAACTCCACGCCTCCACCGAAGTTCCTCTCGCGTGTTGGCCGCGCTTGCCGCGCCTGACCGCCGACGAGTCTTCCGACCGCCGCAGCCGCTCACTCCCTCCGCCTCTCCTTCCCTTCATTCTCCCGCTCCCTCCACCGCCAGAAAGACTCCACCCTGAGCCCCTTCCGCTTCCACTCTTCTCATCTCTCTACTTTTGTTCCTCTCTCCTCCGTAAACCCTTGACCGCCCGTCGACGAGCCGCACAGCCTCTCCGCCCCTTCCTGATTTCTCTCTCCGCCCCCTTTCTCACCATACACACTCTCTCTCTCTCTTTCCATCCAACCTTTCCCAGTTATATTTTATTTATTTATTCTTTCTTTCTCCCTTTACTTATCTTTGGTTCCAGAACAGCTGAAACAGTTGTTGGTTCTGTGGGTGATATTTGACATTATATTTAGATTGTTTTCCTCTTGTTTTGATTTGTTGTTCGATTTGGCTTTATATATATATATATTTTTATTGCATTAGTGTTTAGCTGATTTTTGTATTATGTATTATGTATTATATTTATTATTATTATTATTATTTTAGTAGCAGTATATACTAGTACACATATATTGGTACATATATATTGTATACCTTTATAATCCTATCCTTTTATTATTATTAAGATAATTGTACGTATGTATGTATGTATGTATATGTAAATATATTATTAGTATTTTTGTATTATTATTATTATTATTATTTTAATAGCTACTACTAGTAAAGCAGTATGTGGACATTGTTATTATTATTATTATTATTATTATTATTATTATTATTATTATTATTATCATTATTATTTTTATTATTAGTATTTAGTTATGAATATTAGGGTTGTGGTTATTAGTTTAGTTATTTTTATTTTTATTTTTATTTATTATTTTTATTAAGTTATCATTTTTAGAATACGTATTATTATTTTAAAAGGATAGAGCTATATATGTAATTTCAAAATTTGAGATTTGACCTAAAATATTTTCTAGATTTTTTTATATATTTATTTGAAAAATATTCTTAACTAATAGATTTCTATGAAAAATTCTATCTTTACAACTTAGAGTTTTTGCCTTAAAAACAACTTTCGGTTTTTTAGTATTTAATTGAAATAAATTATATTTCAAGTATTATAAAATATTTTCTAAAACCAAATATATTAATTGACTTCCTACGTTTTTTTCCATCTCGTGATTCAACCCATCTTTCCTATTCCTTTACCAATTCTGCACTACCTTATGTCCATCCTAACTAATTTGACCCTTCTAGACCCAATGGAACTGTCCGTACCACCATCAGAGGTCACCTTGTGTAGTCGTTACCCGAAGTCGCAGTTCGTGCCACATTGATCATTGCAGCACACTAGGTGTACTACCAGGCAAGACACATTGCCATTTGCTATTTATTTATTTTAGCTCATATTTCATACATTATTCATTATTTTTTTATGTAAAATAAACTGTGATACATGGCATAACCTGTTAGAACTTACTGTTCAGTTATATTTCCTGTTATGTATTATTTTCTTACACATTAAACCTAAATTTAAGGGACCACCTTTGTGTGTTGCATTCATTGGCCTTGACACATTGTACCACGAAGTTATGTGTCGCATGTAGAACACGGACGTGCGTGACTGGCTGGCCACCGGTACGTATAAGCCGTGCGATAGGAATAACCGCTAATAGAAATTGTATGCTAGTTTGACTTAGCAGTTATAGAGGTTTACTGTTGTGGATACAACATAGTAGGCATTGGGCGGGAAGGACAATTCCTTAGCGTATGGACTTCGATGCACTTTCTCTTGTGACCCGGAACCTCCGATGGAGATACGGGGTTGATGACCCATGATTACTGACGGTCACTGACGTTCTGTGGAACGTTATGCTCTTATTGATTGGGCCTCTGGTGCCCCAAGGGGGGACTATGCCGATCTTATTTAGCCAGGGCCCATGCGTAGGAAGGATTGTTCTTAACTACATTCACTTAGAATGGTTATACACCTTTATCCGTTAGGTATGAGTACTTTTGGTTTGGGTACTTGTATCTGACCGTGGCTTAGAATAATAACTTTTCGCAGATTAGTTCGTCACATCATGTCCTTGTTTGGTTGTAGGTGTGACTTACTACTTCGATGAGAAGGTATTGAACCTTGTTGGGGTCCGGATACCATATTGGATTCATATCATGGAAAGATACGTCACCGTGAATTAGTTTACCATCTCCTGTCCTTGTTTAGTTGGGGGGATGGTAAGCTAGTTCAATAGGTGTGTATTGGACCATGTTATAATTCAATTGACTTATTTATTTGAGCAATATTTATTCAGTTTATATGGCATGATATTATGTGTCTTGTTACGTCCCTTTGAGCATCTGGTTATCACTCTCGGTGTGTGCTCTTGTCTTTCGCAGGTGTTCTAGCTCTAGCCGTGATCATCTCTATTTCTTCGAGAAAGATTGCACTTAGATCGTCTTCGCTTCGCTCGCCAAACTAATTTCATTTTCCATGTATTTTTCTCTTACTTGTTGGTAGTGGATTTGCCTCCGCCCAATATATTGTATCAAGACAATTCATTCTTATTATATGATATCTTTTATTCTTACATTTTGTGGATGAGATTAGTTAGTTGTGGTTTACTGTATTTTAGAGCTTATGTATCCATACGAGGCCTATGTACTTCGTATGAATACAGCTGGCATGTCTACGTTCCTAGTCCTACGTATTTTTGGACTGGGACGTTATATATATAAATATATATTATATATATATAAATACCCGGATATATATATATTGATTATATGGGCATGTAAATATATTTATAATTTATTAATATATATACATATATATGTTATATATATATATATATATATATATATATATATATATATATATATATATATATATATATATATATATATATATATTTTATATATATATATATATATATATATATATATATATATATATATATATATGTGTGTGTGTGTGTGTGTGTGTGTGTGTGTGTGTGTGTGTGTGTGTGTAAATATATATATTGTATAAGTGTATATGTGTATTTATATATAAATATTATATATATATATATATATATATATATATATATATATATATATATATATATATATGTGTGTGTGTGTGTGTGTGTATATATATATATATATATATATATATATATATATATATTTTTATATATATATATATATATATATATATATATATATATATATATATATATATATATATATATATATATATATATATATATATATACATATACATAGGTATGTATATGTATATATATATATATATATAAGACAACCAAGCAGCCCAACCTCGGCCCAAGCAGGCCCAGCCCAGGCCGAGCCACTAATCCCCCAAAGTCGAGCGCTAAGCCCCGACCTATAAAACCAACAACCGCGTAGGCATTATTCGATCGATATGGAGAGATCGAAATCGGGAACTAGAAAAACCCTAACCGTGACCGTGACCCATCCCCAATCACCTGGGCGGCCACCCGCCGCCGGCGCCACCGTCGCATACGGCTGAAGCCACCGAAGGTAGCGCGCGGACAGAGGAACGACAGCAACAGGCCCTGGCCGACCCAACTTCGCGATCAAAGTTCTCCCTCATAGGTCGACGAAACTTCGTCCCGATTGCTCAGGTACGATTACAACATAACCATCTTCAAACCCCAACAATTATATTTTGCTATAATCATGCGACCGATCCAGGAAATCGGCATAAAGTCGATCAAAATCCTGTTCCAAAACAGGACCAATAACAGTCCATTCATCCACGTTTGAAGATCGATTCCGATCGATCTACTGCCATATTAGAAAAAAAATTTGAACACAGTTATAGACAACATATAGGACTTCACGACCCTTTTTGTGGATTTAGAAATCATCGACTACGTGTCGAGAAATCGAATCCCGAAGTTTACCGAAAAATTATTTTTCGAAAACACAAAAACCTTCGATACGACGTACGTCCTGCCAATCCGGGCGACGTGGTCGCAAACCGAAAGCATCGAAAGGTGCGTATCGGCTTCGTGGACGTGTGGGCTTTGACGGAATTCAAATTGGTCGCGTGTGCGCGACGAATTTGATGCGTATCCGTCAAAATTTACCGTATCGGCCTTTTTACAAATTTTCAATTACTTTGTGCATGTTCATCAGATCGAGACGAAACTTGCACCAACAGGATCGTATCATTTTTCTGGTCCTGTATGCCAAGTTTCGTCCAATTCTGAGACAGTTGATCGGATCACCGTTTCGCGGGCCCTACGATCCGATTTAACGGACGATTTTGTGCACGGCCAGCCGGAATCCAACTTTGGACATACGATTGGGTTCATATCGAAAAACCGGACCTGTAGACATATAGTTTGATAACTTTAGAGACCATAGACTTTGGCACATTTTTCGGTGCAAAGTGGGTCCAACGGCGGACACCATTTTGATCCAAAATTATCGTTTTGCCCCTGTGTCCAGAATTGGACCTAAGGACAGGCAATTCTAGCTAATTTGACTATTCTGATAATGTTGGTAACGTTTATTTCAGTATCCGAAGACTTCTGCATGTGTTGACTGATTGTGGCTCCTTGAGTGGTATAATATTATCAGTTTCACCAGCACAGGACCTCATGCGAATACATCTCTGATAGTTTTCATATTTGATTATCTTTATATTTCTTGTATCTAATGTTTTTTTACATTGATATCATGTTGATTCTTGACACGCTTGTCACACGAGATAGTAGTTATGGATTCTTGTATGTTGTTCGTGACCAATATATTTTCGTGTTCGTGACCTGTCTGAATCCATGGGTACTAGCCGGGCGGGGAAGTACATTAGTAGACATGTAAACATACCCAGAAATATCCCCAAAATGTCTATTCTTGCCTGATATCAGTCGCATAACTCACGTGCGGGGTGCCGGATTTACCCCTTAGCCGTTTACATGTCAAAAGTCTATTTTAAATCACTTGTTAGATATAGTCTTGCTGCATTACAGTTTCTTTTCATTGCTTGTCTTGTGTACCATGTCTTCATGCTTTTACTCGCATGATTTCTACCATGATTTTCTGTTTATCCTTTATCATGTATCTCAGTATTATTACAGATTTATGGATTTTGTCATTTATTGATTCTGTTGTGAGATTGTACTCGTTCCATTCCTGACTGGAAACCAACATTTTTCAGGTTTAGCCGCGATCACTCTTAGCACTGGAAAGGCATGAGTATGTTGAGGTCGACCTAGATAGTAAAACTAGCTGTCTTTTCTATATTGTGAGAAGTTTATATTTTTTAATTTTAAATATTGTAAATGTTGTAATAAATTTAGAAATGTGAATGAGCAATAAAGTTTATTTTGAGCAATTATTTCTTGCGGGCTTGACAGCGTTCTACCGTCGACTCTGCGGCGTAGGCTGGCTTGGACACGTCTCGTATCCGAAAAGCGGATGCGGGTCGTGACAAGTTTTTGTGGTGGCCCATGCAGGTCAGTTTTCGTAAAATATGCGAACTCGTGATAGTACTTAAGTTAGTCGTACTATTGTGAGCCTGCGACTAGGAATGCTCATTCATAATAGGATTGAAATGATTTAAGAGAATGACTATGACTAGGAGTCCCTTCTCCAAATCGACCGTTGGGTAGTTAAGGTTGTCAGATAGGCCATGCAGTTTAGATAAGAAATTATTAAATTCAGATAGCTTGCTAGATCTCTATAGATACACTATTGCTTTTGATACGACGATATGATTCAATGTGGGTCTACTACTCACTTGGTAAGTTAGGCTTTCCTAGGATTAAGGCTTTAATCTTGATAAACTGTTTAATTTTTCTTTTGCGCTATTTAGATGTAAATCTTATACCATAAGTTAGAATTGCTTATTTTAAATTCTATTTTGCTGTAAGGAATTGGTTTATAATTCCTGATTCTGTTATTCATATACGGATCTCGAGGAAGATTGATTCAAAGTTTTTCCACAACCATTTGAAATACGTATGAAATAAAGATTAGGATGTTCTTACTTCTCTTGTCTTCAGTTATTTCCTCCCCGATCAATCTTTTATTTTAATGATTGAGACTTATAGGTAGATGTTTACGCTTTCTATCATAGTCAATTAGTTTGAATCTCTAGCAGCTCCTTGAAGTTCTTGGGAATGTAGTTGGAGTAATTTAACGACTGCGATGGCTAGACAGCAGCGTACTGTCGCCAATTACTTGAGAATGGAGAGCGTGGGTCCACTGCAGCCAGCAGCGCACTGGCGACCCATAGAGTTGAAATTGTTTCAAGGAATCGTAAGTTATGGATCATTGCTAAAACTATATCTTCGTTGACCTCTTTAGACCTTGTGTCAATATAAGGTAGAATATCTGATAGCATATCACATCTGAATCATGGAACCAAGGGTTTACCACAGCCAGAGTATATAGGAGAGGCATAATTCTCGATAAAATGACTTCAGACGTGATTACAAGTTTAGGATATTATATAGGATAAGAAAATGTCCTATGTGTCCCATAAGATCCAAATCCAATAATAGTGAAAGTTTTGTAAGCTGGGTAGCATGTCTCCCAACCTAGCATTCCGTGGTCCTTGTGATCTATTGACGAGATAATTGACTGACACTAATAGGTTTACCTTGAATATAGAATTTAGAGTTCCATAACCCATTAGTCGACCAAGGCCTTATGGATAGGTAGATAGTAGGGTGACTATATAAGCAAGAACACCAGGTAAGGTTTTGATTCTCACAAAACTCGAACTATTTGTGCCTCCTTTCAAAAATCTTGCATGCTTGTATTTTGACTATCTTGACCTACGCTGCTATTACAGCCTAGTTTTTGCAAGCTTACTCTTTTATCGAGCTTGATTCAAGACATATGTTTATTGGGGACGCCCACTAACATATCGTCTAATCAGAATTGATGTACTACGGTCTGATCAACCTTAGTGCACTCGGTTCGCTCTCCCTCAGATTAACCCACGTGGATTGAGATATAGATGTCTCTAGGATCTCATCCACGACTGCTTTGACAATTTCTCTTGAATTATACATTCGCCTTTGAATCACGTTATTGTGTTCAGTGACATCTCTCTTGAACTCTTCATTGTTTTTGTCTTTCACTGATTGGAAAGACGAAAGCTCATAATTGATAGATAGATACAGAGTATCCCCCATGGCTATGATTGTTGTATACGTAAGGGTAGCTACCATCGGACAGCCATATGACTATAACCTTGCATTGAGTTAATTGTCCTCCCCTCGACCCTAAACCTTCTATCATGATCTTCTAGTCCTTGGAGTCCGAGAATGATTATGATCTTTCCCTTGATCAAATTACCAACCTAGGAGACTAGTTATTCGCAAGAAACAATTCATTATGAGTCTCTAAATATTTTCTTGAATATTACCTTAACTAGCAATCCTTATGCCTTAACTCAACCTTTCCTCGACCAAGCCCGCAGTTTAGACATGAGAGGAATAGATAAAGGTAAGGACAACCATTTACCCTGACTATAGTAGACACCCATCCTGGGATTGGTTTCTAACAAATATTATCCTAGTTATATAAAATTTATTATTAAGACCTAACTAGTATTGGAACACCAGAGTCGCTAGCTTAGCCAATACCATAGCTTAAATACCCTGTCATATGATGATCTACCAGTTACCAACAGCAATACATGATCACTACAACCCATGCCACTAGAACCCTTGTGACAATAGTCTGGCGGGCTTGATACAAATAGAAATTCATGACTCAGTTGTTAGCAATCTTTTTATATAATGTGCCTTAGAGTTGGTTACCCCGTCGATAACTCTTGCAAACTATGGACGAGTAGATCATTCTATTTTATCGACCATGTATTATTATACACACTCGTTTTTTATTTATCGAGGAACGATCCTTGACTTGACTTATATCTATCGTATCTCGTTACGCCGTGCCTTATTCTTTATTAACAAGAATCGGGGTGCAAAATCCAGACTTTAGAATTCTTCTAACCTCATTATTCCCATGTCCTAGCTTCAAAGGTGGGTAGACTGTAAGCCTTCTTGGGATATACGAGGATTACCGATTGATTAGAATAATTTCCATTAGGATGATAATTAGTACCCATGGACTCCCACTTTTCCATTTAGATCATTTTGTGTCCCCGGCCATGTCATTAATATTCGGAGCACGAGACCAGCTGTTATCTCCCAACAAATTTCATATGCAAGATCTAGACGAGTCCACCTTCATCTAGATATATCATGTCCTACTCAAACCCGTCCCCTTGTACTCTATTTTTATGGTACGACTTTTAGATCAAAAGGACTAGCTGTAACCCTTACCATAATATCGGTATACTTTCCGATTTCCACTAGAGCCTCAACCTTGACTCAATTCGTTCGACCCAATATATGGTTGTGATCTACTTGAAGTCCACTACGCACATGCCACTAGTGTGCCACCCAATTGAGGCCTCGTGTGCTACTTAAACAAAAAAGTCACTGAAGACGCATTTTTAGGCTTTAGGGACCTAGCTAGCCAACCTGGCCGGCAACTAGCTCAACCACTTGGGTTGAAACCTGTTCTAGGTTGTCACGTCCTACTCCCATAGGAGCGATCGTCCTCGCTAAGGCGTGATGCCGCACGAGCCTTATTTGAACTCGTGTAAGGTGGGTTCTATAACGGCCGATTTCAGCGACTGCGACGGGGTCGTCGCACAGAAGTCCCAAGCAGAGACATTGAATAATAGCAGCAGAATTTAAAGCAAAATACAAGTTATTACAAAACACTTTTTTATTGATATTAAAACAAAGGTTACAAAGGGCGCAAGGCCAAGATTACAAGTCTCTCGAGCTCATTTTTCTCACATTACCAGTTCACTCTGCTCTCTCATCTCTTAATACATGTCTTGAGCCAGCGGATGCTTTGGAAGGCGATGTCCATATATTATGTCCTATATAAGTCTTGAATACATGCGGCCGCACGCTTCGAATCGCCAAGAAACTCTATGCCTCGACGCATCCAAGCGAGCTCCGCGCCATGAGCTTCTACATGTGCCTGCACATGAAAACTATGTGGGTATTAGTACTCAACTGTACTGGTGGAATGAGCTCCTCGCCCACCTATACAAAACCAACACGTTAATTTACTTTGTATGTAACATAGTCCCTTTATGATTGTCTTTCTACTCTTTTCTTAGGATCAGTTTAGGACAGACACCTTGGCCTATTTTGTGTCTTAAGACCATTTCGTGCTTGCAACGCAACATCAACTCAACAATGTTAACCTATCAAGTCGTGCTTGCCTTACGGCTTAAAATTAGAGACGCAACTACGCGATAAGACTCTATTTCCGTGTGACCGTGCTATAAGTCCTTGTTGAGGCCGTGCCTCACAATTCAATTGAGACTCAATCATATCGCCGCCTCGCGGCCCTTGTCGCTCGCGGCCCTTCGCTACTAAATCATCAACTGACCAATCCAACTTGTGAACTAAGTGTCACTCGACCAACTCTGCCTTACGACATCTCCTGACTTAAACTCAAGACAACTCAATCATAACATGCAACTTATATGCCGACAACATAAGACTCGACGCCACGTCTCGTGCCGAAGCACGTCGCCTACGTTGCAGCCAAATCTTAGGCCCCAAAAAATTGTCTTTATCGTGTACGCATTTTTTCCGACTCTTGATTCACTTCACCTAATACTCGACTCAGTCCACAGGCATATACGCGGATTGCCGCCCATGCCGACTCATCTATATGAGGTCACTAGCATAACAAGCTATACCTGGACTCATAGCTTGCGGTTGGCCGGGACCCTTTTCGCGAAAGGTAGCTAGCCCCTGGAAGTCCTCGACTAACCCGGTGCTATCGATTCAGTACAGCTATCACTGTGTTTCTTTTCTTGGCCGAAACGGTCCCATGGCCCTGGGTTGTCGTTACGGGAAAGCTCTACCTTGTCGACAAGTTGTCCAATGACCATGCAAGACCCGACTCAAACTGACATCTCATACAGTTATTCTTCCTTCAGTGTTACCCTCTCTTTCAAAACCACGTTAAAGACTTCTATCCTTGAGATCCCTCAACGACCTATGGTCGCGAGCAATCTTTCCATGTTACCATATTATTTCATTCAACTCATAAATGCCTATTTGATAGTCCTTTCTCCAAAACTCACTTGAATCAAGTGTGGTCCTTACCTTAAATACAGAGTCCGTGCATCGTGTCTTAGGCCCATCGTGCTCTACGCGACAATCCTGCCCAAGTCGACGGGCCTTGAGATCGTGGGACTACTTAACTTCGACAAACCAAGAACGAACGGGACGGTACTTGTAATGTCTTAGGTCGACCGGCATAACATTGCCTAACTTAACTTTGTAATAACTTAACGAGCAAAGGCTGCGTCAAGCTTTGCCTTTACAGATCGTGCCGTGCACGCATTTGACTTGAACGACCAAGTCAATCGGGTGCCTAGACTTAGGTCACAAGCCGCTCAACGCAACTTAACTCATGGGCAAGCCAAGGCTATGCCAAGCCTTGGGTGATGGGACCGTGCATGCTTTATGAAGCATTCATGCGGGCGATGCCTATGACTTAGGCTACGATTATAACTTCGCCTACTCAACCAACTTTTCTTCTCCCAAGCCACAGAACGAAGAATCGAGTGTCATTTTCAAAGCACGCCATGCACCAACTCTAAGCCGATCGTTGGACCTTTCCATATTCTAACTCAATTCGACCTGTCGAAATTATTTTCTTTAGCTATGTGGATTCGTCTCTTTTATTATCAAGCCTACTTGTGCGAGTTGAAAATATATAATTTATTATGTGAAGGCAAAGATAAGGCAAGTTCACCGAAACTACCCCTCCTGAGCGAGTGGTCACTTTGACCGAGCGATATCTTCGAGCAGTCGTTGCAAGGCTAAGTCCGAACGCCGTCGGCGTTCTGAATCCTTCGATTGACTGCGCGGGACGGGGTACTACATCATACACCACTCAGAAAAAGTTTCGTCCTCGAAACTAACTGAGTACTTACTTATTGACTTATCTTTTTACTCAATATTCAAGAACTCTCGCACACGCTATGCTTATGCATTTTTTTAATCTGAGCCGCGCTCGCACGACCCTCAATCTTTTCTTTGAAACATTATTTTGAAATCCTCAACACTTTTCCATTCCTCTAGTCTCACTTGATTCAACATATCACTTAGTTGGATCGTGCACCTATTCCAGGCGTCCCCAAAATATATGCATTTCAGCCAAGCCTCGTGATAGAGAATCTGCCATCACCACCCGAGTCAGATCGTACACATATTCGGGCGTCCCTGATATACGTGCATGTCAACCGAGACTCACGAGTGGTGCCTCCACAAATCCTACCACTTCGCACTCGGACGTCTGCCTAACCGCTAGGCTATGTCTTTCCGTCAGTATTGGAATCATAGTTCCCAAACAACGATATCAACACTGACCACATCCTAAGGTCAAACCAAGTTGATAGTACGGGATTTTTCTACCCAAGCTCGTATCACTCCGACTTCTAAACTTCGAGCATAGATTTCCTACACACATCCCAACATTTCATCGCACGGGGTTCGAGTCATTCAGCAAAGCCA
The DNA here is from genome assembly GCA_029216955.1 of Iris pallida. Lineage (NCBI taxonomy): Eukaryota > Viridiplantae > Streptophyta > Magnoliopsida > Asparagales > Iridaceae > Iris > Iris pallida. Next base: position 484,418 of record JANAVB010038820.1, read on the forward strand.
TCCTACGACAACTCACGTTCAACCAATTTTACGACGGATCAAAATCGTTCATTCAATAAGTCATCTTGTATAGTCTATCCCTTCAAACACGTTCGATATAGTTCGCCTATCAATCCTTCTCAATTCAATCACGCTACGACGTAATTCGTCGCTAACCAAAATTTTGCATTCCACATTTTCTAAGTCATCTATTCCAATTAATGTAATCGATCATGAGGTCGTCTAGCTTAACAATATGTTTTGTCCCGATCTCACGCAATTCTGATTATCCACAGTGGGCATGAATCACCATGCACGCTCTCGTAGGATAATCATCCTCATTGGGACGTAACTCTTGTTTTGTGTCTAGACTAATTCATTCTCGATGCGCGGATTGGACCTACTCGATCCTCAAGTTTATTCAATCATCAATCGTAAGTCCTAATATCTCCAAATTTTCCTTCGCATCAAACCAACAAGTCGAGACAATCAACATTGTCGCGTCCTGATTTTTTCGAGTTCGATCATTCTCGCGATATGAATCACCATGTCAACGCTCACGCGGAACGATCGCCCCAAATCTGACGCAACGTATGTGCGAGGCTAGAGTTGCGCTCGCGCAAGGCAAGAATGTCGATGCTGTGGTTATCCGCGTAACCCTCAAGACACTTCTATTTTCATCCAATATTCATCTCAATCAAAGTCCTAAGTATTGCATCCAACCGAACAATAATACTTGCACGATCGTCATCCATCGAGTGAGAGTACCCCCGAGTTATCGCATATTGATCTTTGATACGCCTCAATACCATCGATGATATGCATAACCTGACGATCTTCCTTTGCAACCAATTTCGAGTCGTGCGAATGATGCTATCGTCCGACTAGATAATCTCCTCGACATTCAAATTCAAGTTTGATCATTATCCCTCGAACCATTCACAACATCAATTTCCTCAAACCAATTTCACGTATTGTTCATCCGTCTATCTTAAGTCATCGACCAACGTATTTTTTCAATTTGTATCATTCCTTGCTAACTTAAATCATCGACTAATATTCGATCCAATCCTTAGAGTCATTTGCGTAACTTCACAATTCAACTTTTTATGCACGCGATCTTCCCATCGTGCTAACTTTTTCTATACGATCCACCTATCGATTTCCTTTATCAAGTCATCCGTTCGCTATACCTTAACTTCCCTCGATTTGACTTCACCTACTCAATCATTCTTACGTTTTATACTTCGCACAATCCTCAATCCCGTGCACGTTCTGTGCGCGTCATTTCTAATTTGTTCGAATCCCCTTATCAAACTTCAAGACAACAACTCACTCAATCGCACTCGATCTAAGGCTTTGCATATGTGCGACGCTTGCTGATAGACTCACCGACACCCCGAATCCTCAATCGATCGATCGACATCCCTGAGGCTATCGTATACACCACTCAGGGATGAAGTCATTCAACAAATCCTCAACTTATCATTCGATTCTTAAATCTATCTCCTCGAATTTCTGTTCGAACGATTCCTTAAGTTTTAAGCATGCTCACATATATCGCATTGATGATAACATCGTCGTTCGATAGCACCCCTATCGATAATCATCCTATTTACTCAATCAAGTCTAACTCATTCTCGTCCGACACAATTCGAATCCCGCACTCGATTTTTTTAAGGTCGACACAAATCCTTGGTGTATATGCCCAGCCCGACTTAGCCAACCGTGCTTACACAAACCATCTTTTTATTTCTTTTCAAAAACTGTTCTCCTATGTTTTGTAAAATAGATAGACTTATTGTATGGACATTCCGTAGGACATTTGAGAGAGAGCACACCAAAGATATCAACTTTGCGGAAGCAACATTTCAGAGTTTGCAGAAACAACGGAGTTAAAGAATTCAATCAATAGTCCAAGGACGTAAAGCCGTGCTCTAATACCATTATGTCACGCTCCCCTCCCGTAGGAGCGATCGTCCTCGCTAAGGCGTGATGCCGTACGAGCCTTATTTGAACTCGTGCAAGGCGGGTTCAATAACCGTCGATTTCAGCGGCTACGACGGGGTCGTCGCACAGAAGTCCTAAGCAGAGACATTGAATAATAGTAGCAGAATTTGAAACAAAACACAAGTTACTATAAAACACTCTTTTATTGATATTAAAACAAAGGATACAAAGGGCGCAAGGCCAAGATTACAAGTCTCTCGAGCTCACTTTTCTCACATTACAAGTTCACTCTGCTCTCTCTCATCCCTTAATACATGTCTTGAGCCAGCGGATGCATTGGAAGGAGACGTCCATACATTATGTCCTGTATAAGTCTTGAATACATGCGGCCGCACGCTTCGAATCGCTAAGGAACTCTATGCCTCAACGCATCCAAGCGAGCTCCGCGCCACGAGCTTCTACTTGTGTCTGCATGTAAAAACTATGTGGGTGTCAGTACTCAACTGTACTGGTGGAATGAGCTCATCGCCCACCCATACAAAACCAATACGTTAATTTACTTTGTACGTAACATAGTCCCTTTATGATTGTCTTTCTACTCTTTCCTTAGAATCGGTTTTAGGACAGACGCCTTGGCCTATTTTGTGTCTCAAGACCATTTCGTGCTTGTAACGCAACATCAACTCAACAACGTTAACCTATCAAGTCGTGCTTGCCTTACGGCTTAAAATCAGAGACGCAACTACGCGATAAGACTCCATTCCCGTGTGACCATGCTATAAGTCCTTATTGAGGCCGTGCCTCGCAACTCAATTGAGACTCAATCATATCGCCGTCTCGCGGCCCATACCGCCTCGCGACCCTTTGCTACTAAATCATCAACTGACCCATCCAACTTGTGAACTAAGTGTCACTTGACCAACTCTGTCTTGCGGCATCTCATGACTTAAACTCAAGACAACTCAATCATAACATGTAACTTATATGCCGACAACATAAGACTCGATGCCACGTCTCGTGCCGAAGCACGTCGCCTACGTTGCAGCCAAATCTTAGGCCCCAAAACATTGTCTTTATCGTATACGCATTCTTTCCGACTCTTGATTCACTTCACCTAATACTCGACTCAGTCCAAAGGCATATACGTGGATTGCCGCCCATGCCGACTCATCTATATGAGGTCGCTAGCATAACAAGCTATACCTGGACTCATAGCTTGCGGTTGGTCGGGACCCTTCTAGCGCAAGGTATCTAGCCCCCTGGAAGTCCTCGACTAACCCGGTGCTATCGATTCAGCACATCTATCACCGTGTTTCCTTTCTTAGCCGAAATGGTCCCATGGCCCTGGGTTGCCGTTACAGGGAAACTCTACCTTGTCGACAAGTTGTCCAATGACCATACAAGACCCGACTCAAACTGACGTCTCACACAGTCATTCTTCCTTCAGTGTTACCCTCTCTTTCAAAACCACGTTCAGGACTTCTATCCTTAAGACCCCTCGACGACCCACGGTCCCGAGCATTCTTTTCATGTTACCATATCATTTCATTCAACTCATGAATGCCTATTTGATAGTCCTTTCTCCAAAACTCACTTGAATCAAGTGTGGTCCTTGCCTTACACACTAAGTCCGTGCATCGTGCCTTAGGTCCATCGTGCTCTACGCGACACTCAAGCCCAAGTCGACGGGCCTTGAGATTGTGGGACTACTTAACTTCGACAAACCGCGAACGAGCGGGACAGTACTTATAATGTCTTAGGTCGACCGGCATAACTTTGCTTAACTTAACTTCGCAACAACTTAACGAGCAAAGGCTGTGTCAAGCTTTGCCTTTACAGATCGTGTCACGACCCGCACCCTAGAGTTAGGGCACGAGAACGTAACAACGCCCAGCCTACGCCGCAGTGTCGGCGGTAGAACGCTGTCCTAGGTCTCAATGCATCTAACAGTATAAGACTAAACAGTTTATACTCCCTGAATGGGGGTGACATAGCCGAATGTAAACTCAATCACATCTAAAGTAGAGCATAAAGGAAGATAGATAAAACATGAAATTGAAAAGAGATACAACAGATAGAAGTCTAAGTGTCTAAGATACAAACTCAGAATACATCTCAAAACTCAAATACAGTAATCCATAAATACAACTCAAGATGACTGAAAATAAACTATAAGCAAAAACCCTAGCTATCTATGCAACCTCTACTGTCTCATCTAGGCTGCAGACAACCTCCAGGCTATCTGTAAAATTTATCAACAGGTCCAGTCAGGACAGGAGCGAGTACAGTACATCTCAACAGATCATAGCAGGTTAGAAAATATAAATATGCAGTAGAGCAAAATACAGGATCTGAAGAAATACAGTATGTAAACAAGAGAGAAAACTGTAACAGAAATATCTACTGTAAATAGAGAACTAACAGTGGCTAGTGAATCAGAGTACGAGATAGCACATGTGAACAGGACAGATTTGCACAGGATATTGAAGTTGTACAGGAATCTACACTATAATGGAATTGTTCACACGACTACTAGCACTCCCTCGTATCCCCAATCAATACACAAGGATCTAAACAGGTTATGTTATTGCACAGGATATCACATGGGGGCCCATATAGGGTGCACATGATAGTATACATGGGGGCTCTGTGAACATGAGAGTACAAGATTCACAGGAGTGCACATGTAATGAAAGCACAGGAGTACACGATGAAAGTGAAATGCACATGACACAATGTACCCGATGCTCTCGAGGGGGTAGTGGTGTAAAATGGACAAAGTAGTCCGTTGTCCGTACGTGTCCGGCTCGATAAATTGTTCGACCGCGGAACGTCCGATTCATTAACGAACAAAACTTGGACATTTTTTTGGTTCGATTAAAAATCGGACCCGGACACGGTCATATACATGTCCGGTCCGAATTCGTCCGCGAACAGTCCGATAGTGGAGACTCCTTTTGGTTTTGTATCAATTATGTCAAAATATTTTGGTTTTGCATCAAGTTTTTGTTGTCCCGTCTCGATTTTTGTTATCATTTTACTATTATTTGTTGTATTCTATAACCTTCAATTGTATTTTCTTTCAACTAGATTTTTTGAACCAATTATTAAGGTATCTTGATAAAATAATAACTTTTGGTAATATATTTAATTTGTTCGAGGACCGTCCGATTGAATTAACAAACAGTGATTGTCCGTGTTCGTCCGACCCGAACTTGAACAATGAACTGTCCGTGTTCGTCCGTCCGAACTCATTTTCGTTAACGGACCGAACACGGACAGTGGACTGTCCGTGTCCGTCCGGTCCGTTTACACCCCTACGAGGGGGATAACATCGCATGAGAAGATCCATATAGTACTAATCCGTGATAATGTCGTGACAGCATCAAGTATAGTAATCTAAAGTAGGAATATAATTCTAAGCAGGATATGAAATGATCAGAGAATGTACTCGCCTGATATCTGAATATCCAAGGTAAAGATACTGTCCGATGAGAGGTGTCTGGCTCCTAATTAGAACAGCACAAGTCACGACATGTCCAGAAGGGTAATATAAACCACTACAATGCATTCTACATGAATCTAGGTCAAACTAGGCTAAAGTCAACCCTTGGTCAACTCTGGTCAACTGCACTAGTCAAACTAGGTCAAACTAGGTCATGTCCTAACCCAGCAAGTCTTACTAGGCCTAACCAAGACTATCCTAGCAAGCACACATCAATATAAGGCTATACAAGCCAATATACACCCAACTCTATATAGCATGCAATTATTCAATACTCAAATAGGCAAGAATTCACATTGGATATACACTAGGTAATCTATTACTTTAAGCTATATATGCCTACACATATATACACATGCATATATTGGTATTCAACATTAGGTCTATAATCATGGCATTTCAAATGGTTATATAAACTTATATATTACAACACAATATGCTAACATATATATAATATACATACATAGCTAAGTTAACTGTATTCATAAATACTTATGTAAGAGGCTATGTGTGTGTATGTGAACATGGCAAAGGGGCAAGTAAGGGTTAAATGGGCATACATAGTGTATACATATCAAAGAGTGTCAAAGTGTAAGTGAACAAAGTGTCAAGTGTGATAGTGTCAACATAGTATAAGGGGTACATGAGGTAATATAGGATTTGTGTTAACATAGAATATTACATCTCATTAACTTGTATATTGCATATATTACATCTATTATTACATTACATTCATGCTTGCATTCATTTATCATTCATTTATTCTTTTGCACCACTATATGCACCATACATTACATACTATGGAACCTACATATTTATTACAAGCCATACTTATACATGCTTACATTAGATAGGATACTTACACCTCATACATTATTTATTTAAACATTTACTCATGCTTGCATTCTCTATTTAATTACATAATATATATACATTAACATGGGTTAAAATCAAATAGAACATTATATTACACACAAGGGTGCACAAAATGCATATGTCGAATAGTAACTCCTACTAATAATCAATACTGTACCATCTTAGCATGAATTAAAATCTAGGATTAAAGTATGTTATAGATCTATGTGTTAGCTTTCCGAAACTTCAAACGGATCGTGTTTTCATTTCCGGAAACTCCCGAAATCGCGAAAACACCGAGAACGCGTTTGTCTTTCGTACAGCTGACACTCAAATAAATCTCCAGAAAGTTACAGAAAGAATTAGGCCTATTAATACATGTTTTTGGAAAGCTAACTTCAATACGCTTCTTTTAAAAAAACGGGATATTAAACCGAGCTTTGAGCTAGAAGTTATGACATTTCTAAGTTAGGGCTGAAATTAAAAACGTGGATAAAAATCATGACGGATTTGGGTAGTTTGAGCCAAAAGAATACACAATATATATCCTAATTATCCACAACAATAATAGCAATAATAATATGAGGAACCACACTCACAAACTTAATTATATAATCATCATGAACCATTTATTACATATATAAATATAGATACACTCTCATTACAATATATATATATATATAAATCTATATATGTAACATGAACACATCCACAACACAAAGGACACTCCTATGACCTCCAAATGGACACAAAATGGACACAAATGGAGATACAACCATGGGGGTCATTCTTATGGGTTCAAAATAGACCTATATGCATAAGAAAATGAAAATGAGAAGGGATTTATACCTCTCGGTAGATCGAATCGAAGAAAAACCTTCCCGGAGCGACACCGACACGTAGAGATTCCAAAAGGACACGAACGAGCTCCGAATCCTCCCAAACTTGGGTAGCTTCCTCCTTGGCTAGAATGGAGAAGGAAAGAAGAAGATTTGGTGGTGAAATGAAAGAATTTGGTGGAGAAATTGCTAGGGATTGCTCTCTAAGAATTTGGGGAAAAACAAGAGAGAGAAAAATAGATGGATAATGACAAATGGGAGGCTCAACCCTATCCTTATTGTGGCTGGCCATAAAGGTGGTTTTGTCCTATTAGGAAAAGTCCAAAAGCCCCTACTGACCAATTCTATGAGTATTAGGAAAGGGCTAATTGGTTGGGGCTAAATTAGTCATTCTAAAGTCTCTAATCACACTAACCTTATCCATAATAATTAGTCTAACCTCTAATTAAAATATTTCTATCATGTGGACTAAAATTAATATCATGTGGGCCATGTCTAACTAGTGTATGGGTCCCACTAGAGTCAAACTACCCCCGAGTCCCCGTTACAAGTCAGATTGAGATGAAATTCGAACCCGACTCAAATAATCCCAAAACAATATCATAAATAATAAAATAATATCAAAATAATTCAAAGAGGTCAAATGCAAAAAATATCCTTAGGCCAAAAATGACATTAAAATATCATAATCACATGGTTAGGCTCTAGGTCAAACAGTCTCTAGGGTTTCACTAGCAAAACGTCAAAACCACAAGTCATTGATTTAAATAATTTAAAATCACCAAAAATCATATCATGAATTAAATATTATTATTAAAATAATTATAAACACGAAATTTCAAAATTACCCTCATTTGGAAAACTGGGTGCTACAGATCGTGCCGTGCACGCATTCGACTTGAACGACCAAGTCAATTGGGTGCCTAGACTTAGGTCACAAGCCGCTCAATGCAACTTAACTCATGGGCAAGCCAAGGCTATGCCAAGCCTTGGGTGATGGGACCGTGCATGCTTTATGAAGCATTCATGCGGGCGGCGCCTATGACTTAGGCTACGATTATAACTTCGCCTACTCAACCAACTTTTCTTCTTCCAAGCCACGGGACGAAGAATCGATTGTCATTTTCAAAGCACGTCATGCACCAACTCTAAGCCGACCGTTGGACCTTTCCATATTCTAACTCAATTTGACCTGTCGGAATTATTCTCTTTAGCTATATGGATTCGTCTCTTTTATTATCAAGCCTACTTGTGCGAGTTAAAAACATATGATTTATTATGTGAAGGCAAAGATGAGGTAAGTTCACCGAAACTATCCCACCTGAGCGAGCGGTCGCTTTGACCGAGCGATGTCTTCGAGCAGCCGTTGCAAGACTAAGTCCGAACGCCGTCGGCGTTCCAAATCCTCCGATTGACTGAGCGGGACGGTGCACTACATAGGTTACCCTAATTTAGTATAAAGAGTTTTATCATTGGGATCTTGTCCAATCCATATAGATTGAAATCCAAGGTTCATCCAACCAACGATTGATGTCCAATTAAGGAATTCATTAAGATCCAGTAAAACTCATCCATGCATACCACCATAGTTGGACTATAAAACTGAACTACTTAAAATAGGTCCCTATACCTATTATGTAGTCTCTACCTCTTAGAATGTGAAGACATTCGTAACCCTTTTTCTATCTACCTGGAAGTCACGATACGATCATGTATTACATTTATATCTCTTGCTTGTGTGTTTAAATAACCACGAAAAAGATCACAATCTTGATTTCTCAAATTCTGTTCTACTATGGAACCTTGTTTAGAATAATTTTGAGAACAAGACTTCTGTATTGCACGGATTGCAAGCCCCTCTAAGAAATGAAGAGTTCTTCAATTTAGTAAGTGATTAGACTAGAGTAGCCCAATCTAGCAAATATGTCAATGGTTCATAAACTTTCTTTCTATCTGTATCATTGTATACTCTCTACCGCCCTTGAAACTTCATATTTTCTCTCGACTATTCTTCCTTATCTTCCTGCCCTTCCTATTTCAGAGCGACGAAGGGTCACGCTTATTAGAATTTATCAATATTTCTTAGCTACTTGTGTAAATTTGTTGCTTGTAAAATTTTGGGTTATTTGATACATAGGAGAGGATTATAGATGCCATATGCCCTAAATATCTGTTGGTAGGATTGTTAGCAAATAGTTAGATAATTATAAGGTTTCAATGACCTGTGTTTCGAGGGAGTAGTGTGACCAAAGGTGGGTAGAAGTCCTAGAGGTTATGTAGTTACGAAATGGCTGGGAGGTGGTATAAATATTTCCGAGAAATTAAATTTGAGAAAATTATGGTAATAGTGGATTTGTTCTTTTTATTTTATTTTTTAATTTTAGGCATGTTTATGAATTAGAATTTCGAGGACGAAATTATTTTTAAGGTGGGTAGATTTGTAGCTCCCCTTCCAAAAAATTTAGAAATATTTTTATTATTATTTATTTTACTTGAATGGTGATTTTTAGATTTTATAAATAATTATTTAGTTTATTATTACGATAGATGACTTTAGCCATGGTGGAGTTTTGAGGTACAAGACGGCTAGGAATCATGGCACGGATAGTGCAGTGGCGTACTTTGACTAGTGTATTAGCCCTGCTAGGGAAGACCTGTCCATAAACGTGTACTAATTAGGAAAACCAGGCCAAATTGCGGCATGACCATTATAAATAGTTTAATTATTTATTATTATTATTATTTGACGTTTAAGTGACCCGGTTGTACCAAACTAGTCCAGACTTGACCCGAACCAAACCCGGGCCCATGTAATGTTGTAGAGCGACCAAAGACGTTCACGATCATAGATGTGTTGTATGCATATGCGTACTTCGTAATTTGTGTAGTGGTCTAGTAAATGTTATATATATATATATATATATATATATATATATATATATATATATATATATAATAATTGTCATATAGAAATATTAATAAATGTTTTATTTGATAATTATAGTGAATATTTTCCTTAAAACATATATTTTGGATGTGAGATTTATGTAGGCTATATATATATATATATATATATATATATATATATATATATATATATATATATATATATATATATATATATATATATATATATATAAGGGAAAAAAAATATATATATAAGGGAGATTTATTGAATAAAACGGGAAACAACGACTGGGCCCACGAGTGGGCACCAGCCCGGTACAAGCCCAAAACGGGACCGAGGCAAGGCCCACAGGCGGGCAACTGCCAGCCCAAGCAAAAATCGAGAAATAGAAAATTTGAAAAACGAAAGAGGGGGGCACGTGTCCCACGGGAGTTGGTCCCGAGAAGACAAGTGGGGGTGGGCCCGAGGACCCGATGGGACGGGCGCGAGGCCCGAAGGGGCAGCGGGCGGGCCCCAATGGGGTACGAGGACCGAGGGGGCGCCACGGGACGCCCCGCGACGCCGGAAGACTCGCCGAGCGACGCTGCGGCGGCTGCAGGGGGCGCCACCACGCCGGCGGGGGGGTTGGTGCGGCCGCAGGGCCTGCGCTGGGGGAGGCAAAAGGGGCTCCGGAGAGGGAGACTGAGGCGGCGACCGGGGGCCGGCGGGGCTCCGTCGAAGGGGCGCTGGATCACGATGAAGGGGGGGTACCAGGATATATATATTTATTATATGGGCATGTAAATATATTTATTAATATATATATACATTTATATATATGTTTTATATATATATATATATATATATATATATATATATATATATATATATATATATATATATATATATATATAAATATATATATATATATATATATATATATATATATATATATATATATATATATATATATATATATATATATATGTATGTATATTTTATATATATATATATATATAAATATATAAATATATATATATATATAAAATATACATACATATATATATATATATATATATATATATATATATATATATATATATATATATATATATAATATATATATACATAGGTATTTATGTGTGTGTATATATATATGCACTAATAGATAAATAAGACAACCAAGCAGCCCAGCCTCGGCCCAAGTAGGCCCAGCCCAGGCCGAGCCACTAATCCCCCACAGCCGAGCACTAAGCCCCGACCTATAAAACCAACAACCGTGTAGGCATGATTCGATCGATATGGAGAGATCGAAATCGGGAACTAGAAAAACCCTAACCGTGACCGCGCCCCATCCCCAGGCACCTAGGCGGCCACCCACCGCCGGCGCCACCGTCGCACGCGGCCGAAGCCGCCAGAGGCAGCGCACGGACAGAGGAACGATATCAACAGCCCCTGGCCGACCCAACTTCGCGATCAAAGTTCTCCTTCCTCGGTCGACGAAACTTCATCCCGACTGCTCAGGTACGATTACAACATACCATCTTCAAACCCTAACAATTATATTTGTTATAATCATGCCACCGATCCAGGAAATAGGCATGAAGTCAATCAAAATCATGTTCTAAAACAGGATCAATAACAGTCCATTCATCCACGTTTGAAGATCGATTCTGATCGATCTACTGCCATATTATAAATTCTTTTTGAACACAGTTATAGACAACATATAGGAATTCACGACCCTTTTTGTGGATTTGGAAATCATCAACTACGTGTCGAGAAATCGAATTCCGAAGTTTACCGAAAAACTATTTTCCGAAAACACGAAAACCTTCGATACGACGTGCGTCCCGCCAATTCGGGCAACGTGGTCACTAACCGAAAGCATCGAAAGGTGTGTATCGACTTTGTGGACGTGTGGGCTTTGACGGAATTTAAATTGGTCGCGTGTGCGCAACGAATTTGATGCGTATCCGTCGAAATTTACCGTATCGCTCTCTGTGTAAATTTTCTAATTACTTTGTGCATGTTCATCGGATCGAGACGAAACTTGCGCCAACAGGACCGTATCGTTTTTTTTTTCCTGTATGCCAAATTTGGTCCAATTCTGAGACAGTTGATCGGATCGTCGTTTCGCGGGCCCTACGATCCGATTCAACGGGCGATTTTGTGCACGGCCCGCCGGAATCTAACTTTGGACATACGGTTGGGTTCGTATCGGAAAACTGGACCTGTAGACATATAGTTGACAACTTTAGAGACCATAGACTTTGGCATATTTTTCGGTGCAAAGTGGGTCCAACGGCGGACACCGTTTTGACCCAAAATTACCGTTTTACCCTTGTGTCCAGAATTGGACTTAAGGACAGACAATTCTAACTAATTTGACTATTCTGAGAATGTTGGTAATATTTATTTCAGTATCCGGAGACTTCTGCATGTGTTGACTGATTGTGGCTTCTTGAGTGGTATAGTATTATCGGTTTCACCAGCACAGGACCTCAGGCGAGTACATCTCTGATAGTTTTCATATTTGATTATCTCTATATTTCTTGTATCTAATGTTGATTTATATTGATATCATGTTGATTCTTGACACGCTTGTCACACGATATAGTATTTATAGATTATTGCATGTTGTTCGTGACCAATATATTTTCGTATTCGTTAACTGTCTGAATCCATAGGTACTAGCCGGGCGGGGAAGTACATTAGTAGACATGTAAACATACCCAAAAATATCTCCAAAATGTCTATTCTTGTCTGATATCAGTCGCACAACTCACGTACGGGGTGCCGGATTTACCCCTTAGCCGTTTACATGTCGAAAGTGTATTTCAAATCACTTTTTAGATATAGTCTTGCTGTATTACAGTTTCTTATCATTGCTTGTCTTGTGTACCATGTCTTCCTACTTTTACTCGCATGATTCCTACCATGATTTCATGTTTATCCCTTATCATGTATCTCAGTATTATTACAGATTTATGAATTTCGTTATTTATTGATTCTGTTGTAAGATTGTACTCGTTCCATTCCTGACTGGAAACCAGCATTTTTCAGGTTTAGCCACGATCACTCTTAGCATTGGAAAGGCATGGGTATGTTGAGGTCGACCTAGATAGTGGAACTAGCTGCCTTTTCTATATTGTGAGAACTTTGTATTTTCTTTAATTTTAAATATTATAAATGTTGTAATAAATTTAGAAATATGAATAAGCAATAAATTTTATATTGAACAATTATTTCTTACGAGCTTGACAGCGTTCTACCACCGACTCTGCAACGTAGGCTGGCTTGGACACGTCTCGTATCCGAAAAGCGGGTGCGGGTTATGACATCGCAGAGGATCCAGTTATGGGGGAGCCAGTACATGGAGTTGCTCCCAACCTTGATCATTAGCCTGCTGATGGTGGTCAGGGTATCTCGCATGAGGATGAGGATGCCGGAGAGGCAGTTCCTGAAGGGGAGGAGGCTGTTGATATACAGCCAGCACCAGTGGCTCCATTGAGAAGGAGCGACAGAGAGCATCGACCATCTACGAGATACTTACTGGGTGAGTATGTACTACTGAGTGACGAAGGAGAGCCTAAAAGTTTTACAGAGGTTATGGAAGACGAATACAGGCAGGAATGGATACAGGCTATGCAGGAGGAGATGGATTCCTTATACACCAATTCTACTTACGAGCTGGTGTGGTTGCCAAAGGGTGAGAAGGCTTTGAAGAATCGATGGGTGTTCAGAGTGAAGCAGACGGATGATGCTACTCGCCCTCGATACAAAGCGAGGCTGATAGTTAAAGGCTACGGTCAGCGAAAAGACGTAGATTATGATAATCTTTTTGCCAGTCGTCAAGCAGTCATCTATTCGGGTGGTGCTAGCATTGGCAGCCAATTTCGACTGGGAGATCGAGCAGATAGACGTGAAGATGATATTCCTCCACGATGATCTTGAGAAAAAGTTATACATTGAGCAGCCAGAGGGATTCTGCGAGAAGGACAAGTCACATTTGGTCTGTCGGTTGAGAAAGAGCTTATATGGTCTGAAGCAGGCTCCGAGGCAGTAGTACAGGAAGTTCGAGTCATTTATGGGGGAGCATGGTTATGCACGAATGACGTCGGACCATTGTGTATTTGTGAGGTACTTTGTCGAGGATGATTTCATCAATTTATTGCTCTACGTTGATGACATGCTATTAGTGGATCGGAATGCCACTAGGATAGCGGAGTTGAAGCGCTAACTGGGCGCGGCCTTCTCTATCAAGGATTTGGGTGTACCAAAGACTATTCTTGGGATGGAGATTATCCGAAAGAGAGAGAGAGAGTCCAAGCTGCTACACTTGTCCTAAAAAAGTACATTCATGGGTAATTCAACGTTTCGGGATAGACGGATCGAAGAAAGTGAGTTGTCCTCTTGCGACCCACTTTAAGCTCACTGAGGAGCAGTGTACATCTACCGAGGACAAAAAAGAAGATATTGAGCGGGTTCCATATGCCTCAGCTGTGGGAAGCCTTATGTATGCTATAGTGTGTATGAGGCCAGACATCGCTCATGCAGTTGGCACGGTTAGCAGGTATCTTTCAAATCCTGGAAGGGTACATTGGAGTACGGTCAAGTGGATTCTACGATACCTTCAGGGCACTGCTGATTGGAGACTTTCTTTTGGTGGTGATGAGCCGAAGCTGGTTGGATATACCGATACTGATATGACTGGAGATGTAGCCACGAGGCGATCAACTTCGGGCTATATGATGATGTTTGCTGGAGAAGCGGTATCGTAGCAGTCGCGGTTGCAGAAGTGTGTTGCCTTATCAACGACAGAGGTAGAGTATATTATGACGATGGAGGCTTGCAAGGAGTTGCTGTGGATGAAAAAGCTGTTACAAGAAATAGGGCTGAAGCAAGAGCAGTACACTTTGCTTTGCGACAGTTAGAGTGTTATTCACCTTGTAAAGAATCAGACCTTTCATAGCTGGTCCAAGCACTTCGAGACTCGATATTATTGGATACGAGATGTGGTTGAGAAGAAGGACGCAGAGCTTGAGAAGGTTCATACAGATGATAACAGAGCAGATATGTTCACCAAGATTCTACCAAGGGAAAAGTTTGAGTTCTGCAGGCAGATCGTCGGAATGACGATCCCCTCCACATAGTTGTGAAGGGGAAGAAATATTGGAGTGGGTGGGGTTCCCAACCTATGTGAAGAAAACCCTGGAGTGCGACGAGCGCCGTCTGTGTGTTAGAGAAGCACGGGAAGGTGACGAGGTCATTCGGAGACGAAGAAGATGCTCGGAAGCTACCAGAGTACTTTCTGAAGCTCGGGACCGAACTCTGTGTCGACGGGCTGAGGCTGATTTCAGAGTATTTTTTATACCGTTGGATCGTATCCTACGGTCCAGGTTTTGCTGCAGATTACGGGGTTTATATATTGTTTTTCCTAACCCTAATCATAAGACAACATTGAGGAAAATAGAGAGAAAAGTGGCAAGAGTGCCATTGCAACTTTGGGAGAGATGAAGGAGGATTGAAGGCCATTTTTGAAGGAGGATCGTGTTTGGGTAATATCTACTCATCATCTTTGTTCTTTGTAGCCTTGTAATCAATTATTATTGATTCCAAGTGTTGTGTGGATCCGTATTGGATCGAGAGAAGTTTGTAGAGGGTGTACTCATTTATTTCATTAGTGAAGGTTTCTCAAGGGTTGGACTCCGATCGTCCCATAATTTTTTTCGCAAGAGTTTTCCACGTCAAAAATTCTCTGTGTCTGCATGGATTGTGTTTGGTGTTGGGTTTGTGCGTTGTATTGCTCGGTTCTCTCGCAGGTACTCTCTAGTTTGGGGAAAGGTTTTCGTACTTCTTTCCCAACAATTGACCCATGTATACCAACCATGCTCGATCTTTGTTGTGCTCAGCTATATACATTAAAACATGTTGGTTCTAACTTGACACATCCTTCCAACACATGCACATGAGTTATATATATCTAGATGATGGTCACGATGTACACAAAATCATAACAGCTAGTCAATGCATACCTAAATGTCTCAAATTCGATTACTACATAACCAAACATTTTTAATGGTATCCGATGTAACGTTCCGAAACAGCTAGTCAATGCATACCTAAATGTCTCAAATTCATCAACTACACAATCAAACTTTTTTAATGGTGCCTGTTGTAACGTTTCGAACATTTTGTGCACATTTTGTTGATTGTTTTTTGGGCCCACTTGAAACTTTTTGTGCACACTGCATTATATCTCTTTTGGGTCTACTATCTTCCAACTACCACCATAGATAGAAGGAATAATACGCTCCCATAGTTCGATCTTCCGCCATCCAGCCAAAACTTTTATGTCTCTTTTTGCTGACCACAAGGATCATTCGAATTCGACCTACATAGCAAATATGTTGAGTCTCATTTGTCTATAACATTATTATGTGCAAAACATTGTGGGAACTCTCAAAGAATATTTTACCAAATGCTTCCATTTAAAATATGGAAACTAATATATACCACCACATTTTTTACAAACATCTGCTAGTTTTTCAAAAAGGTTGAGGTATATACTAGTTTGAATAATTTGAATGTGGACATTTGCTAAAATATCCCAACTTTCGAATACATCTACAACATGTCCCATCTACCACATTGCCAAACATGCCGGACGTGATAATGGGTCTTCAACCCATCTACCACATTGCCAAACATGGCAAGTCCAACTAGATCCAACAACAATATGCCCGAACGTTAGTGTTTTTTGTTTGATACAGTCTAACATACACTCACATTAGCCAACTTCTTATAGGAACGTACACCAAAATTATAAGTGGACATTAAAATGGTTCTATATTAAAATTATGGAATTCTATATCAAGGAGATACGATTGGAAAGTTCATTTGCATGTATCCGAGCCTCCTCAAAAGTTTGTTACTTTTGTGTCAAGATAACCCTAGTAACTCATCACTTTGGACTTGTCACAGTACCCTAATGACTCTTCAAGTTTAACCTCATTTGTCGTATTATAATCAAGTTTATCTTCCATCTTTCTGTCTCCATCATTACTGTCCTTTTAAGGCAACGACAATAACAAATCACACCATTCACATATAATCAACATTGGATTTGAGAGTTTGTCGATATCTAGGTAGATATTTAATATTGCACAAATTCAATTGGAATCTTTAATGATATACCACAATTTGGGAATGTATTGGTTGTATGAAATTGTTAAAATAGTCACGAACTCAGAAATTAAATTTTCAAAGTTCATATCGATATTTTTTAATCATTTATTAAACTTCAAAATCCATTTAATTATTCATCTCCTAATAATCCCTGAATTTCAA
Source organism: Iris pallida (assembly GCA_029216955.1). Classification (NCBI taxonomy): domain Eukaryota; kingdom Viridiplantae; phylum Streptophyta; class Magnoliopsida; order Asparagales; family Iridaceae; genus Iris; species Iris pallida. The sequence goes on from JANAVB010038820.1 coordinate 501,786, forward strand.
GTTATAAATTATAAAATGTCCTAATTAACTTTACCAAATCTCCCCCATTTTGATCACTATCTTAATCCACCATTAACATTTTTTTATTAAATTTATTTAATCTATGTTGCAATTACCCCCTTGCTATTTTTTTTTTTGACTTTTGCATGACACGTAGGGGGTCATGTGTCAAACCCATTTTAACCCGACCATTTCTCATCTACCCACTGTAAATATGAGTTATGGCAAACTTGTAATTAGTTATGAAAGAGTAAAAACCAAAAGAAAGAAAAGAGTCAAAGGAAAAAAAAATAGAGGTTGAAGGACAAAGGAAGCATGGGCAGAACTAGGCCCAAGCCCATCCGGGCTGTAGCCCAAGATCGTTTTTGATTTTTTTTACCATATTAGGGTAATTATAAAATACATACAATTAAGCGCTCCCTCCACCCCCCCCCCCCCCCCCCCGCCCCAAATCTTTCGATTCTTCCCTCTTTGGCTCTCTTATATTTTTGATGTTTGGTGGTGGAGGTGTGTTTCACTTAACAAAATGCCTAAAATTGGCTTTTGAAAGAAAACAAGAAAAAGTACAAAAGTACAAGTTGTTTCTGGGAAGTATTGCTATGGAAGTCAGACCTGAGAGCGATCACTTTGTTCCTTGGACCATACGATGATGATGAAGAGAACTGCTTGAGGAAGATAAACAATCGGAAGAACTAAGTCACCAGAAAGGTATCGACACAACGACATTGATGGCACAGTCGAATGCTTTCCTGCTTTGCTTCACCTGTTCTTGAGAAAAAGTTGAAGAAATGCTTCTGGAAAATATCACTCTGAAAGTATTAGTTTTCTCAGAATCTCCTTCTCTGTATCTCTATTGATCTTTTTCTTCTGTTAAAAATAAGTCTATTTATAGACTAGACCCTCTGTGCGTAAAAAACAACAAAATTGGGTCTCTATGCAAGTAACTACCACCCACGATTGAAAATCAACCTTTACGTGTGATGACACGTGTCCCATATAGAGTTGTGGTCTCTACGCAAGGTGATACGTATCCCACAACTTCAATAATATGGGTAGAGCATGTACACACGTTCCTCGATAAGTGTGGCATAAAAGCCACGTATGCAGACCACATTCTCACATAGCCAGAAAAGATTGGGCGTAAAAATAACCCAAAATAAGCTTTCTGCGTAAAGTAGCAGATTGGGCGTAAAATAACCCAAAATAGACTTCCTACGTAAAGTAGCAGACTGGGAGTAAAATAACCCAAAATAGACTTCCTGCGTAAAGTGGCTGAAAAGTAGCCTTGAGCGTATAGTTAGCTCAAATGAACTCTACGCACACGAAAGTCTTGAGCGTAAAGACTCAAATAGCTTTCATGCGTAAAGGAAGCGGTCTCTTGAGCGTAAAGTAGCCTTTCCGCACGCTAAACGACAAGTGTTGGGTTTGGTGTAAAAAATCTTCTTGGCTTCTGTGCAATATACTGTCAGAAAATCATTGTCAGGGCAGTATCACGCGCATTAAATACGATATGGACAGCCTGTCTCTCACGTAAATGCTGAGAATGGCTCTCGCGTAAAGTAGTTCGCGTAGAGTTTAGACTCTGTTTGATCTCTGCGTAAAACTTGAATCTGACTCAGTTTGTCTTGCGTAAAGCTCTCAACTTCTTTGACTTGGTCTATGAAATTTATTTATGCTTCTACAAGACCCCCTTCAAAGTTTTTAAATTGTTTTCTAAAATTTGAAATACTTTGAACAGAAACGTAAAATCCAGGATATCCAACAGTCCGCGTAAAGTTCGGGATACCCAACAGTCAGCTTGAAGCGTAATATTCGGGATATCCAACAGTCAGCATAATTTTTGGGAATTTGAACCGATTTTCAAAATTCTCTATAAATAGAGCTTTGCGAGTAGAGAGAGAACTTTACTCATCCTTCAATCTCCTTTGCTCTCGCCTTCGAAATCCCAGTCTTCGAAATCCCCATTTTAAACTGATGGCACCAAAGAGCAAGACCTCCGTCGGTGCTAAGGACAAGAAGCCCGTCGTTGCTGCTTCGTCGGCGGCTGAACGAGCAGAGACCACCATTCCAACATCAATGGCGACCCCGAGGCCTAATCCCACTGTGGCTCCGGCCATGATAGGTAAAACCCTTTCTGGTTCGGCCGTGGGTTCGTCGGAAAAGAATAAGAGGAACCGAACAAAACCCTAAATTTCACGCCCACGTTTATACGTGTCAGCGTAAAACTCACCAAATATGTCCACGTCTATATGTGCCAGCGTAAAAATAGAAACAACAGAATACGTCCACGTTATACGTTTCAGCGTAAAAATAGAAAAAAATAAAATACGCCCACGTCTATACGTGTTAGCATAAAAATAGAAAAAACAAAATACGCCCACGTCTATACGTGCTAGCGTAAATTGTTAAGCATTAAATACGCCCACGTTAGTACGTGCCAGCGTAAAATATGCAAGTCACCCACGTTCATACGTGTCAGCGTAAAATGTTAAAAATATGCCCACATTCATGTGTCAGCGTAAATACACAAGTGATAAGACTTTGCGTAAAAGTCCATTCTGAAAACAGAGAACTTTTGCACTTATAAAAAAATTTAATCAACTTAACTTCTACGCGTACGCGTAAAGTTTGCATAGTCAAGCCCTCTAATACAGAGTCTTAATTTTTATGCGTAAAATTCATTTGTGTAAAGATCTGTGTGAATAAGTCATATGCGTAAAATTTAAATTAGATTTTTACTAACTTGATTCTTCTTTTTCTTTTGGCAGTGGACTTGCAAATTCATCCTCTTGCAGAGGTATTCGGCTCACCAGCTGGTATTGTGGGCTCAAACTATTTAGAAAATATGTCTCATGTTGAATTCCCATAAAGTGACAAGCAGTACCCTGAAGAGAGACAACAACTGATAGCTGCTCAGGGAGAGAGAATGCTGCTATCATTGATGAATGGAGAATTGCTGGTGTCGCTAGATGGCCAGCAATTTTTGAAGCCTGCCTTCATGTTTGGGGACGCTATTGATTTTTAATCACAAACGAACCCCAAGAAGGAGGCTTGGGTGTTTAAGTTTGAAGAGAGGGCGATGTATCTCCCAGACATGACAAGGGATTATCCCCTATCTTCATTTGTTCACGCCACCCATCCAAGACAGATGCTATGGAACCTGACTCCCAGCAGTCATGGTAGACCATGCAGAATTATTTTCAAGAGGGACGGGGCCAACCAAATGGGCTACCATACCAGTACTCCCAGTGGTGGTATCATTCCTTTCGTCGGTCTACTGCCTGGATTCACACCAAGCGAAGATTCAGCTTTGATTCAACCAGTGCAGATCCCAATGTTCATAAACAAGCTTATGAAGGCCTCGGTATTATATCTCCAGGCCAACCCTAGGCTGCCAGGGTGGATGACCCCTCATAATCAGAACTGGATTCAACTTAGTGCTTGGATCGTGAAGAACTTCAAAACAGAACTGCAAGCCATTGGACTATATGAAGCAGTAGCCTCTACGAGTCAGGACATACCAATGAATAATAACCTGTTCTTGGCTTTAATGGAGTTATATATCAGTTCAACAAGGACTTTTGCAACCCCAATAGGTGAAATGGGTTTTGTACTGCATGAGATGCAATTCATCTCCAAGCTGCCAATGGGTGAAGCTCCATATGAAGAGTACGTTTCCTCCAAACGGGAACTAGCAGAGATCAGGGAGAAAAATCCTTAGTTAGTTGAGGTATACCAAGAATTGATGTGCCATTACCTGACTTGCACTACTATATATGAAAGTGGATCGCATTTGGCATACATCAATAAATGGACAACATATCTATTCTACCATAAGAGTAGGATATCCAAGGATGACAAAGAGAAATTTCAAGATAACAAGGCTCAACCTATCAACCCTTGTTCAATCATCGCTGCTGACTCCATATACACTTGGATGGTCACCTATAAGTCTCCAGATAAATATTTGGCGACCAAGATTGGAGAATTTCCTGCTGGGACCGAAGCATTGAGCTTTCTGAGATATGGCAATCGAAAGCTCTCAAAAGAAGCCTTGCTAGCGGACTTCCTTTCCCTGTGGCTGAGAAGATGGGTCGTACCAGGGATTGGCACAGCCGACAGGATTCACCGAAATATACTATGGCCAGCAGTACGTTTGGTATTCAAAGTCAGAATCAACCTGTTATCGGCAATGGTATGTCGGACAAATGCCGGTTTGCGAGCATTTGGTGATAAATTAATCAATAATGCTCCTCACCGAAAAGATTTCCCTAGGATGGAGATGCCCTATACTTATTTGATGGGCTGGTTGTTGCATCACAACTGCAGTTTGTTGCCACCAGGCCCTGGAAATGATACGGAGGTATTCCTCCAGAAATTTAATAAAGCCATGTGGACTGCAACTTCAGTGGCGGACACTCGGGCAACACTCAACTATTCCTACGGGTGGAACTTTTTCTGCACAAAACCACCAGTCCCAGCTGACTGTTTCGACATACAATTTGAAGATATAGGTGAAGGGAGGACTTCAGTACATGCGCCAGTTTTTAAATGGCTAATGTGCATCAGGCCCTCATATTTGATGTATAGGAATGAAAACAATTGTGCGTTCGAAACGTATCTAACAAGTCGGTTCGCTCGTCAGTATGGCTGTGACAAACTTCACGTTGGTAATCCCTCCACTAGATTCCACCATTATGAAAAATTAGTCGATGGTGCAAGGGCATGGAGGTACTTTAGCACTGCATGTACCGGTGCTAGATTCCGGATATCAACTGCTACAAGTACAACTGAGCTACGAATGCTTCATTCGTATGCTCGTTTTTATGCATCCATTCGTTCCTTCACGAATGACTACAACATAAAAGGGAGTCTTCGATGGGCCAAGGAAGGAAACGTCGAAGAACCAGTTAGGGTACCTTCGGACATACCCGATGATGTTGTTGTTCCAGATGAGTATCTGGAAGTGATCCCTACGGGAATTGGGGAAATAGCTGCAGGACCAATTATCATTACCAAAACTCGGAAGCGGAAATCAAGTGCAGCTGTTACCCTCCAGGAGAAGAAGAAGAAAGTCACTATTAAAGGGCCTTCCAGACAGAGAGCTGCTACTCCAGAGAGCGAAACTCCTGTCGTGGAGCCTCAAAATATTATATCTTCTTCAGCTCAACCTGGAGAAGGTTCTTCAGCATCCCAGCCCGCAGTATCAATAGAAGTCGTAGGAGTCTTGTCTCCCGGACGCCTCAGCACTTCACTACATCTGACTTTGCCACAAAAGGCGAAAGCTGTTGAAGACACCGCCACGACTCATGTTAATAATCCGGAACCCATCCCCTCGGATGAATCGGCTCTTGATTTAGACGATGATGACTGGATCAAGATTATGACTCACTCTTGGCACGTCCTGCACCTACTCCAGGTAAAAATAAATTACACAAAATTTATACAAAATTATGTATTATAATTTTGTATATTAACTATTTTGCTTAATCTTTGTAGGTGTCATCATTGCAGCAAAGCCTGTTGCCCCTCCTTCTTCTCAAAAAACTATTCAAACAGAGTTTGAAGGAGAGAGTTCTTCTTTAAAAGAAGATACTGCTCAAAAAGAATGTTCCCCATCCACAGAGGTACAACAAGAGCCTGCAGTAGAGGTTCAACAAGAATTGTCTTCTCTTGCTGAAAACAAAGAAGAAGAATTAGCTGCAGAAGAACCAGCTGCAGATGAAGAAACAGTTGTAGAAAAACCAACTGCAACTGAAATACTCCAAGAACTTGAAGGGCCTGCAGCCAACGAAGGTGATGAAGATATTGTCAACCCATCAACCGAAATCGGAAATGTAGTAATAACATCCTCAGTTGTTGCTACCGATCCGGCACAAGTTCTTGAGAAGACAGTGTCCGAATCCGACACAATCACTATTCCTTCTGCAACAATCACCGTCACCGAAACTCAAGAAGTTTCAGCTCCAGGAACGACTGGAGAAATAATTCATACACATGCTGAAGATATTGTCTCTGGAACTTCTGGAGATCAGTTTGCCTTAGTAGCAACGACAACTATGACTTCCTCTCAGCCTGCAACCAAGGCAACAATAACATCTGCTCCCAATCTTCAAAAGAGGGATTTAGTAGAGCTCGCTGTCACACCAAGCTCTAATACATAAATAAATCTTTTGGTTGAGATTCATACAGAAGCTTTTTATAAAACTCTGGCGGTTTTGATCAAGATGGTCCTGAAGAAGGGCCTAAATTACGAAAGCTTGAAGGTTGCAATCGCTCCCACCATTGGGAACGTTGCTACGTTTAATGATGCCAAGAGAGCAGCAGCTTTGGGGAAAGTGGTGGAAGGACTTGAACAGCCTATTAAAGAATATCTAAGGCTGTCAAGTAAAACCCTTGAAAGTCTCATCCAAACCGAGTATGATGCTTTATCTGCAGAATACATCACTCGGGAGACTATTTTTAAGGAATCTCTCCAGGAATACAACAGTAAAGTTGCCAAGGAGCGAGCTTTTCTGAACGAAAATAAACCCCTGCTGGAGACACATAGAGAAGCCTATGAAACTTCAAATATGAGAATCTATCAATAAAATGATAGAATTCATAAAATTGAGGCAGAGTTGGCTCGTTTGAAGGCAGAAAGAGAGCAGATGATTGCAGCTTGAGACCAACATTTGACGCAGAGCTCAATATTGGAAGAGAAGGTTTTTGGTGCTGAAGCTACCATTAAAACCCTTGATGATGCCAAGAATAAAATGATAGCTACTTTCGCCGAACTCTCCCATCTCTGTACTCCAGAAGCTCGTCGCACCATAGCTACTACAAATGTATTGAGTTTTCATGAAAGGCGCTTGGCAGAGTTGCAGAAAATGCTTGAGGATGTATCTGCTCCACCTTAGAAAATAAAGAATTTTGTATTCTTCTTTTCATATCATCAATAAAAAATTTGTATTCTGTCTTTCTTTTGCTGTAATATTTCAAATCATGCAATGAATGAAATATATATATATATATATATATATATATATATATTTTATATATATATATATATATATATATATATATACATATATTATAAAATGGTTGTGAGATAGAGAACAGTTATCAGAGGTAATATGGACATGATAGATAATAAATCTTGTTTTCTTTTTAGAGCATACAATACTATCAGAGGTAATATGAACATAATAGATCGTAATGACTCAAAAAAATAGATTAATATCAATTCAGAGGTAACGCGGACATGATAGATGGAATAAGGAAAAGAAATAGATTTAATATTTATTCAGAGGTAATGTGGACATGATAAATAATAAATCTTTTTTCTTTCTGAAATCAGATGGTAAGACAGAAAATCAAAATCTCTTTTAGGAGAATAAATAATTAGCTTAACCAAATCTTGGTAGCTGGGGAATAAAGAAGAAATTCAAACATAGTATTTCTTCAAGAATTTGCCATTAATTGGCATCATTATCAAATCTCCATTAGGTTTCGATAACCTATAGGCACCATTGGAGACTGTCTCGACTACATAAGGACCTTCCTATTTAGCTTGGAACTTGCCTTTGCTCTTATGAGTCATAACCATAGGTCTTCGGACAGCTAAGACTAGTTCATCGACTTTGAATACCCTCTCTTTAACTTTACGGTTGAAAGCTCGAGATATACAGGCTTGATATAGCTCGATGTGCTGTTGTGATTGAAGACACTTCTCGTCCAGACCCTCAAGTTCTTGGAGTCGTAAGCGATCATTATTTTCAGAGGTTAGCTCATTAGCAATAGCTATTCTAAGAGACGGGATCTGAATTTCCAATGGAAGAACAGCCTCGCATCCGTAAACCAGTGAGAATGGTGTAAAACCAGTGGGAGTTCGGACTGTTGTTCGATAAGCCCATAAACATTCTCTAAGTTTCTCATTCCAATCACGTTTATTAGAAGAGACAAACTTTTTAAGAAGTTTAATAATAGTCTTGTTGAAAGCTTCCGCTAAACCATTAGCAGCTGGATTGTAAGCCGTAGAAGCTATGTTCTGGATCCGATTTTTATCACAAAATCGATAAAATGCCTGACTGACAAATTGTGGTCCATTATCATGGATTATTCTTCGAGGAACTCTGAAACGATAAATGACATGATGTTTGATAAAGCTAACCACATTAAACGTTTTCACTTCCATAAGAGAAACTGCTTTTGCCCATTTAGAAAAGTAATCGGTTATAGCCAGGATAAACCGATGCCCTTTTACAGAAGGAGGATTAATTGGACCAATAATATTCATGCCCCAAGCTTCGAAAGGCCAAGAAGCTGCTGTAGGATGTAAGAATTCAGAAGGTTGGTAAATAAAGTCAGCATGAATCTGGCATACTTTATACCGTCTGGCATAATCTACAGCGTCTGCTATCATAGAAGGCCAATAATAACCCATTCTTCGAATACGGTCATGTAGTTTCGGACCTGGTTGATGCGCCCCACAAACTCCATCATGAGCTTCACGAAGTATTTGTTTGGCTTCACTTTTCGAAAGATAATGCAATAAAAGTCCGTCATAAGAACGACGATATAACATATGCACAGAAGAATCGTAGTAGAATCGAAATGATCGTCTTTCGATTGATGCAGCTTCTTTTGGATCTTCAGGTAAAATCTCATGAACCGTATAATCAATAAATGGACTTCTCCAATCCCTTTGTTGAGAATTTGATTATGTAGTATAACTCTGTTCGATATGCAAATTATTCTTGACACAGAATAGATCTCTATCCAACAAAGTAATGATATTTTGTCTTCTAATTGGAACAGCTAAGTCTGCAGCTAAACTAGCAAGAGCGTCAGTTTCCAAATTTTGAGAACGTGGTACGAATTTAATGAAGAATCCTTTGAATGAAAGGACCAATTCGATTACAACTTGATGATAAGGAATGAGGTCAGGATTTCTGACTTCATATGTCCCTCTGACCTGATTAACAATCAGTTGAGAGTCTCCATAAGCTTCTAGGAACTCAATATGCAATTGTTTTGCTACTTGAAGACCAATTAGCAGAGCATTATATTCTGCCACATTATTGGAACATGGTTCATTAAGAGAATAAGCACGGTATATGACCATTTTATCAGGAGAGACCAAGACGATGCCTACTCTGGAGACAATATTGCCTTTAGGTCCAACCCGCGATGCCCCATCAAAGTATAGTTACCAAATGTTATCCCTCAAAGTCATGTTACAATCCACGACTTCATCTGGAATGTCTTTATATAGCTTAGAGGTTTCAGGTATAAGGTGAGCTGCTAAGAAATCAGCTAATGCTTGACCCTTTACTGATTTTTGAGGTACATAGACCATATCATAAGGAATAAGCAACATAGCCCAAGTGGCTAACCAGGAGTTAAGGATACTTGGTTTTCTCATCAATACCCAAATAAGATTTATTCTGGATATGACATAAATAGTTTGTCATGACACATAATGTCGTGTCTTTTGAATGACAAAAACCAAGGCTTGACATTCTTTCTCCACAGGAGTATACCTGTGTTCAGCTCCAACCATCATTCGGCTAAGATAATAAATTACCTGTTCATGACTCTTATCACTTTTCTGTGCTAGAAGAGCACCTAGAGAATGATCCAATGCTCGAACATAAAGCAAAAAGGGTCTTTCCACTACTGGAGGAACTAAAATAGGTAGATTTGTAAGGTATTACTTGATGTCATTAAAGGCTTTTTGACATGCTTCATCCCAAATAAATGATTCACCTTTCTTTAATAGACGAGATAAAGGTTGACATCTCCCAGAAAAATTGGATAAAAATCTCCTGATATAAGCAATGCGACCTTGGAAGTCGCGTAGTTCTTTTAGATTGCGTGGAGGACGTATTTCAAGAATTGCTTTAACCTTATCAGGATCAACATGGATACCTTGAGAAGTAATGATAAATTCCAAAATTTTGCTACTGGAAATCCCTAAGAAAGACTTAGTAGGGTTCATCTTTAATTGATGTCGACGCATCAACTCAAATACTGTCTTCAAGTCTTGAATGTGATCATCTTTTAATCGAATTTTGACAGCGATGTCATCCACATAATATTCAACTATTTTTCGTAGATGTTCTTGAAAAATATTGCTCATGGCCCTTTGATAAGTAGCACCGATATTTTCCAGACCAAAATGCATAACTGTATAGCAGTAAACTCCAAGGGGTGTATGGAAAGCGGTATGCTTTTCATCTCCTGGATGCATCTTAATCTGGTTGTATCCTGAAAATCTGTCCATGAAAGACATGCGTTCAAAACCACATGTATTGTCTATCATGACATCTGTAATCGAAAGTGGAAATTCGTCTTTTGGACAAGCTGCATTAAGATCTCGAAAATCTATGCAAACTCGGACTTTTCCATTCTTCTTCATGACAGAAACAATGTTGGCAACCCAGTCTGGGTGTTGTTCTTCACGAACAAATCTACATGTGATCAACTTTTTGACTTCTGCTTCAATTGCATCCATCATATCTGGTCGAAAATGTCGCTGCTGTTGTTTTACAGGTTTGGCATTAGAAATAATATTGAGTTTATGAGTAGCTACTTTAGGATCCAGACCTGGCATTTCCTCATAACCCTATGCAAAAATATCAATATATTCTTTAATCAGCTTTATCAACTCTTCTTTTTCATCTTCAGAAAAGTTTTTACTGATGAATATCGGCTTAGACGTAGTCTCGTCTCCAACATCAATCTGGATGATTTCATTTTCTGTGGGTGGATGTCGTTGTTCAAATCGAAGTTCCCACTGAGTATCCATTTGTTGGGCCCAAGGATCATTTTCAAATGGCTCAGATTTACCATCAGTTTGAACCATGTTGACTGAAAAGACACACTCAGATTCAACATACTGGCTTCCTTCAGAATCTGAGGATTGTAAAGAACTGGAAGAAAATTCTTCTTTTATATTTTCATTAAACATGTGGGATGTATCATATCCCAAACCATGACGAGTTTGTTGATAAAACGGATCGATTTGAACCATATTGACTGAAAAAATGCACTCAGATTCAACATACTGGACTCCTTCAGAATCTGAGGATTGTGAAGAACTGGAAGAAAATTCTTCTTCCATATCTTTATTAAATATGTGGGATGGATCATATCCCAAACTATGACGAGTTCTTTGATAAAACGGATCGCCACATAACGGTAATCGTCTCCTTTTGCCTTGATTGAGACCTAGCATAGTTTTCAAATCATATCCCATATTTTGGATAATCTTAAGAGATTGTTGACTATATTTGTCAATTCTAATTTTTCTTTTATCTTTCTCTATAAGATCATCTGTCTGAATAACAGAGATATTTCTAGCCAAGCCAAACATAATTTGGCGCTTGTTTTTCTTATTAGACGGGATCACAAAATAAGATTCTTCATGATGTTTATAAGTTACACAAGCTTATGATGATGAGGCTACAGGTAGAAGATAAGGAGACGATGTTAGGAACCTTTGAGCATAGGATCCAACATCGACATGAGGAGGAAAAGATTTTTTCTTATGATTAATATATAAGGTTTCCTCTGTATTTATGTCATTTTTATGTTGATGACTTTGATTATCAGCAGATAAAGTCATTATTTCAATAAATTTGATAGCCATATACTCCAAAAGGAAATCTTCATTAATATGAGAAAGTACAAAATGATCAATATTTACATTATTGACAAATTGATTACTACGCTTTGGATTAATCATTAACGGACTAGCATCCGTCTTCGGCGTAGACTTTCCAAGGTTGATGACTAATGGTTCTGGATCAATTGTACGAGAAGTACGTCCTTTAACCTTGATCATGAGAGGTTGAACTTGGCTTTTGACTGGAATTCTCACAAATTTCTCAGACGAAGCTCGAGTTCTTCCTTTAACCTTAAGCATCAAAGGTTCGTCATTAAAAGGTTGGGGTTGGATTCGACATTTGACTTTAATCTTCAAAGGTTGATCTTTCGAAAGCGATTGGTCCTCTGAAGGCGATTGATCTTCTGGAGATGATCGATCTTCGGCCATATCCGATATCTCCTTCACATGCTCCTGTTTATAGAGTATTAAATCAGAAAAATAGGCTTCAACACATTTAAAAGGATTGATATCTGCGAATTCAGTCTTCACAATTCCTTGAGAATCCACATACTTGAAACATTGGTGGAGAGTTGAAGGCACAATATTATGCTCATGTATCCATGGTCTTCCAAGTAGGATGTTGTAATATACATCTGAGTTGATAACATAAAAGGTTGCCATAGTTCGAAGATCACCTATTTGAATCTTCAGACGAATCTTCCCCAATGGTTTACTCTTTCCAGAGTTGAAACCAACTATTGTTGTACTAGTGTAAGTCAAATCACTAGTAGGAATCCTCAAGGGGCATAGCATATTCTCAAGAATAATGCTAATAGAAGACCCATGATCAATGTAAATCCTATCAATTTCAGTAGAGTCAATATACCATGTATAACACAGAGGCCTGTCGTGTCTATTATGCTTCAACAACATATCTTCTTGTGTGAAGGTAATGTTAGGAATTGATTCCATCATACTATGATATTGTGGATACGACACTGGTATATTGTCAGAACTTTTGAGTTGAGCTAAGCATGAATCTGCCTGTAGCAAAGCTTCGCTCAAAGTTTCTCGACTTTCTTTAGAAAGACGAAGCAACTCAAAGATAGAAAGTCTAGCCGGAGTATTAGCTAATTGGGCTAGAATATCAAACTTGTAGGATTTCATCACTACCCCTTGATTTGAAGTAGACTTCAATGGGACGTCAAAGCGTACTGCTTTCTGTTTTCCTTTTTCAACCGCTGATGGTTTAGAAGGTCTTGTCTCAGCAGGAATAGAAGATGACTGAGTTGGTAGTGTTTCAGTGACGTCATATGCTTCTTTGGGAGTTTTCTCATAATCTTTGTGGTACTCTTTCCCAGATCTCGTACCAGCAAAAGTTTTTTCTTCAGACCCAGGAGAATGAAGTACCATATTACAGGATTTAGTCTTCTTTCCCTTAGTCTTCTTATTGTGAGGATTTTTATGAGGAACCTCAAATCCCAATCCAATGGTAGAATTTTGACCTTGAATTTGTAAAGGAATTCGCATTCCTTTATCATAGTTCAAGCCTTCCGTCTTTTGAAAGTTATAGCCCATCTTTTTCATGAGATGGACTGATTGTTGACTGTACATGTGAGTGGGTAGCGGACTCTCAACAAATGATCCAACAGAGGAAGAAAGAACAGAGACCTCTGTAGCCACATGAGTAGGAGATTTCAAGATAGGAGGAAAAATCCCTACAGGAGCTTTCTCATAAGCAGCAAAAACTTGTTATGCTCTGTATAAAGGAATACTATTTATTACTAACCATTATCGATGAGTAAGTTTGAGTTTGGTAGGAGGAGCCAAACTCGGAGGGCATATATTCAGACCCCTAAGTCTATCCTCCAAAGGAATGTCGTCCCAAAGATGATCCAAATCATCATGATTTGGAGTAACAACATGAGAAATCATATTACAGGTTTTGACTTTTCGACCTTTCTTGGATTTTGAAATTTTACTTTCATCTTCTATTTCAGGTACTAAGTCAGGGTGTACCCACATGATTTTACCATTTTTTAATGTGAGAGGCAATAATCCTTTACTTTGCTCTCTAGCTGGCGGAAGATTCACAATCTTCATTGTCACCTTTGGAATTGGAACAATCCCATCTGGAACTTGCTGTGGAGGAAAACCTCAAATTGAAGAGAAATCATATTAGTTGTGACTGTATGCTCATCATTGGTTAAAGCGATGGCATTAGCATTTATCAACTCTTAGATTTTCTTCTTTAAAACATAGCAAGCCTTGGTAGGATAATTTATGTATCTATGATAGATATAATACTTGGGATTATCAGTTAGATTCACCTCATTAGGTCATTTTAGCTCTGGAATCTGGAGTTTACCACTCTTCACGAGACATTAGAATATCCTTGGGATATCACTGTCGTCAAAAGAGTACTCTTCTTTTGGTTTGGAAGACTCCGAATTATTTGGCGTCGTTTTGGATTTTAAAAGATTCACCACTAGGGTTTCCTTCCCTTTTTCCATTGCGATTGCCAAAATTGTTACCTGAAGAGGCTTTCTTTCTTTTGTCTTTTGAGACGAAGATCATCCCATGTTCACGAGCCAATCTACCATTAGTCTCGACTGAAACTGCTGCTATAATGAACGAGGCCCAATCTGTGAATTGAGAGCCTGTAAAGACAGCAATGGTTGGTCGCAGATTTATTTTACATGTATCAATTAATGCTGAATCTGGCATACCAGGAGGCATCTTCAAAGTAGCCTGTCGGAAACGTTCAATAAACGTCCGAGTATCTTCTTTCTCTTTCTGTTTAATCTCTATTAAAGAGGACATATTCATGTCCATGCCTCCTTCATAGAAACGAGAGAGAAACATTGCTTTGAATTCGTCAAAAGACGATATGCAATTATCGGGCAAACTGCGATACCAGTCGTATGCAGTGCCTATCAAACACCCAATGAAAACTCGGGTGAGAAGAGCATCATTCTTTTGCAGATGCATAGTCATAATATCAAAATAATTGATATATTAACTTGGAGAAGCCTTTCCATCAAATAACACCATAGATTGTGGTTTGAATTTTGGAGGAAAAGGCACATCATTCCAATGGGGAGGATAAGGTTACTTGATCCCTAACCTCTGGAGCTGATCTTTGTGCTTAAGAACCTCAAACTGTGTTTTTAACTCACGCACTGCTTGAATAGCTTTACTAGTTTGAGGAAGCACATTTGACTGAATAGTGGCTGGATGTACCGTAACCCCCACATGAGGTGGTACATCTTCGGGAATGAGAGGATCTGGAGATGCGGAGTTTTGATTGATAGCAGGCTCTTGACTAAGATTATTCGAAGGTATGTCAACCCCTTGACTATCTTGAGTTTGTGCTGCTACCTGTGCCGGTGTTACCACTGCCAGCTAAACAGTTTGTTGAGTCATTATTATTTGATGCATATTTTGCACCATGGCAAGCATGTCCTTCAGCGATTGTTCCACTGCTAAGAGACGTTGCTCTGTATTAGAAGTAGACATCTCTGGTTCTTCTTCGATAACATAAGATTCAACCTCCCTTGAACATACAGAGGAATTGGTATAGAGGTATGAATCAACGCTATCAGTTTCTGATTCCAAAGACTGGGTACCCCCAGCTTCTGAATCTGAAGATTGCAACGATCTTTGACTTCTTGACCGAGTATGCTGATATACCCCTTCAAAAGTGTCAAAGAGTCGGTTGAACTGTTGTTGGCTTGGAGTCCGGGATGAATTGCGTCTTGGACGTCGTCCTTTATTGATATGAGATGCCATATTGACTGATGCACAGGACAACTCATATTCTTGGTCATCAATTTGTTGCTGAGGCACATTGTAGCTTAATCGTTCAAAAACTGACCGTTTAGAAGTCGAACAACAATATTTGATTACAATCTGGTGACACTCACAATGATGATTTTCTTGGGGGAGTATCACAAGAGATTTTTCGTTTTTACGCTTTTGTACAAGTAACTCGCGCAAATCAGAAGGAGTGGAAGGAGTCGTCTTCTTTATTATATTTGGGATAGAGAAACGTTTAGTCCCTTGCGTATAAAGAAGATTACTGACTTCATTAGCATAACCAAACTGTATATTTTTACGCGCCTGGAGTTATGTGCGTAAATCCTGAGATTTTTGTGCACAAAGAACTCCATCAGCATCACGCGTAATCTGAAGGTTTGGTACTTTGTGTAAAGCAGTATAAGAAGGTTGTTGATGAAAAACTAAAATTTTACCAACAATAGAATTCTTATTTTTACGCTGCATGCGTGTAGGCAAATTCACTTTAGATGTAAAAGCATCATTGTGAACTTTATCTACCATGTCACCGACAGGAGATTTACCTTTACGCGTAGAGCGCAAAATAGGAACATCTGACACGTCACAGGCGGGAGATTTACCCTTACGCGTAGAGCGCAAGACTTGAGTGTCTACCACGTCACAGACGGTAGACTAATTTTTACGCACATAGCGCAAGACTTGGGTGTCTACCACGTCACAGACGGGAGACTGATTTTTATGCCCAGGGTGCAACACTGAAGTAGGGACTGCCTCATCACAGACGGAAGTCCCAACAACAGGAGTGGAAAGAATTCTCCTATCTTCAGAGACAACAGGGAGATTAGAGGATGCTTTGGACTTAGGAATCCAAACTTTTTGCACCTTTCGTGATTTTTGAACATTGGAGCAGCGAGTACTACCCCAGTTCGGAGTATTTCTTCGTAAGCAGTCTTGTCGAATTGAACAACCAGAGTCTTCTTTGTCGATCCGACTGACACATCATCATATTAAGCAATTGCTTTCTCGTCAGAGGAGAAAGTCATCCCCAGCAGAGTCGCCATTTTATTTCACTTAACAAAATGCCTAAAATTGGCTTTTGAAAGAAAACAAGAAAAAGTACAAAAGTACAAGTTGTTTCTGGAAAGTATTGCTATGGAAGTCTGATCTGAGAGCGATCACTTTGTTCCTTGGACCATACGATGATGATGAAGAGAACTGCTTGAGGAAGATGAACAATCGGAAGAACTAAGTCACCAGAAAGGTATCGACAGAACGGCACTGATGGCACAGTCGAATGTTTTTCTGCTTTGCTTCACCCTGTTCTTAAGAAAAAGTTGAAGAAATGCTTTTGGGAAATATCACTCTGAAAGTATTAGGGTCCGTTTGGATAGTCTTTCTGAAATTTTATTCTAAAAACAGTTTTCTGAGAGTAAGTTATAAAGTTGTTTTCTGAGTATAGAAAGTCTGATTTTGCGTTTGGTTACTTTCATCTGGAAAATAATTTTAAAAAATAAATTTTGAAAATTCCGTTTGGTAAAATATTTTTATAAGCTAATTTTTTTAACTGTGTTCCTGTGTCTATTCTGTATCATGTGTCCAACAAAAGATTTTCTCTCATGTGTCCAGCGCAAAGGCCAAGCAGAACGTCCCCGCCGAGGTGGACACGACGCCGGAGGGCAGCGCAGGCGGTGATCCGTTGGCTTCGACGAGGTGGACACTCCACCACCTCCATCACCTACACCGCGTCTACCGCGTCCACCGTGTCCACCATACCGCCTCCACTGCCTCCACCACCTCCGCCTCCACCTCCACGTCCACCGTGTCCACCCCAACCACGGCAACCCTTCCACCGTGTCGACAGAGCGTTCGTCCAGGAGCTCGCGGAGCTCGCGGCCCTTAAAAAAAATTAGGAAAGAAAAAGTTGGGGGTTTGGGGGGGTGACGCGGCGCTCGCGGCGGAGGCGCAGCGGGAGGAGCCCACGAGCTCCTCCGTCGCAGAGGCGGAGGCCGACGAACGCGGGGGTCGCGGCAAAGGACCTCGCGGAGGATCTCGTGGCCGGTCGCGGAGGAGCTCGTGGCCGGTCGTGGAGGATCTCGTGGCCGGTCGTGGAGGAGCTCGCGGCGCTCGCGGCGGAGCTCGTGGCCGGTCGCGGAGGAGCTCGCGGCGCTCGTGGCGGAGCTCGTGGCCGGTCGCGGAGGATCTCGTGGCCGGTCGTGGAGGATCTCGTGGTGCTCTCGGCGGAGCTC
Organism: Iris pallida; assembly: GCA_029216955.1. Lineage (NCBI taxonomy): Eukaryota > Viridiplantae > Streptophyta > Magnoliopsida > Asparagales > Iridaceae > Iris > Iris pallida. The sequence continues at coordinate 519,423 of JANAVB010038820.1, forward strand.
ATGGCCTGCTGAGGAGAGCCACCACTGTCCTCGAGCTCGAGGAGGACTGCGGTCGCAGCCGTCGTCGACCCCGGCCGGCTCCGACCTCGGCTGCTCCGTGGAGACGACGAGGAACTGCTGCAGTAAAAGAGAGCTCGGCTCTTCTTCGTGAAGAGAGAGAGAGGAGAGAGAGAGAGAGAGAGAGAGAGTTGGGGGAGAGGGGGTGTGGGGTGTGGGCCCCAGCTATTGTTCCCAAAAATTTTCCTGAAAACAGCTTTCACCTACTTTGTGAAAGCTGCTTTTAAACACCTACTCTCAAAAAAAATTTCCGGAACTACTTTCTAAACTTTGTTGTCCAAACGTTGTTTTCCTCTACATTGGTTTTAAAACTCAAAAAAGTGAGTTTAAAAGAACAACCAAACAGGCCCTTAGTTTTCTCAGAATTTCCTTCTCTGTATCTCTCTTGATCTTTTTCTTCTGTTAAAAATAAGTCTATTTATAGACTAGACCCTCTGTGCGTAAAAAACAACAAAATTGGGTCTCTACGCAAGTAACTGCCACCCACGATTAAAAATCAACCTTTAAGTGTGATGACACGTGTCCCATATAGATTTGTGGTCTCTACGTAAGGTGATACGTGTCCCACAACTTCAACAATATGGGGAGAGCACGTACACACGTTCCTCGATAAGTGTGGCATGAAAGTGTCACCCCCAGTTTTCAAAAACAGGGGTATTTTTGTTATTTTACATTTTTGAATATTTTTAAAATTTATTTTATTATTTATGATATTATTTTGGGGTTGAAATTTATTTTATTATTTATGATATTGTTTTGGGGTTATTTGAGTCGGGTTCGAATTTTAACTCATTCCGACTTGTATCGGGGACCCGGGGTAGTTTTGACTCTAGCGGGCCCACACACTAGTTAGGCATGGCCCACATAATATTAATTTTAGTCCACATGATATTAATTTTAGTTAGTGACTAGACTAATTATTTTGGTTAGTATTAATATGGATTAGTGTTTTAGGATTGACCAAACTACCCCCGACTTAACCCCTTACCAATGTATTAGTAAATAGACTAGAAAAGGGGCTTTTAGACTTTTCCTAATAGGACAAAACCACCTTTATGGCCAGCCATAATAAGGATAGGGTTGAGCCTCCCATTTGTCATTATCCATCTATTTTTCTCTCTCTTGTTCTTCCCCAAATTTCTAGAGAGCAAATCCCTATCATTTCTCCACCAAATCAACTCCTTCTTCCACCAAATCTTCTTCTTTTCTCCTCTACTCCATGAAAGGGAGGAGCTAGCCAAGTTTGGGAGGATTCGGAGCTCGTTCGTGTCCTTTTGGAATCTCTACGTGTCGGTGTCGCTCCGTGAAGGCTTTTCTTTGATTCGATCTACCGGGAGGTATAAATCCCTTCTCCTTTTCATTTCCTCATGCATATAGGTCTATCTTGAACCCATAGGAATGACCCCCACGGTTGTATCTTCATTTGTGTCCATTTTGTGTCCATTTGGAGGTCATAGGAGTGTCCTTTGTGTTGTGGATGTGTTCATGTTACATATATAGATTTATATATATATATATATATTATAATGAGAGTGTATCTATATTTATATATGTAATAAATGGTTCATGATGATTATATAATCAGGTTTGTGAGTGTGGTTCCTCATATTATTATTGCTATTATTGTTGTGGATAATTAGGATATATATTGTGTATTCTTTTGGCTCAAACTATTTAAATCCGTCATGATTTTTATCCACGTTTTTAATTTCAGCCCTAACTTAGAAATGTCATAACTTCTAGCTCAAAGCTCGGTTTAATCTTCCGTTTTTTTTAAAAGAAGTCTATTGAAGTTAGCTTTCCAAAAACATGTATTAATAGGCCTAATTCTTTCTGTAACTTTCTGGAGAATTATTTGAGTGTCAGCTGTACGAAAGACAAACGCGTTCTCGGTGTTTTCGCGATTCCGGGAGTTTTCGGAAACGAAAACGCGATCCGTTTGAAGTTTCGGAAAGCTAACACATAGATCTATAACATACTTTAATCCTAGATTTTAGTTCATGCTGAGATGGTATAGTATTGATTATTAGTAGGAGTTACTATTCGGCATATGCATTTTGTGCACCCTTGTGTGTAATATAATGTTCTATTTGATTTTAACCCATGTTAATGTATATACATTATGTAATTAAATAGAGAATGCAAGCATGAGTAAATGGTTAAATAAATAATGTATGAGGTGTAAGTATCCTATCTAATGTAAGCATGCATAAGTATGGCTTGTAATGAATATGTAGGTTCCATAGTATGTAATGTATGGTGCATATAGTAGTGCAAGAGAATAAATGAATGATGAATGAATGCAAGCATGAATGTAATGTAATAATAGATGTAATGTATACAATATACAAGTTAATGAGATGTAATATTCTATGTTAACACAAATCCTATATTACCTCATGTACCCCTTACACTATGTTGACACTATCACACTTGACACTTTGTTCACTTACACTTTGACACTCTTTGATATGTATACACTATGTATGCCCATTTAACCCTCACTAGCCCCTTTGCCATGTTCACGTACACACACATAGCCTCTTAAATAAGTATTTATGAATACAGTTAACTTAGCTATGTATGTATATTATATATATGTTAGTATATTGTGTTGTAATATATAAGTTTATATAACCATTTGAAATGCCATGATTATAGACCTAATATTGAATACCAATATATGTATGTGTATATATGGGTAGACATATATATATAGCTTAAAGTAATAGATTACCTAGTGTATATCCAATGTGAATTCTTGCCTATTTGAGTATTGAATAATTGCATGCTATATAGAGTTGGGTATATATTGGCTTGTATAGCCTTGTATTGATGTGTGCTTGCTAGGATAGTCTTGGTTAGGCCTAGTAAGACTTGCCGGGTTAGGACATGACCTAGTTTGACCTAGTTTGACTAGTGCAGTTGACCAGAGTTGACTTTGGCCTAGTTTGACCTAGATTCATGTAGAATGCATTGTAGTGCTTTATATTACCCTTATAGACATGTTGTGACCTGTGCTGTTCTAATTAGGAGCCAGATACCTCTCTTCGGACAGTATCTTTACCTTGGACATTTATATATCATGCGAGTACATTCTCTGATCATTTCATATCCTACTTAGAATTATTTCCTGCAGTAGATTACTTTACTTGTACTATCACATTGGTCACACGGATTGGTACTATATGGATCCCTTCTTGAGATATTATCCTTAGGGAGCATCGGGTACTACATGTTCTGTGCATTTCACTTACATGGCGTATCATATGCTTCATTGGTTCTTTGATCACTTACGACATATACTCTTATGATCGTAGAGTCTTCCTAGAATCCTTATCCCATTTATGGGACTACTATGTATCACCTTCGGGGTCTATCACCTTCGGGGTCTATCACCTTCGGGGTCTGTTACATAGCATCATAACATAACCTGGCTGGATCCTTGTGTATTGATTGGAGGTACGGGGGAGTAGAAATGGACATGTGAATAATATTCAAGTAGTGTAGCATCAGAATCTCTTCCATAGTGTAGCATCAGAATCTCCTATGCCATTTACATGTCTATATTGTACTCTGACTCTCTAGCCATATGTTAGTTCTTTATTTATAGTAGATATTTCTATTACCGCTCTCTCCCTGTTTATATACAGCATTTCTTTCAGTACCTATATCTTACTTTACTGTATGATTATATTTTTTAACCTGCTATGAACTGTTGAGATGTAATGTGCTCGCTCCTGTCCTGACTGGACCTGTTGATAAATTTTACAGATGGCCTGGGATTGCCTGCTAGCCTAGAGGAGACAAGTAGGGGTTGTTTAGGTAGTTATTTTATTTTGTCTGGAGTTGTATTTACTTTGTGGATTACTGTATCTGTATTTGAGTTTTGAGAAGTATTTCTGGGTTTATGTATCTTAGACACTTAGACTTCTATCTCCTGTATCTCTTTTGGATTTCATGTTTTATCTATCCTTATCATGCTCTATCTTAGATGTGATTGAGTCTGTATCTGCTATGTCACCCCCATTCGGGGAGTATAAACTGTTTAGTCTTATACTGTTAGATGCATTGAGACCTAGGACAGCGTTCTACCGCCGACACTGCGGCGTATGCTGGGCGTTGTTACGTTCTCGTGCCCTAACTCTAGGATGCGGGGCGTGACACATTTTTAGTGGTGGCCCATGCAGGTCGAGACTAAAAGTGTAGTGGTATTCGAACTAGAGTACCACTACAGCCTGCAGTAGGAATAGAATATATTTTGAAGGTACTCAATCACAGTTAGGAACCCTTGAGAGATTCCTGGGACGACCCTTGAGAATCTTATTTTAACTTCAATTTAAAAACTTTCTTTTTCCCTTGATTTGATTTATTTTTACTTTTTGTTGTTGTTAAATTTGATTTTTATAGATTATTGTTGAATTCGAGTTTGTAATTATTGATTTTGATGGATGACTGTCGAATTTGAATTTTGATGATAGCTATTGCATCCGAGTTTGTATTTTGATGAATTTTTGTTCATTTTTGAATTTTGATGTTCGTTGATAAATTGATTTGATTTTTGGGTATTCATTGTTGATTTAATTTAATTTTTGGCAAGATAAAATTATATGGGCTAGGTCATCTATGTTATGGAATCTAGTCTTTTATAGTCACATTAGCCAGCATGGTGATGACATATAGTCTGACTCTGGATATATTTCTCGGGTGTGGGAATTTAAGGTTTTTGCAGCCAAGCTAGCGGCACCGCGAAAATGTTAAATACCATGATTTTAGAGATATGTGCATAAGTCAAGGGCTCTGTGATTATCGTAGCCTTGCTTACTAGTATGACGAGGATTTAGAGTACCATAATTTTGGATAGACGCATATGATTATCAGATTGCGCCCTAAATATTTTTGAACATGTTTTCTCCATTTTTTGTCTCAGGCATTCAAAAAAAGAATTATTATTTATTTATTTGTTTTGTTTAGTTTCCTATTATTTAACTCAGGAGTAAGTTTAGTTGGTTTTATAAACCTTGTGTAATTTCTTGCTATGAGTTTTTCATAATACAATGAATCAATGATTTTGCTAGACTTTATCTTGAATTTGATATTTTAACTCTGGATTTCAAAACGGTTCCTTCTTTAAACAGATAAGCAGAACAAATTTTATCGTTATTTCTTCTTGCTATTATTCTTGTATTGAATAATAATGATAATAAAACTGTCTTGATTTTGTCAATCACCTACTCTGTAATTTTGGTAGGAATTTAAATGTTAGTCTTAACGTAGAATTAATTTTTTTTTATTGGGACATGAGAATATGTATATGAATATATATAGCGGACACTTTGCCTAACACGTATGCATGCTACACTTGATTTTTCCACATATCTAGATACATATTGATATGTTGTTGATGTCCAAATTTTCATAACCAATATTTCTGGTTCTCTGCTTCTCCATGTTTAAATTCGTAATTTAAATATAAATTTCATGTTATTATTTAGGTTTACATCACTGCATATGTATGTTATACGTGGGGTTTTAATTCAAAATTTTGGTTGAGTTTTGTGTTTAAATTTGTAAAATCTGAGACTGTGTGCATGTTAACCCTTGATGCGGAATTCCAAATGTTAGTTCAAATTGCTGTTTTATTTCTTAAATATAATATTTGAGCTATATACCTTGTGGGAAGTAGGGATATAAATTTAGGTTTCATATTCTTACATGTTAGTTGTGATAAACATTGAGTTGGTTTTTAATGTTCAAATTTCTCCAAAATCCTGAAAACTAGTTACATGTTAACATTTTTACATTGATTTCCATGTTTAGTTAAATTTCAGATTTAACATGTAATATTGAACTGTGTGCATAGATAAATGTATGGATAGTATGTTAGGGTATATTTCTATCATGTTAGGATGTATTAGGACCATTGAGATGGGTTACGATGTTTCAAAATCCTAAAATCTGAGACTGCATTATGTTAATATTTCACTGTTTTAAATATTAGCTTATTTTTAGACTTTGCATGTAAATGATGAACTAAAACCGGGTTTAACCTTTCAATACTAGGCTATAAGTACAAGGACACACACACACCCTCTTTATATATATATGTATAAGGTTAGCCATGCATGTTATGAGTAAATAAGTTGCGTATTGTAGATTGTTTAACCAATATGCCATGATTAGTGTAACTTGATAGCCGTTGTTTGGAACCCAATTTCTCATATACAATTTTATGTATATTTCGTCTACACATATGCCTACTATCTTACCATATTAACCTGTTCACATACACCCATACACACACAAACCATATAACATTACATAATGCCAGCTTTTTCCTCTCTAACGCTCTCTATATATATATTGTGATTGGATTTCAATGCAAGTGACCTTCAGTTCTTTAACTTTGAAATTGATTTTTCTATACCCTTTTAGATTATTGGAAGTTACCTTTCTTATTTTTATATTTTTTTTGAGTACCAGCTTTCACATAGGATGGTAGACTGTCTCACAGTTTTGATGATTTGTTATTTCTGTATCTTTTTCAGTTTAGCACTCTAGATTTCTTGTGTGTTTGATACCCTATGACCGTCTTGGTTTAGCATGACTAGTATACCTAGATGAGACTTTCACTACCACCATATGCAATGACCCTGTATGTCGTCCTTTTGATCACATGATTTGTTTTAATCTGGGACTTTGATTGTGGGGGTTTGACCTAGAGGAGTATAGACATTTTAATTTCGAGGATGAAATTTTTCTAAGGTGGGTAGACTTGTAACACCCAATTTTCTAAAATGAGAGTAATTTTGAAATTTTGTAATTTTAATCATTTATTGATTTGACATTTAAATCATGATATAATTTTTGGTAATTTTTTAAATTATTTTAAAACTATTTAAAATCTTGACTTGTAATTTTGATGTTTTGCTAGTGAAACCCTAGAGACTGTTTGACCTAGAGCCTAACCATGTGATTAGGATGTTTTAATGCCATTTCTGGCCTAAGGATATTTTGCATTTGACCTCCTTGAATTATTTTGATATTTATTGCGTTGGTGATTGTTAATTTTGATCTTTGATAGGTGTGATGGTTTTGTGTCCGTATCGGACACGGATCAGTTTTTATTTACAAATGTTTGATGTGCCTCAAGGAGATTTTTTTTATTGCTAATTTTTTTTTGAAAAGTATTTGAATGAGATTGTTTTCTGCATGTGTTTCCTGTGATTGCTTTGTTTTAATTTCGAGGACGAAATTTTTTTTAAGGTGGATAGATTTGTCACCCCCAGATTTCAAAAACAGGGGTATTTTTATCATTTTACATTTTTGAATATTTTTAAAATTTATTTTATTATTTATGATATTATTTTGGGGTTGAAATTTATTTTATTATTTATGATATTGTTTTGGGATTATTTGAGTCGGGTTCGAATTTTAACTCATTCCGACTTATATCGGGGACCCGGGGTAGTTTTGACTCTAGCGGGCCCACACACTAGTTAGGCATGGCCCACATAATATTAATTTTAGTCCATATGATATTAATTTTAGTTAGTGACTAGACTAATTATTTTGGTTAGTATTAATATGGATTAGTGTTTTAGGATTGACCAAACTACCCCCGACTTAACCCCTTACCAATGTATTAGTAAATAGACTAGAAAAGGGGCTTTTGGACTTTTCCTAATAGGACAAAACCACCTTTATGGCCAGCCACAATAAGGATAGGGTTGAGCCTCCCATTTGTCATTATCCATCTATTTTTCTCTCTCTTGTTCTTCCCCAAATTTCTAGAGAGCAAATCCCTATCATTTCTCCACCAAATCAACTCCTTCTTCCACCAAATCTTCTTCTTTTCTCCTCTACTCCATGAAAGGGAGGAGCTAGCCAAGTTTGGGAGGATTCGGAGCTCGTTCGTGTCCTTTTGGAATCTCTACGTGTCGGTGTCGCTCCGTGAAGGCTTTTCTTTGATTCGATCTACCGGGAGGTATAAATCCCTTCTCCTTTTCATTTCCTCATGCATATAGGTCTATCTTGAACCCATAGGAATGACCCCCACGGTTGTATCTCCATTTGTGTCCATTTTGTGTCCATTTGGAGGTCATAGGAGTGTCCTTTGTGTTGTGGATGTGTTCATGTTACATATATAGATTTATATATATATATATTATAATGAGAGTGTATCTATATTTATATATGTAATAAATGGTTCATGATGATTATATAATCAGGTTGTGAGTGTGGTTCCTCATATTATTATTGCTATTATTGTTGTGGATAATTAGGATATATATTGTGTATTTTTTTGGCTAAAACTATTTAAATCCGTCATGATTTTTATCCACGTTTTTAATTTCAGCCCTAACTTAGAAATGTCATAACTTCTAGCTCAAAGCCCGGTTTAATCTTCCATTTTTTTAAAATAAGCGTATTGAAGTTAGCTTTCCAAAAACATTATTAATATGCCTAATTCTTTCTGTAACTTTCTGGAGAATTATTTGAGTGTCAGCTGTACGAAAGACAAACGCGTTCTCGGTGTTTTTGCGATTTCGGGAGTTTCCGGAAACGAAAACGCGATCCGTTTGAAGTTTCGGAAAGCTAACACATAGATCTATAACATACTTTAATCCTAGATTTTAGTTCATGCTAAGATGGTACAGTATTGATTATTAGTAGGAGTTACTATTCGGCATATGCATTTTGTGCACCCTTGTGTGTAATATAATGTTCTATTTGATTTTAACCCATGTTAATGTATATACATTATGTAATTAAATAGAGAATGCAAGCATGAGTAAATGGTTAAATAAATGATGTATGAGGTATAAGTATCCTATCTAATGTAAGCATGTATAAGTATGGCTTGTAATGAATATGTAGGTTCCATAGTATGTAATGTATGGTGCATATAGTAGTACAAAAGAATAAATGAATAATGAATGAATGCAAGCATGAATGTAATGTAATAATAGATGTAATGTATGCAATATACAAGTTAATGAGATGTAATGTTCTATGTTAACACAAATCCTATATTACCTCATGTACCCCTTACACTATGTTGACACTATCACACTTGACACTTTGTTCACTTACACTTTGACACTCTTTGATATGTATACACTATGTATGCCCATTTAACCCTCACTTGCCCCTTTGCCATGTTCACATACACACATATAGCCTCTTAAATAAGTATTTATGAATACAGTTAACTTAGCTATGTATGTATATTATATATATGTTAGCATATTGTGTTGTAATATATAAGTTTATATAACCATTTGAAATGCCATGATTATAGACCTAATGTTGAATACCAATATATGTATGTGTATATATGGGTAGACATATATATATAGCTTAAAGTAATAGATTACCTAGTGTATATCCAATGTGAATTCTTGCCTATTTGAGTATTGAATAATTGCATGCTATATAGAGTTGGGTGTATATTGGCTTGTATAGCCTTGTATTGATGTGTGCTTGCTAGGATAGTCTTGGTTAGGCCTAGTAAGACTTGCTGGGTTAGGACATGACCTAGTTTGACTAGTGCAGTTGACCAGAGTTGACCAAGGGTTGACTTTGGCCTAGTTTGACCTAGATTCATGTAGAATGCGTTGTAGTGCTTTATATTACCCTTCTGGACATGTTATGACCTGTGATGTTCTAATTAGGAGCCAGACGCCTCTCCTCGGACAGTATCTTTACCTTGGACATTCAGATATCAGGCGAGTACATTCTCTGATCATTTCATATCCTACTTAGAATTATTTCATGCAGTAGATTACTTTACTTGTACTGTCACGTTGGTCACACGGATTGGTACTATATGGATCCCTTCTTGAGATGTTATCCTTAGGGAGCATCGGGTACTACATGTTCTGTGCGTTTTACTTACATGGCATATCATATGCTTTATTGGTTCTTTGATCACTTACGACATATACTCTTATGATCGTAGAGTCTTCCTAGAATCTTTATCCCATTTATGGGACTACTATGTATCACCTTCGGGGTCTATCACCTTCGGGGTCTGTTACATAGCATCATAACATAACCTGGCTGGATCCTTGTGTATTGATTGGGGGTACGGGGGAGTAGAAATGGACATGCGAATAATACTCAAGTAGTGTAGCATCAGAATCTCTTCCATAGTGTAGCATCAGAATCTCCTATGCCATTTACATGTCTATATTGTACTCTGACTCACTAGCCACATGTTAGTTCTTTATTTATAGTAGATATTTCTATTACCGCTCTCTCTCTGTTTACATACAGCATTTCTTTCAGTACCTGTATCTTACTTTACTACATGATTATATTTTCTAACCTGCTATGAACTGTTGAGATGTAATGTGCTCGCTCCTGTCCTGACTGGACCTGTTGATAAATTTTACAGATGGCCTGGGATTGCCTGCTAGCCTAGAGGAGACACAGTAGGGGTTGTTTAGGTAGTTATTTTATTTTGTCTGGAGTTGTATTTACTTTGTGGATTACTGTATTTGTATTTGAGTTTTGAGAAATATTTCTGGGTTTATGTATCTTAGACACTTAGACTTCTATCTCCTGTATCTCTTTTGGATTTCATGTTTTATCTATCCTTATCATGCTCTACCTTAGATGTGATTGAGTCTGTATCTGCTATGTCACCCCCATTCGGGGAGTATAAACTGTTTAGTCTTATACTGTTAGATGCATTGAGACCTATGACAGCATTCTACCGCCGACACTGCGGCGTAGGCTGGGCGTTGTTACGTTCTCGTACCCTAACTCTAGGGTGCGGGTCATGACAGAAAGCCACGTATGCAGACCACATTCTCATATAGCCATAAAAGATTGGGCGTAAAAATAACCCAAAACAAGCTTTCTGCGTAAAGTAGCAGACTGGGCGTAAAATAACCCAAAATAGACTTCCTGCGTAAAGTAGCAGACTGGGCGTAAAATAACCCAAAATAGACTTCCTGCGTAAAGTGACTGAAAAATAGCCTTGAGCGTATAGTTAGCTCAAATAAACTCTACGCACACGAAAGCCTTGAGCGTAAAGACTCAAATAGCTTTCATGCATAAAGGAAGCGGTCTCTTGTGCGTAAAGTAGCCTATCCGCACGCTAAACGACAAGTGTTGGGTTTGGTGTAAAAAATCTTCTTGGCTTCTGTGCAATGCACTGTCAGAAAATTATTCTGTCAGGGCAGTATTACGCGCATTAAATGCGATGTGGACAACCTGTCTCTCGTATAAATGCTGAGAATGGCTCTCGCATAAAGTAGTTCGCGTAGAGTTTAGACTCTGTTTGATCTCTGCGTAAAACTTGAATCTGACTCACTTTGTCTTGCGTAAAGCTCTCAACTTCTTTGACTTGGTCTATGAAATTTATTTATACTTCTACAAGGTGTACCTCGAGAAGACGAAGGAGGGGAATCACGGATCAATTCTTCCGACGAGCTATTCGCGGGGATCACGAAGCACGAGCCATCGACAATCGACCCGTCGAAACACTTGTTAGGGCTTCACACCGGGTGATGAAACCATAGCCGTGACAGCTTCGGTTATCTTCTCATTTTTCGGCGAGTTTGACTTATTCTCTCCAGACGTCATCGTCGACAACATCGGTAAAATCTTCTGATGATTCTTCTTCTTCTTTGTTGAGCCCTTTTCTCAATTCCTCTCGTCTCTTCTCGTCAAGTCTTGATTCTTTGTGTTTGACTTTTGATGATCTTTTTGATCTTCTGAACAAATTACCAATTGAGCTCTTCTTCACGTCTTGCTCACCAGTTGTTCGACGAAACTTCACAGTGGAGACATCGAGCTCCGCATCGAGCGTAGCATCTGGCGACTTGCTCGATTAGTTTCAGATTGATCTAGAGGTAAGCTCCGCACCAAGCGAGACATCTACAAGGTGGAACCAGGATTTTGGAGTAGGGTGGGCTAGCTAATAGTTACTATAAGGTTATAAAAAAATCGGTAGAGTTTTCCAGCACATAACTTTGATGAGTGAAATATAAGTAGAAAAGTTCATCCAACTCAACGTTTGATATTTAAGCCTTAAGTCTAAATATTGTACACGAATTTCCATTAGTAAATTGGCAATACAATACAAACCTTATTAACACCTTTATAAGTCTCGTAGAGGCCTTCTTTATAGCAATTTCTGATGAAGCTTTCAAAGCATGATAACATATGGTCTCAAAGATATCTGCATTCAAATTTTGAGCCTGTATAAACATTGAACACAATCGTTAAGTACAAATAAGCACATAAGGCAACACAAAATTCGAAAAAAACAACTTGGGACGTTTATGGTACATGTGCTTTTTCGAAAGGAATGTATAGGAAGATAAAAGTATCAATCAAACCCTAAACTTCTTTACCAATTAGCCTATATCTCATGTATGATCAATATACTGCAGCAACAAAAATAACAAACAAAATCGTTTATAAATCCAAGCACCTCAGCCAACTTGTCAAAGTCAAAATATTTGTTCTTTGATACAATGCTGCCAACCAGTTTCGAAGGATGTGACTCAATTGGAACATCCTGCAGGGAAATGAAAAGAAAACTTGAACAACATTTCTATAGATGCTTTTGTAATTAGATATTTGCAGTTCATACCTTTTTTCTAAAAAATTGTGGTAAAACAATTGAAGTCAAATTGCACACAACAATTTCTGAAGGACTTGTGTACTCAATTATCTCAGTGCATATGTTTGGACACTTGATAGTCCTAAGATTCAGTTGATTATATTTTCTGTTGCATGCATCCTATGGGAAAAAAATAAAAAATGTTGCCACATGCAATATATAATTTGTAGAGTCGATACACTACATGACAGTATGTGTCATACCTTGTAAAGCATGTATGGTGTTCCGGTTTCTGTTTGAGATTTCAAAACTCCAAACCAAAGGTTTTGTGATTGGACAACCTTCTTTGCATGGAGAAGTATAACCACATTACAACAAATTCAAACAAAATAAACATTACCCCAATAATTAGCCAATCTTGGAGCTTCATTAGGGCAAGACAATACCACTTTCTATTATCTTGGATCCTTTTCATAAAGACATGTACAAAAAAAATTATGCCCTATCATAAACTATGTCAAGTATGACATACAAAAAAGTGTATCCCAGTCCACTTCAATGAAACGGTGTCCTATTGCCTTGTACCCGTCGATTCTTGAATTTACATAAATAATCTATTATCAATTCTAAGTCGAGGCCTTCGGCAAGTTATCTCTTAATGTAAATCATCAAACAATATGAGAGAATCCATCTTCCATCTTGTTACGTAGTGACGTTTTAACAAGTTTCATAGCAGAAAATACACGTTCTGTAGTTGTCGTGGAAACATAAAGAGTTAAAACAAGACAAAATAATCTATCAATCAAACCATAGCTCTCTGACTTCTTTGCTTCAAGTAGCTTTTGACGTGGTTCAGAAATAGTAGATATATTCTGAAACCTTGGATCAAGAGGAATATTTGTTGATAATGTTGCAATTTGCCTCTCAATGTAAGTACTTCTTGCTCGATAAAATCTTGAGGATATAATTTTTCAGCAAGTACAAATATTATTGACTTCAAATGCCTTATAGTCATCCCTTGGATCCAATGCCAAACTAAGAATTAGAAGTTCCATTTTCCCTTCAGTGAACCTACTTTCTAATTCCTCAAGCTAAAAATTTATAGCCTCATTAAAGATATTAAAATAATAGTGATGCTCAAATATAATATCATATCATCATTAGCAAGAGTGACCGCTACCCATATTATAACGAGCACTCATATCAGGTTTATCAATCGTATGTTTCTCGCAAAATAAATTCACATTCATAAACAAATCATTCCATCCATCTTCTCTTAACTTGTGAAGGAGTTTCTTGGTAGTGGAAATAAGATAACACTCACAATGACTTAAGATTCTTTGTTGCAAAGCTTGACAAAGCACTTATGTGATTTCTATTATTGCATTCATCAAATATAATATGACTACAAATTCAAATGATTTCATTGATTTCAAAGCACCCTTAGCTTCCCCACGTTGAGCTCTCTTTGTAGCGTCCCTAGCAATGTTCTCAAGAACTGTACAAGTTGCATCAACCGTAATTATCAAGCGGCCAACTGGACCAAAATGGGAACTCCAACGAGTAGCCCAAACTCATTGTAAACTACCAATTTGATTACCCCCTCTACTAGTTTGAAGTTCACCGATAGCTATTTTGAATGCAACTTCATATGCTTAGGCAGATTTGAACTCGCTTTGACGTTCGGGAGAATAAGTAATGAGGTTGAGAATAGTTCCCACCATTGAAAGAACAACCATATATATATATCCCGCTCATCCTTACCTGTCTCAACTAATGCTAATTGGAGTCGGTGAGCAAAGCATGCAATGCACATAATATGGATAACGACGTTCATGGCGAAATAAAGCTTGTAGACCATTCCATGCACCACATATATTGCTAGCATTATTGTATCCTTGGCCTCTCATATTGTCGATAGGAAGCTTGTACTTAGTAAAGACCTTGAATATCTCTTAAAGCTATGGTATTTTCAACCCCCACAACACCCAAAAACCGCTCAAGTAAAATACCATCGACATCGACAAATATCAAGATAATAGTTATTTGTTCTCTATTGGACTCATCTTGTGCTTCATCAATAAGAATACAAAATGTCTTATCCCCAATTTGTTCACGTATCTTACATTTCACTTCACGAGTTATAATATGCAAAACCTCATTCTTAATCAATGGTGTGGTATATGAAGCATTTCACGAAGCATTTTCTAGAACAACTTTAGCTTTTTTCATTCCAATTTGCCACAAAGTTTAGCAATTCAAGAAAGTTACCCCGATTTCTTGATCCAATTGACTTATCTTGATCTCTAAAGGCACATCTTTGATATGCAAGTCATAAAACACAACGAATAGTGACTTTCACTCACAACCTATTTTTTTTCCACCAACTCTTTAGATTGTACTTTAAACATGCTTTATATTCCCCTTGATAGCCTCTTTATATCTTCATGAGACTGCACATGAGCCATGTGAAAGGAATTTGGACCTCCCATGTGTAGCAAAAAATAATATTTTTTCCATCATTCACCCTCTTCCAACTTCCAAATCCATTGGTAAATGTAGGACGCTTAGGAGGCATGTTTCAAAGAGAGCATGGAAAACAATACATTATCCTTCACATAAGAATATTCTAACCAAGGAAAGCCTTTAAATCACAAAGCAATAAATCAAAGATTTTGTTCTCCGGATGATTTAGAGGATAGATACCTTTATAGTGGTTGATATGGCCACGCATTGATATAAGCCCGTCGAACTTCGTCCCGTTGATTAACGGGGTATTGGCCTATTTGAAGACGTAACCCCAGATCCTGTTCGAAAGAAGCAACATCAAAATCTATATGCTCTCCTCTTTGAACTTTAGTACGAAGTACTTCATGAACTTCAACGGAAGGAGAACATCTTCCATCAACTCCATTTAAAGGATGTTGCTCATTGTCGTCATTCGAAGGATGTTGCTCACACACTTCTTTAGATGTAGTCCCCTTAGACGTATCCTCTTCTATTTTTTTATTGTTATCTACCTTATAGAACAAAAGCATTTTTTTTCTTCTTTTGCTTGGGTACTCGACTCTTTTTTAAAGATACTTGATTATCTAGATAAACGAAGAAAATCATGTATCGATAACTAAACAAGACACTTCGAGGAACAAACAAATAAAATACAAAAATAAGAAGCTCGATGTCTCGCTCGGTGCGAAAAATTTCACGGTGGAACCTACTTTTCACAATCTATAGTAGAATAAATTGGAGGATATTTTTGGAAAGAAAATTTTTACGGTGAAGTTTACTTTTCACATTATATAGTAGAATATATTTATTTTATTTATTTACAAAATCCCACGTTTATATGAAAAAAATCCCATCAGG
Organism: Iris pallida; assembly: GCA_029216955.1. NCBI lineage: Eukaryota > Viridiplantae > Streptophyta > Magnoliopsida > Asparagales > Iridaceae > Iris > Iris pallida. Next base: position 535,429 of record JANAVB010038820.1, read on the forward strand.
TAAATAACAAAACCAAATCACAGGGGCCAGACTGCAAAGAAACGAAAATTTCGAAAATTCCAGTCGTCCCCCCAAATTAAACCGCCTATTCACGTCTATTTATATTCCCAACGCTCCCCCAATCGTCCCCACTTTCCCTTTCTTCCCTCCTTCCTTTCGCCTCGGCTCCAATTTCTCCATCTCTAACCCTAGATCTAAGTAAAGATCGGATTTTTATCTCCAATTTCTCTTCGATTAGGGTTTCTATTTGGATTTTGTCCCCAATTTCTCTTCGATTAGGGTTTATATTTAGTTCGTGTCCGTCGATTTGTAGGGTTTCTTGGTCGATTCGAGGAAGAAGAAGATGGCGGGGAAGGGAGGAAAGGGGCTGATTGCTGGGAAGACGACCGCCGCGAGCAAGGACAAGGACAAGAAGAGGCCGGTCTCCAGGTCCTCCCGTGCCGGACTCCAGGTGAGAATATATTCTTCTTCTAGGGTTTTTTCTTTCTTTCTTTCTTTCTGTTGCATATTAGTCATTGAAAACTACTATATTTGCATGTTTGGTAAGTTTCTCGCATATTCTGCTTTTGCCAAGTTTGTTGATGGTTTCTTGGAATCCGAGCACCAAAGTATGGGTTGTAATGATATTCGTGAGCTCTCGGTTAGCTTGAGAGCTCTCATTTAACTTAAGTCTAATTATATTTGGATTTGAGCATGACTTCTAGCAAGTAGTCGGTGCCAAAATTTATCTTGGTTATGAGCCCGTGGGATTCAACTGGAATTTATGATCTACACCTAGTCCTAGCTGAAATCCGTAATTCCATTTGATCTAAAAGTTCATTAGAAGGAACGAATCAAATCGATAGGAGTATAGGACAAACTGAAGCTTTGTCGAGAGTTGGAAAGAGGAAAGAAAAAACCTTTGGGGAGGAGGGGCCTTGACTATTTAGACCATGCTAATGACTCTTATGCTACACAAAAAATCTAGTTATAACGAGGGTTGGGGTTTAAATATTTATATTATTCTACCATGCCTTTAGGTCCATTTTGGACAAATGAGTTAACAAGTTCATTAGAAGAAACAAATCAAATCAATAGGAGTATAGAACAAACCGAAGCTTTATCGAGAGCGGAAAAGAGGAAAAAAAAACTTTGGGGAGGAGGGGTCTTGACTCTTAAGACCATGCTAATGACCCTTTTGCCACACAAAAAATCTAGTTATAACGAGGGTTGAGGTTTAAATATCTATATTATTCTACCATGCCTCTATGGGTTGTAGGTCCATTTTGGACAGATAGTTGGATTCATTTTTGTAGTATGTATATTATTTTTAATAAAATATGCTCAAAATGTGTACCAAAGTAGTCAATCGTGAGTTTGGTTTAATGCTAAAGTCGTCGTCATTGTACCAAAACACTAAAAGTTATATTGAGGACTGATTGCTAAATGTTTACATTGTTCCAATATACCAAAACATAAAATAATATAGGAAATATAACTTTAACACAGTACTTTATAGTATCTATACCCAATTGGACACTATTGGGAATGCAGATCTGAATTAGAGTTGTTCCATGAAAGTATAATATTGCAATTAGACCAAACAGAACTCTTATTAAGTTGAAGACTAATCCTATATATCTATATCTCATCCTCACATTTGTATCTAACGTGGGACAAAATTCTTTATACAACTCCCTTTTTATCTTTGCACAAGTTGCGAACTTTGAGCGCCCAATTGGGTTTGAGATACAACCCAAAAATGTTTACCTTAGCTTGTATCCAGGTGAGCTTGAGCAATGTGGAGATCAAACTTATTATAATCTTGTTCTGTTTGAACTTATATCTAAACACGTTTACCAAAGTGCATTATTGTGATTATGGACACAACTCTACATTAGGACATAGGAGCTAACTGATTGTGATTATTATGGAGACGACTCTACATTAGAGCTAGTTGATTATGATTGTATATAATATGTATAGAGATGCAGGTCAAGTTGGCTCCTTGTATGCCAGTCTGCTAATGACATAAGGGGATCTGGACCAACATTTGCATGAATAATTTAGTTGGTGGTGGGCCATGTGGAGTTGCCTTAAATGTGAATTTAGCTTGTATTGTGCATGTGTTGGGTTGTGGTAGATCTTATGCTAGCACAACATGGCTTGACAAGTAGGGATGGATGTCCATCAACATGACACAGCCCAAATATAGGTGCATGTGAGGGAATGGGGCGTGGTGTTTGAAAAAAATGCCCTCCCCCCTCATTTAGCTGCTTTTAATTCATTTATGTGGCATTTTTTGTATTTTCATATTCTATAACAATAATATAGTCGTTTGGGGGTACAACAACCATTTAATGGCTAGTTTGAGGGGTATTCTGGTAAGATATACATAAGAGTGTCAACAGATGCTTATTGGTATCTATTTTTTTGTATTATTCGAATTTGATTCGATATCTGAACATGTCTCTTTTGACATTATGAATTCATATTTGCCTAGTTTAACATAAATTGAATGAAATCCGATAAGCTAAAAGAAATTCAAAACTTCATGGTGTCTTGTTATCATCTGAATATCCAAAAAATGGAAATATTAAAAATTTAGTTATTTTCTAAATATCCGAAATCTAAGATATTCAAGATTTAATAAAACTATGATAAACTTTACAATCCATAACATAAATATTCATGAAAATGAAGAAAATCAAATTAAAATTCAATATGTAGAGACCAAAGCAATAATCAATCAAAAATTGATTAACCAGCTACACAAAATGATTTATTCTTTATATTGTAGCTTCAAGCGGCTACGTAGAATGATTTATGCTCTATATTGCAGCTTCAAGTGTGGATTCAGTCAGCAATCGGCCAACCAATGACACAAAATGATAGTATATCTTTAATAGTTCACGTTAAGACATACTTCAATTACAATAAGTGCTAAAAATGTTTAGCATGCAAGAATCCAGAAAACATTTGTCACAATGTTTCTCTAATTTAATATTTATTATTGTGATTCATGGATCACTCTTCTTAAAAGTGGTTTTGAAAATTTAGACCTCACAAAACCTGAATTTGGAGACGGCAACTCATGGATTTGAAAATCTAAAAATTATTCTTATTTCTACTTTTCACTTTGTTTAGATTCACGAGTGAAGAGCTGTAAACTGAGCTCTTTAAATAAAAAAGAAGATATTTTTGGGTAATGTTTTAGTAAAAATTCATCTAATTTCTTTGCATCTGCTAGCACTGTGATAAATTACATTATATCAATTGCATATAAGAAATGATTCCTTTGAGAAAAGGAAGAGGATGACGATCATACTTGCAGGCTGTCTTGATGACAAAACAATGTAGCAAGTAGTTGGAGGGCTAGAGACGAGAAAACCGAAATAATATCCTCAAAGAAAAGATACCTTGCAAAGAAAACCAAAATCACATAATAGCCTTTTCCTTTCTATTGCTTTTGCTGGACCAAATTTTGATGGTGCAATCATGAGCAACAGTTGCAATATGCTGTCCATCTGCATAGTAATAAAAACATCATATTAAGTATTACAATGGAAATGATCATGATAAGTATTACCAGTAGGGACCATATTTTCTCCAAAAGCTAGTAATTGCTCATAGTTCCTAATGAGTATTACCATTGTATCTTCAAATGGTTTTTCTTTCTTTCTTTAAGCTACTACGAAGTACAGGCACAATTGACCTTCTCTCTAGTGTTAGTACTAAGTAGGAAACAAAAAATATCTATTCTAGTTCTATCATCAGCTGTGGGTTTGAATCTAAGAGATATTCTAGATAATGTTTGTTACCTTGAAATTTTCTTGTCTTTTCTTGAATGATAAGGAGAAAAAAATAGGGTCAAAAGAAAATGCTATTTTGGAGTTTTATCAACAATTTGCTTGCGAGGGTGGGGTGGGGATCCAGTATTTTCTGAGTCACTTTTGAAGGAGTCAAAGAGAAAGAAGTTGGGGTGGTTGTTGTAGTCATCAGATGCCCGAGTCCTTAGAATTGATAGTCATTGACTCATTGGAAAAAACTTCAAGCAAGATCATAGGAAATTCAGACCATAGAGTAGTGATAAAATTTGTTTTTGTTCCACCATTGTCAGATGAAGCTTAAGGCTTATAAACGTTGTAGGAAGCTTAAACCTCCTTGTGCTTGTTCTTCTTCTAATCTTGATAGTCACATCTTTCAACTTCTCTTAAAATGCCTTCCAAGGGACTGTCGGTCCTTGGTGTACATCCATAGCTTCTAGATATGCCAACTGATCATGATCATCTGCGATTTGATTCATGTGTTGTCCATGACTATGATCTTTTTCCTCGAATTTGGATGCTTTGAAACCATGGTCTGATCATCATTTATCCTTTAATTAAAGCTCAACAAAATAGTATCATGGTTACTTGGAACATGTAACACTTCCAGAGTGCAAAACAAAAATACGCACATTGTTTACAGGTCCCCATTCATGGTTCGTTGGGATAGGCTTTTTAGGACATAATACATTTATCAGGAATGATTAACATTTTTAAGAAATAAGCAAATAATATAATGTATAAGGTATATTTAAGGTTAATATAACATTATAAAATATAGAATTACGAAAATTCATAAATTTCAAACAATCTTAGTAATGATGTCTCTTCTCAAAAAGAAATAACATCTTAGATTTAAAACAAAAAAAAAATGAAGAGAACATCTTCTTTTTAAAAGCTTAATTGGAAACTAAGTTAGAATGTGATGAACATATATTTCTAAGTTCCAATTTGTAGTTTTTTTTTACGTTTCTGAATGTGTGTTTCCAGATTGAGGAATGCTACCTATGTAATGAGTTCACGTAAAGCATGAGCAATACTTTATTAGTGATGTGAAAAAAGAACGAGATATAGAAGATTCCTTATGTTTCAAGGGGTGACAGTCTTTTACCTTATGTACATGGTTATATATTGCATATACAAGCTATGTGGTCAATATTTTTTTTCGAATCCAAGGAATGAGCAGTAGGCAACAATGAAGTAGATTCTTAGGCCATCTCCAACGGGGATTTCTAAAATTGATTTTATTCTACTTGTCTTTGTACTTTATGGACATTTCTATCCTACTTGGTAGAGTTTATATATAGGAATTGCATACACAAAAAATACTCCAAAATGATTCTCCATTTCTATCGTACTTGCAAGGTATTCAAAGGCGCAAGGTGCACTCGAGGTGCAAAGGGTCCATATTGCTTGAGGCGCAAGGCACACTTAGAGGCGAGTGTCCGAGTGAAGTGAGTCGCAAAATAAAAATAAATAAATATATAAATAAATTAGTAACATAAGTAATAAAACCAAATAACATATTAAAAGCAGCAAAAGCATGTTAACATAACCAAGCGAACTAGCATAGCAATAATAACACTCAACAGAACTAATAAGAATTGTATTTTTTCTACTACGCTTTTAGTAAATTTTAGTTTTTCAAATTCAACTGTAGCTAACTTTGGCAACTGTGGAAGGACTACCTTCCTACCACTTGTATGAGGTAGGGCTATCTCCTTGTCTCTTTTTTGGTAAAAAAATAGAAAATACATAAGGCGCGTGAAGGCGTGCCTTTTCGTTGTTGTGCCTTGTTGAAGGTACGCCTTGGGTGCCCCCAGACAAATGCGCCTTGTCTAGAGAAGTGCGAGGCACAAATGCTGTGCCTTGATCTGAGGCGCGCTCGAGGTACACCTTTGACTACCATGCCTACGTGGCAACAAATAAAATGATCAATTTAACGACGTGATACCTAATATTAATTTGTATGAGAGAATTTTTTTGAGAGTTTCTACATGTAGAAACCCTCAGAAATTCTTCATCCTATCTCACCGCCACATACGATAGTAATTGTTATAGAAATCTCTATTGAGGTATTTTTTTAGAGAGGATTTCTACTATAGAAATAGAGGAGATAGAAACTCCCATTAGAGATAGCCTTGGATATATTAAGGGCAACTTTGAGTTGGGGTTGTGCTTTGAGGGATCAGAGCTAGTGTTGGAAGCATTTATAAATTATGAAATACTAGGAGATATAAATACTAGTAGTCTCATGGTAATCCCTACTATTGTACTGCATAAGTGTATTGTGCTTTCTGTCATTCTTAAATTGAAATACATTTATGATTAGAGACTTCTAAGAGGATGTTTTGGATGAAGTAGTTCTTTAAGGGGCTATTTCACGAGTCATGTGTGTATCCCTCATACGAGAAATTGGTTACTGGAAAGTTACTAGACTTAAAAAACATACAATATGATTTCTCTTCCAAATCTCTCTTAGAAAAAATCTAACCATCTATTAAAAAACAAATCTCTCTTTTTAAAAAACAAATTGATAGTTATTGGGCTTAAAAAACAAACCGATCTCTATTTAAAAAAAAATCCATCTCTATTATAAAAACCAAAAGCCAAATCTTTATTTTAAGAAAAACAAATTGATAGCTATCATACTTAAAAAAGTAAATCTAATTTTATTTTAAAAATAATTTTTGTGGGACTTCACAAAAAAAATTTCTATACAAATTTCCTCTCTCAACTCGAGGATTTTGATTCTTGCACAAATTTCCTCTCTCAACTCAAGGTACCATTGACTTAAAGATTTTTTATTGGACAAATCGGAGAGTTTCTTGGTTCCTTTCTAATTTTATTGCCTTGCATCAATCCAAGTGCTTTTATGCTAGATTACGCTTCTATGTGTAACTAGATCTGTCTTTCTAAATTTCCGTCTTTAATAGTGTGGCTTGCAAAGCTCCATTGAAGTCTAAAAAGACTATTTTTTGGCAATTTTTTTTCCTTCCTATTGAATCTTCTTGTAACTATTCTTGAGATATCTTATTTTCCTATTTGGTTCCATTTTGCAAGTCCAGTCCTATCGAAGAGATCCCATACACGTTTTTTTAAAAGCCCCTTAACTTTTCTGTAACCAATCTCTCGTACTTGAAGGGATGTGTGTGTGTGTATAACTTCTAGTATTTTTCTTTCTTTAATTGATTGGACCTGTGGGCTAGCTCGGACCCAACTTAGACTGGGTTATGGGTCCATTCAATTAAAGTAAAAAAATAGAAGTTATGAATGTATGTGCTTGGGGTTTTGGTCTCCTGCACGACCCAACATGCTGCTCAAGACCAACCTGGCCCGACCCAGGCCTGGTCAAATCTGGGTCCGGGTCGGCCCTACCGAGTTAACACCTCTAGGTAAATACATTGTATATTGTGATATTCATCATACGAAGAACCCCACTTTTTATTTGAAGTCAAAAGGAGATTAATGTGCAATATCATTGGATATCAGACTTTCTTGATGGGAAGAAATTGGAGTTGGAAAAGATCCTTACTAATAGGAATAGCCCATGCATCTTTAAGTGTCTACTTTGAGAGAAGCACGAGTTTTGCTAGAAGATATACTCTACGTAGGTTGATGTGTACATAATCCTCTCTTGTTAGGCTACTTTGGGCGGTTTCAGCCCAAAAGAGACTAAAAAATGGTAGCTGAAAATTAGAGCATGAAAATGAGCATAATAATTCAAATATTATTTGGATTATATATCTTATTGGATTAAAAGTTTGAGATTACCACATATCATATAGATTTAATTTAATATGATTTGTCCTTATCTATATAGAGCTAAGGCATTATACACTGTTATAATATGACTTATCCTATTGAACCTACATGGACAACTTAGGATTCATGGTCAATAGGAATCTATTATATCGGTATTAAATGGTGGCAACACTCAAATTCTTATTCTTCATAACTAAGAGTACTAGTACAATTCCTATTCTTATTCTTCATGATACAAAAAAAATAATGATAGAGAAAAACCTGTAATACTCGCAAATTCTGACATTTGGCATCGGCGAGAGGAAAATATAAGTCCAGAGAGCAAACAACTGAGCAACTGGTCGGGGTTTGTTAAGAGTAGAGTTGTTTGGATGTCATATCCTCTAGATCAGTGTGAAAGGGACATATGGGCTCATTTGGATGAAGTTTTTGTATTCCTAGGAATTCATTTTCTACTTCTTCCCATGGGAAATGAATTCAACATTTCCATACCGATGTTTGATTAGGTTGGGAATATATAGTTCAATTTTTCCCTTCCCATGTTTGCTTCGCACATGGATAGGAGTCTTAATTTGTTTAGTTTTCCATAAATATCCTTTCATTAAGTTCATGATGTTACTATTACCTAAATTCACATGTTTGGGTGAGAAGTTGGAATTTTGAAAGTAAAAGGAGGGTATTACCGTCCAAACAAAATACCCAAATAACATTCCTAAGAAAGTAAAACTATTTCCAAGGGAGGGCTTGGGAATAGTTTTCGTGCATCAATGGGAATATGAAGCCCCTTGTATTCCCCCTTAATTCCCTATCCTAGACAAACCAAACACGGGTAAGGAATTCAAAACCCATTCCCAAGTATCCAAAACTTGAACCAAACACCCCCCTATGGGACTATGAGGTCCTAACTCCATTAGGAGTTGGGACGAAAATGGAGTTATTTTGATGGATCGATATGCAAAAGTCACTTAATAGAGGCAAGAGTTTACCAAAATCTGAAACATGTAAAAATTACTTGAGGACAAATTCAGTGGTTACTAGGTTTTGGTTGACATCGAAACGTAAGTTTTAAGTTGCCTAAGCATCAATACTTGTCCACCTAAGCACATGTTGTCTAGGAGCCATTCCCTCTAAAATGCTCAGACTGCCGCCTTTAAGAATCTTGTGAAAACTTTGATACCATCACAAAATTCAGGCATAAATTTGGATTGCCACACAATGTAGTGATATAACAATGACAATTTCAAATGGTTTCAAACAGTGCCAAATGTATGAAACAAAGGGAAAATGTGGTATAAGGAAAACATAAGCAAAAATGGTTTCGTGTTTTCTTTACTGTTACAGCTCTCTAGTTCTATACACCATGATAATGCAATGTTGCTAGCAAAATAACAAGTTTCTCCCTGCAAATATCAAAAGAAATGAAATACAATGACAAATAAAAAAATAGTTTGAACTCTTTTATATCCCTACTTTAATTGCATGCGCTGAATAATGAATTAACCTCTAAAATTTTGGAGTTCATTCAGCATATTATGGTCAAAAATTTATTTACAACAAAGAACAATAATTACAAAATGAACTATTATAAAGTGAACTCTCAAAATTAGTACCAACAATTCCAGCATTCAACAAATCAAGCACTATTCAAGTGTAGTAGCTCCGGGGGTCCATTATTGGGATTTGATAAAAGAATTTATTAGATAGATTTGGAGGTATGATCTTTGGAGGAGAGAAGAGAAATGCTCTTTCTTCCTTTTATTGACCCCCTTTTGCATTTTTGAACTTTGGAAGGCTTTCTTTGCCTTTGCCTACTTGGTGCTATTAAAGTCATCGAAATGTCAGAAGATATATTCAAGAGATTAGGATTTTTTTTTTTTTTTTTTTACTTTTGAAATGTCTATATTGCTATACAATTTTCTTTTGAAACTAAGGACCACTTTTATTATCGTCCATCTGGTTTCGAAACCAGAACATCCGCTTCCCCTGCCACAGCCTCAACCATTGGGTTGCCCAATGTTTTGTTAAAATGTTATAACTGTACAAACGAGTCAACTACCCCTAGCTCATGTTTGGGCTCATCTACTTTTAACAAGTCTATTTTTAGCTATAAGGTAGGGCTGGTAGTTTGACAAGCACCTCATAAGCTTGTCAATAAAGCCAAGCCCATATTGTCCTTTTGATGTTCATATTATTAACTTCATCTACTGGTTCTTGCTCATTTGTAAACATCTGCTGTTTTCCCCCCTGAATGTTGAACCTTTTAAACAATTATTTGATACTTAAATGCACTTTACCCATATTTTCTCCTTAGCCTAAACTGGGGAGTATTTTTTTTTTTTTTTTTTTCCCACAATAAATGGTTCAAGTAAATTTTGGAAAAGAAAAAATAAGAAAAGTCTTTTGAGAATTGTTGTAGCAACATACTGTTTTTTTCAAAATCATCCATGCTAATCTATAGAATATTGACTGCAACATGAATTGATTTTTGTGCTCTTCCAGTCTTCCACTCCATTCTGTTATTTTCTTTCTTGCCAAATTTTATAGTTCCCGGTGGGGCGTATCCATCGCCATCTTAAGTCGAGGATTGCTGCCCACGGCCGTGTAGGAGCTACTGCTGCCGTATACTCTGCGGCCATCTTGGAGTACCTGACTGCTGAGGTTTTGGAGCTTGCGGGAAATGCCAGCAAGGACCTGAAGGTGAAGCGTATCACACCCCGCCACCTTCAGCTTGCCATTCGCGGTGACGAGGAGCTGGATACCCTGATCAAGGGGACCATTGCCGGCGGAGGAGTCATCCCCCACATCCACAAGTCCCTCATCAACAAGTCTTCCAAAGAGTAATTGTCTGGTGTCTTTCTGTCAGTAGTTAGTGTATGCCTATCTTCCTAGTTGATTTGTGAGAGTAGTTGTTGTTTCTGTTGACGACGTGTGGCTCTCTGTTGTGAAAAATGTTCACAAATGGTACCTTAAAGAACCTCATGGTTGATCTTTTCTCATATTTCTTGAACAAACGGTCATTTTGTCATGTTGGTTTTATGAAATTTGCTTGGGACAAACGATCTCATTGTTTAGTTTGATGTTGGTGAGCAATTCTTGCGCGATAATTCAACTATTGCTTTTGACAGAAAATGGAGATTTTGTTGAGGGGTTAGGGGACCCGACATGGCACCTGTATAAGCATGTGTCATGTTTGAATTTTTTGACATGAGATTCTGGTCTCTACCAGCTGTTGTATGGAAATCTTGAGAAAATATTTCGAGCCAATTTTTTTAACCAGCCCGGGCCTATCGGTCTACGGGGCCTTGTGGTTGACCTATGGACTTTTCGGATTGATTCAACGGCAGTGGTTTGGAAATGGAAATGGTTCACAAATGAACTGTCTAAATTTTATGTATATTCTCAATTAATTAATATAAAAAGAGTTTTTTTTTTTAACTACCAAATATGTTCTTCTTATATAGTTAAAAATAAATAAAAAAAACTTATAAGTCATTCCAACTACCTAAACATGTAATAAATCCTAAAATACATTCAATATTTAAATTATATTTAAACTAACTACATGATATTATCTATCCAAATTTTTAAAAATATATCTATAACAAATTATAATAAAAATGTATTCAAATTATACTTAAAATAGTTTCATATAATTTAAATTTCTATCTAATTTTTAATAATATTATATATATATTTTTTTACGTGGAACGCAACGTAACTAGTGAATAATATATGGGCTGATTGTCATTGAATTGTAATAGTAATGACTCAATACTATTTGTTGAAAAATGATTGCAATGGGATCACTAACTTCTTAATTTACTGAATGAAAAATATTCAAGCGTACACGATTAATGGTTACTTTTACTGAGGTATCACTATTAACATAGTGAATGGTAATATGCAAAAATATATTTTGACATACAAATAAATATGGTAAATTATTAGGATATCATAGTTCTCATGCATATACAAATGTACAAAAAGAGCAAAATATAAAAGAAAATTCTGTTATATATATTCTATAATATCCCAAACGTTTTGTTGTCTTTGCCTCCAACTTGGTATTGAAAATAATCACGGTTTAATTTTTTTGGTATTCATATTGGGTTGGATAGTAATGGGCTTCAATGAGTCGTATATCGGATTGGGTTTGGGTTGGATCAACTAGTATCCATGACTCGGCCTGGTGCTTGATCGGCCTAAAAATGAGCCCAATCTGCCAAGTTTCATGATGAGGTAAGAGTCGGATAAAATAATTTTTGGTATTTCTTGTGTTGGTATTTCTGGTGTATTACAACATATTCTTATCATCCCTAATGAAGATCTTAGCATTCCATAGAATATTACAACATATTCTGTTTGGTATTTCTTGTGTTGGAATTAAAATTTCGACTTTAGCCTTCTTTCCTAATTACAAGGATATGACAAGCTTGAGAATCTTTTCAGTTCTTCTCTGTTGATATGCACACAAACTAGTTTCTTGAAAGCAAAAGCATTAGGAAATTATAGACAAACTCTAATAGTTGTAAGTTTTAAGCATATTACTTAATTTCATAAATGTTTTATATATTGGCAATGTCATACACTTATGCGTTAAAATTTGACCAATTATTATATAAAAATGTAATTCATCATTGTGTAAAGTTAACACAAGACCATTTTCTCAATACCAATACCTTAACTACTTTATTTCTGCAATGCTAGTATTGTAACGAAATCTAGTTTATAATAATATCACAACTATGTTATGTGTGTTCACAGTAAAAAAAAAAAAAAAAGGGTGGGGTTGGGGGGGGGGGGGGGGGGATTTTTTGACTTTAAGTCCACTTATTAATATGAATTTGCATTTATATTTACACTAACTACCCCTATGTTTTTGATTTATAACACGGGGTACCCCTACTTTTAAACTATTTACACTAACTACCCCTATGTTTTTAGTTTATTACACGGGGTACCCCTACTTTAAGGAAAAATAAAAAAATTATAACACTAGCTACCCCTACGTTTTCTAAAGGGAGGGGTAGTTAGTGTAAATAGTTTAAATCAGGGGTACCCCGTGTTATAAATCAAAAACATAGGGGTAGTTAGTGTAAATAACCCTTAATTTTATTAGACTTATTCCACTTTTTGTCACGAAGAATATTTATTTTGTCACAAAAAATATTCGTTTTGTCATTTTTTTTTTTGGTGACAAAAAATAGAATGTTAGTCAAGTAAAATTAAAAAGTGGAATGCAAGTTCATATTAATAAGTGGAATGAAATTCAAAAATTCCAAAAAAAAACTATGTTATGTGTGTTACAGATACGCATATTATGTAAGTTATAGCAATATTGTGTTAAATATGTATGTGCCGCACCACTATTAGGCCTCGTTTGGTTCGCGGAATGGAAGGGAAAGGAAATCAATTCCTTGTCATTTCTTTTCCTTTGGGAAACTTTAATTCCTATTGATTTTCCTTTCCGATGTTTGGCAATGCCAAGGAATTTGGAAAGGAAAGTGAATACTTCAATGTGGGAAAGTGATTCCTTCCTTGGATGGATGGAATCACTTTCCCCCCTAATTTCCCTTCCATTGGGAATCACTTTCCTTTCCTCCTCAATTTCTTGGGCGTCCAAACATAGGAAAGTAATCACTTTCCTTTCCCAACCGGGAGATTCCGCCAACCAAACGAGGCCTTATTGTAATCGTGTTACTATATATCTCTATTGTCTTATTAACATCATTACCGTGTGCAAGTCTTAAACATATCATGGTATATTCATGCTTATACAATATAGATTTTCGATCTAATAAAAATCATATGCAATAATAAAATAATAATAACTACATTATTAATTGTCTATTATCCAAAGTCTTGTGTTGAATATTATCATATTATTATTTTCATTATACTATTATTGGTTATGTGTTACTAGTATCGATGTTATGTAACTGATACCTATGTTATAAACCCTTTCTATTTTTCTCTCTCCTATTTCATTTCACTTTTTCTCTTTCTCCTTTCTTCTTCCTCCCACAAGCAAGCTTGGAGCTAGAGTTGGAGCTTGGCCTTGAGCCCTAGAGTGTGGTTTTCAGAACCCTTTTTGATGGCGGAATAGAAGACTAGGCTTGGACAGCTAATGTAAACCCCCTAAAAATTTCACTATAGATTTATATTTTTTTAATGTATTTTATTTAATTGTGGAATATATATATATATTTATATATATATATATATATATATATATATATATATATATATATATATATATATATATATATATATATATATATATATATATATATATATACTCTTTATGTATATAAAAATTGATTATAGGGTTCTAAATAAATAACGGGGTTTTATATAGATTGAATCGACGTGATAGCGACAGTCAACATGCATATCATAGCTTGAGTCAAGAGAGGATGCACGAAAAGAAACTAATGAGCCTAAGATTTGGCTTCATTAGAAAAAGGTGCTTTGGCACGTTATGTGGTGTTATGGTCTAGTAGTTTGACACAAAGTCCATACGTTATAACTGTAGTGTTGCGATGAACAAAGAATGACGGAAGGTAAGTATGGGTAAGTTTACATTATGTTGTGAGGCACGGCCATGATATTGTTTCAGAAATGGGCTTTATGGCACAACCACGATGGTGCGACACAAATAGGCTTATAGTTATGCCATAAAACTGATCATAGGTCAAGATTAGAAAGACCACTAAAATCATAATCTGCACTCACTAAATGAACGTGTTGGTTTTGTATGGGTGGACGAGAGGCCTCCCCACCAGTACATTCATTTATACTGATATCCCCACAGTTTGTTTGGAGGTTTCAGGTAGCAACTTGTCACCACCACATTTTCATGTAAGGGTATTTTTGACCAAATTAAAATTTTCTATTAGTGTGCCATTAACATGCCATTTATTTTAATCCATTGGATAGAAATTTAGGAATTGGACTACTTTTAGTCATGACAAGATTTGACTCCTAGAATTATATTAGAGCCCAACCCCACCTATTTTTCCTTTAGGCCTCTATTAGCAATTTGCATGGAGCCTATTAGAGATCGTGTCAGGAAAAAGGACAAATCTGACAGTCATATGAAGTCATCTGCCCACATCGTGGCATGGGTATCAGGTCAGGTACACGGTCGGGATCTCTACTATAATAGTATCTCAAGCACACATGGGAGCATACAGCTCTAATCATCAAGTCGGTCTATCCACCAGATCAATCTATCAGTAATCTTCCATCTATGATGGAATAAATATAATGTCAGGAAAGTCGATCACCAGATACTAAGCTAATCACTATAAACAATTCTAGACCCTCTGGCTAACAAGAACTCTCTGAATCAATGATCACATGCTATCAGTGAACAAGTCTCCCAACTACCGGATACAACAATGGTACCAGGATTTGGACGCTTGGGAAGTCGGATAAAAATCATATAACAATACCCTCGATATTATTCTCGTTCCGCGAAACACTTGCACAATCATCAAAAACCAGAATTCCATATAGTCATACTTGATTAAATTAGAATATCATCTAAAATGGAAATGGCAATACTATCCAAGAATCCTCGTGAGTCTACCAAATCAATATCCCCAGATCATACTCCCTATAATACTCAATCTCAGATATATCCAAAGGTCATAAATCCCGATACATAGGACAACTGTCAGCCCTATCTAGCTAAACTAGGATAACTCCTAGAAAGAATGGCCAGGGGACACGAGTCTATTAATTAATGCCGCTGAAAAATTGTAAGGATTGCATGAACCACTTTGGAGCAGATCCACGACCCTTAAACCAAATAAGGACCGGGATTGCAGATCGTCTCCAGAGTAGAACCGTGCTTCTTACGTTATCCGACGGACAATACATGTCAAGTAGCTAGGCGACTAATCTAGTCATGAGTCTACCTAGCAGGTACTGGGATCAGGTATAGTATATAAAAATAAATCTGCACAAGTCTAGTTCAGTAAACCAAAGGAACGATTCTTCCTGAATCTTTGAATCAAATTCTCGACCGAGAATTCTGGAAAAATTTGACAGAGTCTCTTCTGTATTTCTGAACGGGAGCTCCCTGTGAGGTGGGGCTAACCACTCGACGCAACCCACCGCAGAATCATAAACTAAGAACACTAAGTCTCAGCCTCCAGCAGCACTACGATACGTACTGGGAACCAAACCATAGCCGAGAATATTAAGTCTCGGCCTCCAGCAGTACTACGATGCGTGCTGGGCGCCAAGCCAACACATGCAACAAGAATCGCCACGCAGGACGCATCACAGACCCACAGTCATATCCAATCCACAAGCACAGTCACCTGAATAGTTAGCCAAAGCTGCTACTCGACCGTGAGTCGGACATAGGGCATATGGGACAATCCATACTTATGAGTCGTGCTCGTATCCTCGGAGGGGTGAATGATCCGTCCGAGTTGTCCGATGCGGCCTGATCCGATATCGAGCTAATATGTTCCATAAGTCCTAATAATGACAGTTCTACTACTATGATACACTACTCACAGTTATACCTTTACATTTACAAATTATAGGATTAGTTAATGCAAGAAAATCTAACAGAAGGGCAAAAGCCGTTGATGAGCAAGGGATACTTGCCTAAAGGACTCGGCTAGGTAAGCAAGTCTTCGGCATCCTGGATTCCAAGGTAACACGTCCATCGAGGCCCTCAAAACACATAACAAATAATTATTAGAATTAAATAATAAAATAATAGCATAATCATAAGAGATGTTAGAAGGATATACCGCGTAGGTCCCGCAAGCAGTGCAGGAATCTGGCACGAAAACTGAGGTACACGGATCTATACTGCCACGCAAATCGAGACGTAAACGTACATCGAGCCGCACACGAGAATCGAGATGACATGAATATCAAGACAAACGGGAAATAGAACATGCACGTAAATCGAAACATATACGTAGACCGAGGGATCATGAGTATCGGGATGGCGTATGAATCAATACGACACGCAAATCAAGGCATGCACACAAATTGAGACGACACAAAGAACGATATGATATGCAAATCAGTACAACATGCAAATCAATACGGTACAAAGTCCAAGGTGTTATACAAATTAATGTGGCATACAAGTCGATGCATACACGCAAATTGGAGTAACACGAATCATGAGATGGGTACAAAGGCCGAGACATGAAAAATGAGGCAGTACGCAAACTGAAATAACATGGTGCCCAAGGCATCGTGGGGCTCGAGGCATCCCGCTGCCCAAGGCAGCACATAGTTTGTAGAAGCATAAAAAATACAAGACAAAAGAAGCTATGCGCCCACACAACCAAAAGGGGGCTATGCGCCCACAGAACCAAAGGGAGTCTATGTGCCCACATGGTCAGAGAGGGGCTATACGTCCACATGATCGAAGAGGGTCTATGCACCCACATTGTTTTCAAGCAGATCAAACATGCACCTAAGTGTGGGCGCATAAACTCACTCTCATACTATGCGGCCAAGGCAGCAGATCCCTACGACTCAGTCAAACTCTACGATCAATCGTGCAACGAAGCATGCGGCCACGTCTGTCTCCACGAGCAATCGTGTACCAAAGCATGCGGCCACGTCAGCTCCACGTCAACCCCACGATCTACCCACGATCATCCATTGTCCATGCGCCTACACCCTATGCGCCCACAGTAAAATCAGTATATTTTCTACCTGTGGGCGCATAACAGTCGTTTCAGTACCAAACGACTATAAATAGAGGGCGTCCCCCTCTTCAAAGATAGACAAAACGAAGAGCATTTCAAGAGCCAAATTGCTGTTCTTCTTGCCAGTGAGCCGAGAGTTAGCAATTTTCTTAGGTTTTCTTCCACTTTTGTAATCAGAGTATCAACGGAGTAAAGGAGCAACTGTCGCTTGATCTCCATCGTCCCATTCCCCAGAATTCTTTTTGTACTCGGGGATCCTCAGCGTAGGATCTCTCAGACGTACTCGATTTGTGGTGCCTTGCGCCAATAAGAAAAGACAACGTTTCTTCTTCTTTTTTTGTGTGTGTCCATAAAACTGGTTGTGGGCGGATAACTCTAGCCAGAGGACTTATGTCTTCGATAGGCTATGCGCCCAGGGCCATGCGTCCAGGCTCTGATGACCCATTCTATGTGCCCACATCCAGGAGGGCCAGGCATGCTGCCAAGACTTCAGGAAAGCATGCGCCCAAGGGCATGCTCCAGGGTCTATGCATCCACTGCAAAAAGACAGACCCCACTACGTATAGCACGGGACTGTCTTCAAGGTCATTACGGAACTTAGGTGTGGGGGTTGCCCCTGCACGTGAACTAAGTCTGGATGTGCCAACTCTCCTTACAAATCCATATGTAAAGCTCGGCGATGCATGTGACATGGGTTTTAAGGCAAAACTCCCTTCCACTGATTTACGCGATATGATAAATCATAAGCATAAAACGAGGGAGAATACCGTAATTCATGGCGTACATCCGTGCACCAGTATTGTCATAAACTATTGCTGCTCCAAAGCAACGAAAGTGCCTCAGAGGCAGTCCGTATTTCGACGACTCATCGCTCTGATGATGAAAAGCCGCTATGTGTTTCATCCAACATGGCTTCATGGGATCCTCCTTACGGGAGCCCCAATCAAAGAAGGTGGACCACTAACCCAACTTTTTCTCTCAGTTCTGTAAACAGAAGAAGAAGAAGTCTGCCAACAGATAGCAAGCGAGCTGTTACATCTGAAGGAGTCTATATGGGTACTCGGTCAAGGACGAGATTCCGTATAGATGACGAAGACTCCCAAGCTAGGGGTGATGATCCTTCAACTGGGGGTAGTATTCCCGCAGAATCTGAAGCAGATGACCTTCACATCGGGGGTAGCCTTCTAGATGACGATGATCTTTTCGAGTCTGACGGTAAATATCTACCTCCCATGCCTGAAGACGAGGGTCTTTTCAACTCAGAGACAGACAGTATCAGCACCAGTTGTATTGTCTCCTCTATTCATCCTCGTATGTTATCTACGTACATGACGGATGGAGAAAGACCTGAATAAGCCAATGATCAGACCAATAAGCGGCTAGAGAGTCTTGAAACAACATTTGCCAAGATCACTGATATGCTTACCAGTATCATGGCAGTCCAAACTATTGGGGCTGTTCCTCTACCTCAACCGAACGTCTCAGCACACGTTAGTCCGGCTCATAGCAACAACCCTCCTTACTACAAAATGAGTATCATTCCGTTGCACCTCCTCCAAATCTTGTAAATGCTGGGGGTGGTCCTTCGCCAACGACGCCTGACAACTGTACAACAACTGTTTCTTAACATCTGCTCAATCAGCAGGATATAATTAATTCTTTCGTTGCCCGTCTCGATACCATCTCACACAAAGACGAGCTTCAGAAAATGGAGATATCTCAACCTTATCCTCCTGAATGGTAGAATGCTACTTGCCCTCCTAACTACAAGCCACTGACGCTAAATTCATTTGACGGGATGACTTTTTTTGCCAACACATGACATACTTCAACACGCAGACTCTACACTTACTAAGGGACGATCCGTTCTTGTCAAAGCTATTTATTAGCACCTTGCAGGGGGTAGCTTTTGAATGGTTCTACAGTCTGCCTAACGGTTGTATTAATTCCTTTAAAGATTTAGAGAGGTTATTCCTCAACAGGTTTTATGAGAGTGGCATGTATGTTAGCATGTCCACCCTCATCGAGACCAAGTAAATGAGGACTGAGTCTTTTATTGCTTTCATCAAATGCTTCAGGCGACTAGCATTGAAGATGCCCTTCGGTATACCAGACTCAGAACTTATGGATACTTGTCGACATAACTTTCTTTCTACAGTAAAGTTCTGTCTGGGTATACATAAGTATGATACATGGCCTACTTTTATCGGGGCTGCTGATGATGCTGAAATTGACGTCCCTAATCTGAAATTACTGGGGTTGAAGACACCCAAATCTGAAGATAAAAGCAAGCACCCCCAAACTATTCCTGTCCGTGGGGGTAAAGGGAAAGAAGTCTTGAAGGTCGACACTTCCAATTCTCAGGGCGCTCCTGACAAACCTAAAGAGACTTTCTCCTTTGACGAAGATGATGTTATTACCATTTTTTACACATTGATGAAGGATAATAAACTGACATTGCCTCCACCACAACGTCCTACAGAGGCGAACCAACTCAACGATCCCAAGTACTGTCTTTATCATTAGTACATGCACCACTCTACCAAGGATTTCATCGTCCTGAAGAAGAAGATACAACAGCTTATCGACAGCCAAGTGATCAACCTCAAAGCTGAAGATAAAGTCGTATCTTCTAACATGATCTCTCTTCAATTTGGTGACTTTTCTCCCACAGAAGTCCCAGACGGCATAGTCCCAATCCCCAAGGCAATAATGGAAGTCGTCAATCTACCGCCAGCTCGCAACTCAACCTTGGTGCCACTCACGACAGAACGTGGTGAGATCATATGGGTCCATCCAAACCTCGTGCAAGAAATAATGCAAGGGGCAATGTCTTCCAAAGTAAAGAGGGGCAAGAAATACAAATCATGCCACATAGTATCTTTTTCCATTTACGAAGTTTTATCTGGCGAGACGCGATCTGGAAAGGCCTACCTACGAACTTATGACCCCGCACAAGAAGATACAGTACCTTATCAAGCTTCTGCTGCCCCTACAAGTTTAGAATCTGGTTCATCTAAGTCCTCAACTACCGACAAAGCTAAGCAGAAGGAGACGCGATTTGACAAGTCTCTGAAGGCACCAACTTCCAAAGGCATGGATCGGCCTTACAACTTTGACATACTGGCACAGCTGGCCAATATACCTGCCAGGTTATCTTTGTTCGATCTATTATGACTCTCCAAAGAGACGCAGAAAGCCTTAAGTGAGGCATTACTACATGCCGACTCTTATCTCGCTGAAGTCAAAGCCCCCGCTGAAGATCCCGTCTTCTGTCTTCACTGTCACACCACTATGGAAGTGGTGCCCAACATCACCTTTTCACAAGAGGACATGCAACTAAAAAATAATCATCATGATAGACCTCTGTACTATACAGGGTATATCGGGGCGATTAAGGTGGATCGGATGTATATCGATCCAGGTTCCTCCCTCAGCATCATTCCTAGAAGTCTACTACAAATTCTAGGGATTCCTCTGCACAAGCTGTCTGCAACCAATACAACTATTATGGCTTTCAATGCTGGAAAAAGCCACCCGATGGACAAGATCCATCTCAAGTGCCAGATTGGTGATCTTCGAACGGAGGTTTTTTGCTATGTAATCGACGCCAATGTGTCCTATAACGTCTTGTTAGGACGTCCATGGATACACGAAAATATGATCGTTCCTTCTACCCTTTACCAATGCTTCAAGTAAGTCAACAGTGATGGCACCGTGAAGACGGAGTTTGCCGATGTCGATTCTTTTAAGGGTATTGATGCCTACTATGGAGATTCGGTACTTTACCAATCTCGGCCCTCCAAGGATGACGGCAAGAAGCTGACGATGAAGCTGAAGTGAGTTCATCCGCTAGTGATGGTCCCCTGATTATTCGAGTCAAAGGACATACTACTCCAAAAAGTACACCAAAGCCCCTCATAATCTGGGTCAAAAAGAAGAATCTTGATAAGGTCAAACCATTGACCATCACTCTCCGCAAAACAACTCGGGTGGAACCTGCTAAAGTTCGTCCTCCCAATCCTGAAGAGTTATCCTATGTGGCGAACTTGGCCAAGTCTGTAGCTCCTGTTCCAGACAATGATCCCCTCAATGAGTATATTAATACTCAAAATAATGTACCTTCAGTGGATGATGTTATCCCTGAAGAAGAACTTACATATTTTCTAAGTAAAGATTTATCTTTGAATTACTCTGATGTCTACCAATTTATAAACCAGTACATAGATACGATATACGCCCTAGAGCATGGCATAGGACCACATCTCTGCATGCCGGTCACGACGCCTCGTCTGCGGGAAAAAGTCTGGCCAGAAGATATCCACTACTTTATCGTTCCAGCTAGAAAGAAGGGTAAAGAATTGATCATCTTCGGTCGAATAATTGGTGAAAGAAAGTTCGTTCTGGACTCCACTTCTCCCAATCACAACATTGAAGCTGACTATAATTCTGGAAAAATACAACTTTACCGATATAGTTGGCAAGCAAAGAATATCATCCAGAATATGAGATATGATATAAAAAATGACCAGGGGCTAAACTAGGGTCAAGGGCGACGATTGCCAATGTGTCACTTTGCTCCTCCTGGCAAACCCGAGAACTATTATCAACAAAATGGTGTTGGCTTGGGTTACGTTACTCCTCCAACAACTCCTGAAGGATCAGACGTCGAAGCAGATCGTTGTTCTCATTCTTCTGATTCCTGCCTCTGGGATTCAGAATCCAGCATTGGAGATATGTTCAAAGCAACTTTGTCCGTCAACATGGTGTCAGTTGACCAAATTACAGACGATGTCCAATCGATCAAGCTTCAACAATGGGCTCAAAAGATGGATACTAGGTAGGAGTTACGTTTCGAACAACGTGAACCACCTACTGAAGACGAAGTTGTCCAAGTTAATTTAGGAGATGAATCATCTCTTAAACCAATCTTTATCAGCAAACGTCTGTCGGACGAAGAACGACAATCTCTTATACAACTTATAAGAGATACATTGACGTCTTTGCATGAAGCTATGAAGACATGCCAGGCTTGGACCCTAAAGTTGCTATGTACCGCCTAAATATCTCGTCCAAAGCTAAGCCAGTGAAGCAGCAGCAACGATGGTTCCGACCAGATATTATGGAGGCCATCGAGAGTGAAGTCAAGAAGCTTATTTCAAGTGGGTTCATTCGCAAAGAACAACACCCTGACTGGATCGCTAACATTGTGCCAGTTATGAAAAAAATGGTAAAGTTTGAGTCTATATCAATTACCGTGATTTAAACTCTGTATGCCCGAAAGATGAGTTCCCTCTACCGATCACCGACGTAATGATCGACAATACTTACGGCTTCGAACGGATGTCCTTCATGGATGGGTTCTCAGGCTACAACCAGATCAAGATGTTTCCTGACGATGAGAAATACACATCTTTTCGAATACCGTTAGGGTTATAATGCTATACGGTGATGCCCTTCGGATTGAAAAATGTAGGGGCGACATACCAGCGAGCTATGAACATAATTTTTTATGATTATTTGCACAAAACAGTAGAATGCTATGTAGAAGATATCGTAGTTAAAAGTTGTCTCAAAGGCAACCACCTCCAAGATTTGAGAACGGTGTTCGAACTAATACGTGCACACCAACTCAAGATGAATCCAACCAAGTCTTTTCTGGGAGTCTCCAGTGGCAAGTTTCTTGGTTTTGTTATCACTTCAAAGGGTATACATCTTGCCCCGAAGAAAGTGAAAGCTATCCTCGATATGCGTCCTCCAAGAAATCTCAAAGAGCTACGCGGACTTCAAGGAAGGCTAGCCTACATCAGACGATTCATTTCAAACCTTTCTGGAAGGTGTCAACCGTTTACTCATCTCATAAAGAAAGGAGTATCTTTCGTCTGGACTGAACAATGTCAACGCGCATTTGATGACATCAAGAAGTATCTCACAAGCCCCCCAGTGTTGGTGGCTCCAATAATGGGAAAGCCCTTCTTGTTATATGTCCGTGCTATGGATCATTCCCTTGGTGCCCTATTAGCTCAGAAGAATGAAGGCGGCCATGAACATGCAATCTACTACCTCAGCCGCACGATGGTGGGTGCCGAGCACAGATACATACCTGTGGAAAAGGAATGTCTCGCACTGGTATTTGCTATCCAGAAGACATGCCACTATGTGTCTGGGCAGACTATCCACATCATATCTAAAGTCAATCCTCTCAGAATACTCATGACTAAACCGGGTTATCTTAATTCCCATTTAGCTATATGGGCAATGTTGTTGACTCCATACGATATGCTGTTCATCCTTCAGAAGGCAGTAAAAGGCCAAACGTTAGCTGATTTCCTAGCAGTTCATCCGGTGCTAGAATCTTCCAAAATCTACGATGAAATCCTGGATGAAGTAGTGGAGTCTAATACTGCAACTGAAGAAATCCCCATTTGGTGAATGTTCTTTGACGGTGCATCAAGAACAGGACCAAAAAGAAATATCGTGGCTGGAGTAGGCATTGTGCTTGTGTCACCCGACCATCTGGTTATACACCGTGCATATTCTCTCATGGAACCCTGTACTAACAACGTGGCCGAATATAATGCCCTACTGATCGGCCTTCAATTGGCAAAACAACTGGGAGTTGACTATCTAGAAGCTTACGACGATTCTAAGCTAATAGTTAGTCAGGTCTGAGGGGATTATGAAGTTCGTCACGAAGATCTCATCCCATATCACAAAGCGACAATCGACTTGGCTTCTACTTTTGCTGGATTCTTCATCGAGCACGTGCCTCGATTACAGAATATAGAAGCAGATGCTTTAGCCGGTCTTGCGGCTTCCTTGACCGTCCCTACCAATACTCAGCATTCGACCACAGTGTCTGATCGAGAACTATTTTGTGTGAAGGATGACTTGCATATTCATCATAGTTACGCAACAGAAACAAACGTCGACGTTAAAGACATAAGATTTCTTTTCATAGACTATGCCATCTACGGAATCCTTCCTGAGGACCCAAAGGAAGCAGTATCTGTCCAAAGACGATCCCTCAGATTTTACTATGACACAACTACCAAAATATTTTACCGACGCTCTTACGACGGGCTACTGTTACGATATTTATCAGACACATAAACCAAACATGAACTCCGTGAGTCTCATGACGAAATTTGTGGTACGCATCAACCAGGCCCCAAATTACAAGATTGCCTCAGACGAATGGGTTATTATTGGCCCACGATGATAGCAGATGCTATTGAATATGCAAAGAAGTGTAGGACTTGTCAGTTCCACGCCGACTTCATTCATCAACCTTCGGAGTGTCTACATCCGACGGTGACATCTTGGCCTTTTGAAGCCTGGGGTATGGACGTCATAGGCCCGATCAGCCCGCCATTCTCTAGAGGACATCGGTTTATCCTAGCTATAACCGATTACTTCTCCAAATGGGCGAAAGCTATACCGCTCACCGAAGTAAAGACGTCGAACGTGATCAGTTTCATCAAATATTACGTTATCTACCGCTTCGACCTACCTCGTAGGATCATCCATGATAATGGTCCACAATTCGCGAGCCATACATTCTATCGATTCTGCGATAAGAATCAAATTTAGAATGTAGCCTCTATTGCTTACAATCTAGCGGCTAATGGGTTAGCAGAAGCCTTCAATAAGACTATCATCAAACTTCTCAAGAAGTTCGTGTCTTCAAACAAATGCGATTGAAATGAGAAGCTCGACGAATGTCTCTGGGCCTATCGTACAACAATCCGGACTCCAACAGGCAGTACGCCATTTTCTCTGGTTTATGGGAGTGAAGTAGTTCTTCTTCTAGAAATCCAGATTCCCTCTCTTCGAGTAGCCTTAGTGTCACGACCTGCACCCGCTTTTCAGATACGAGACGTGTCCAAGCCAGCCTACGTCGCAGAGTCGGCGGTAGAACGCTGTCACGACCAAGATGCTCAAGATCACAAAAGAATAATATTTATTGCTCATTCATATTTCTAAGATTTATTACAACATTTATATTTAAAAAAATACAAAGTTCTAAAAATGATACAACCGCTATCTATCTCTAGGTTTCTGTCTGCAAGTACACCCGAATCTCCTAATGCTAAAGAAGCCACAGCTAACCTGAAAAATATTAGTTTTCAGTCGGGAATGAAACAAGTACATAAACCGACGGCAATGCAAAAATACAATAGAATTAACAAGACATGAAAATAACATATGAGAGATGAAAACTAGAAAGTAAACTGATGACATGACAAGTTGTGAAGAAGACAAGAAAAACAAATAAAAGACAACTATCTATGTGGTTTGAAATATACTTTTCAACATATGAATGGCTAGGGGGTAAATACCGTACCCTGCACGTATCGTGTGCAGATGCTATCAGTCAAGATTAGATATATTGGGATAGTTCTGGGTAGTCCACATGTCTACTAAGATATTTTCCCTCCCTACTACTCCGTGTGACGAGCGTGTCAACAAGCAGCAAGACATATGTATAATCATAAAATGAAAAGACTACTATAAATCTGTAACACCCAATTTTCTAAAATGAGAGCAATTTTAAGATTTTGTGTTTTTAATTATTTAATTATGATATTTAAATAATATTATGATTTTTGGTGATTTTTAATCATTTAAAACTGTTTTAAGTCATGACTTGTGATTTTGATGTGCTGCTAGTGAAACCCTAGAGACTGCATGACCTAGAGCCTAACCATGTCATTAGGATAATTTATTATCATTTTTAGCCTAGGAGTAATTTGGTCATTTTGGCTTATTAGAATTATTGATTAAAATATTGGATTGGTGAATTCTAGTTTGACTTTGACTTGCTGAGACTAGTAGACTAGCCTAGAACCTAACCCTAGCTATGGTGACCCTAGTCTAACTTAAGTTAACCCACTTTTAGTCATTAGAAATTAGTTTTAAAGTAGGAAGGTTGAGTTTAAGTGAAATGGTTAATGACTTGTGACTTAACTCAATGGCTTGTGATTTCATGACTTGTAATTAAGCCATAGGCCCATGACTTAAGCCCAAAACCCAAACTAACCAACCCATGGCAGCCACAATTAGGGTTTCCTCTTGCCTATAAGTATTCTCTTAGTGTGTTCTTGCCTTTTTTGTTCTTGACCTAGATTTGGAAGGAGAGGTAATTTCCCATTGCCCTAAAATCCTATTTAATTCATTTCAACTCCTTTTTAACCCTAGTCTTTTGCATTAGGATCTAATTATTATTTGTTTACTGATTCTGGAGGTTCACCTCAGTTTTCGTGTCATTTAGAGCATTGGGCTAGCAAGGAGGAATCCTCATTTTAGAAGTTTTTTTGAGGAAGAACAACCAATAGGTAACCCTATCTAAACTCATTAGATTTTTGATTTCTTTGCATATTTTCATAGCCCTAGGTGTCCCCTAGCCGTAGGTTTTGGATTTGTGTCGATTCGTGTCCATTTAGTGTCCGTATCGGACACGTATCATAATGGATACCTAGGTGTTTGTTAAAATGCCCCTTAGGGATTTATTTTCGTATTTTTGAAATTTAATTTCATAGATCTGTAGATCTTCATGTGTGTATTAACTTTTGTGAAGGGTGTTAGGCATTTTGTGTCGGTTTGTGTCGAGTTTTTGGCCTTGGACACGTTGTACGAACCCAACGCATGTGTCCTGCCTATCGGGGTCCATATCTCGTGACATAGGACACTTCGGGACACGATTTTTTATGGAGAGCAGGGGGCAATGTCTGACATTATGCTTCCAAAATTTGGGAGCATATGGTTGAGTACTCGCGGAGCTATCGCGCCCGCACTGGCCGCGCGCTGTCGCACGCAGTCGGCTGAACACGCACAGACACGCGCACAACATGCGTTCGTGTCCTATGTAGACACGTCGTGGACACGTGTCAGGCTATCCCACGTGTAGCCCTACCCTAGGCGACCACGTGGGTGTGTGCACGTGACACAAAGTATCGTGTGTCGTGTCCTACACTCGCGTGCATGCGTGCACGACACTGTACAATACTGGGTGCACCCCACGTGTTTGCAATGTGTTGGACACGCCCGTGTCATGATTTTTAGACACAAAATGACTCTCAGGAAACCTACACATATGCTACACTAATTAACAACCTATTAATTATAATTTTGATGATTAATTAATTTCGAATTCATTAAAAATTTCCAAAGTCTGATACGCATTGATACCCCCTTTACTGAGTTAATTTTTGAGTTTGATTTGCATTTTTACCTGTTTTAATGATGATTAAATGATTAGATAGGTTCACCAACACATGTATTAGTCTACTACAATGATGGGTTAAGTTTTGTGCTAGTGATGGGTTTTCGAAATCGGATTTTGATATGTTAGTTTCTTAGGACTAAAAATATGAACTGTAATTGTTTGATTTTCCTCCCACACATTGTTTTCCAATGTTTAAACTAATTTTCTGTCATGTTACACACTGTCACTTGGACCTTAGCTAACTGTCATTCCCTGAAATCTGGGACTATTTTCATTAACAGTCATTATGTTAAAAATCTGAGAATGTAGACACCCTACATGACACTACACATGGACACACTTTACTCTATGTCCTGTCACTGATACACATTGATTCCTATGCATCCTCTTCATAAACACACACATGGGACACAAAAACCTGGGAGCTAATATCCTTATCCACAATGTCACACAGGGCACACTAGACTGAAACTGTTTCCTATGTAAACCCTCACACATTCACTCACACACTTAAACACACACATACATTCCTGTCATTTAGTTTAGAATACCTGAGAACTCATGTCACCCGCTATTTTCCTCACACACACACATGGTTTTCATACTGTTTGCTATTATCACTGAAAACTGAGAACCAATTTGACACACACAAAGAACTAAATCCCTGAGTTTGACACCATCCTATATGAAATTTCATTGTTTTACTGAGTTCAATATATTCACCACACCATGTTACACATTGCATTACACTATGACTGTACACACACAAATCTGAGAATGGTGACACCCTCTGTGTGACACCATATCACACAAACACTCACACACACACATGTATGCGAATCACCTTGACACCCTAAAACTGAGACACACATGCTATACCCAACACTCTATGGTTTCTCTGTCACACACATGGCACACACACACACACAAGTCTCCTATCTAAACACACATGTATGTATTGCACACACACATATGCCTAGATTTCCCCATCCCTCTCTATGTGTATGTATATATATATATATATATATATATATATATATATATATATATATATATATATATATATATAAATGTGAGTGTAGTATATATACTAATGTGATGTGATATGTTATAATGTAATGTGAATGAATAATACTTTTGCCATATAAATAGTATGTGGGAAATTAGTATGTAAATATGGAATTGTTATGTGCATGCCTAACACATGTGTATGGCTCATGGCCCATGTAGTTAGCCTATGGTATCCTAATGAGGAAGTCTTGTGTATATGGATTATATCCACATGACTTTAGTATATTGTAAATTTGTGTGACTGAATGGTGTATGCTTGCTAGGCTAGTTGGTTAGAGACCAAGGTTGACTTATTTTGACCAACCTAGACTAGTTTGACCAAGTTTAACCTTGTTTGACTGTTAGGTTTGACTAGAGTTGACCAAAAGTTAACTTTAGCCTAGATTGACCCCAAACATCATGTAGATGCATTGTAGCAGTCTATTTCATTATTTTAGACATGTTGTGACTTGTACTGTTCTGATTAGGAGCCAGACACCACTCCTCAAACAGTATTTCATACAGACATTCAGGATATCAGGCGAGTACATTCTCTGACCATTTCATACTTGCTAGGATTTATATTCTTGCTCTAGATTACTTTACTTGATGCTGACACATTGGTAGCACGGATTGGTACTATATGGATATTTTCATGATATGTTATCCCCTTCGGGAGCATCGGATACTGTATGTTTTGTGCGTTTCACGAATCATCACGTATCTCTATGCTTTTACTGATTCACGAATCGCTTGTGAAACATGTACTCTCATGTTCACAGAGCCATCATGAATCACCTTCACGTATCACTCATTTTATGAGCCATGTGAAGTTTCACGAATCTTAACATAACTTGAACAGATCATTGTGTATTGATTGAGGATGGGGGAGTAGAAATAGGCATGTGAATAATATCCAAGTAGCTGTAGTCATGAATCACTCTTAGCTGTAGTCATGAATCTTCCTATGCCATTCACATGTCTATATTTTACTCTGACTCACTAGTCACTGCTAGTTCTCTATTTATAGTAGATATTTCCTTACAGTTATCTTCTTTACCTCATATATTCTTTTTCAGCGTTTCATGTATCTTATTCTATTGCATGCTTTATTTTTTCTAACTTGATATGAACTGCGTGAGATGTATTGTGCTCGTTCCTGTCCTGACTGGACCTGTTGAAAATATTACAGAGGATGAGGATGAGGCCCTATGCACCACCTATTACGGAGCAGGCTTAGACGACACCTGCGACCTAGTCCCTCTGGAGGACCCAACTGCAGTACAGGATGCTACTCCCATAGTCTAGGCTAGATAGCTAGGCTTTATCTTTTTTCAGTATTGTTTATTCGACTTTCAGTTGTTGTTATGAGATGTTGTATATATTTAGAGACTTGTATTGAGCTGGATGTTTCTTAAGTTGTTATCTTAGACACTTAGATTCTCTCTCTCTTATTTGCATGACATTGTGGTTTTGATCTATCTATCTATCTTTACTATTTTGTATCTGCCTTAGATGTGATTGAGACTGTTCTGTTATGTCACCTCCATTCGGAGTGTATATACTGTTCAGGTACCTTATATTGTTAGATGTTGTAACCTAGGACAGCGTTCTACTGCCGACACTGCGGCGTAGGCTGGGCGTCGTTACGTTCTTGTACCCTCACAGTGGGTGCGGGTCGTGACACGTTTTTAGTGGTGGCCCATACAGGTCGAGTTTATGTAGTTGTATTCGAACTAGAGTATCACTACAGCCTGCAGTAGGATAGGATATATTTTGAAGGTACTCAATCACATTAGGAAAAACTCTTAATCAGATTCTTGTTACCTAAAATTGCTGCATTATTGTCTTTTCTTAAAAATAAACCGTCCTCCCTTGATGTTATCGCTTCATTCTCAGTGATTGTCCTCTCGTTTGATCTGTCTTCAGGATGGTTATGGAGACGCGATCTCATCTCGATCGGGAAGACACCACTGAGGGGTCTACCACTCCTTGTCTTGATCAGCAGGGCCCTGAGACTGTAGCTCCTGTTATGCCAGCTCAGGCTGGGATATCTGCAGCTTATGGAAATGCACCTCTTCCTACTCTGAGACTTTCCCCAGTTATTCCGGATGCGTTCCAGCAACAGTTACCTTCAGAGGCAGTGGCTCAGATGTTTACCCTTTTTCAGCGATTCCTGGAGGCTCAACAGCAGATACAGCAGAGTCACTCTGCTGATCTTCTACAGAGCATACACGATACCCGCCAGTTGGTCAGGGCAACAGTAGAGCTAGTGGCTTCTCAGCCACTGGAAGGTCAGATTCAGCATCAGTATCAGCAGAGGCCTGTTCAGCAGCACCTTCAGGGTCAGGGACGTACATATTTCCATCAGGCATCCAGACAGCAGCAGGATGCTAGGTGCAACTTCTGCAAGAAGGCATGCCATGGGTGGAACGACTGCAGGATAAGGCTTGGCAGGTGTTTAATTTGTGGTTCAGCAGAGCATCGGTGTAGGGAATGTCCCAGGAGCTAGACAACAATGACTCAGGTAGCAGCAGGAGTTAGGGCTCCGACAGAGCAGCCGAGGGGACTACCGTTACAGACGCAGCAGACCCCTAGACAGCAGCAGGTTACCAGTTGCCCTTCCTGTAGGAAACCAGGGCACGATTGGAGTAAATACCGAATGAGGTTGGACAAGTGCCTACTTTACGGAGCATCATATCACCAGTTAAAAGAGTGTCCCAAGTTTCCTAAATGGACAGCTCAGGGAGCAGGAGCGAGGACTCCGGTGAGCCAGCAGGAGGGACTACCCTTTCAGACACAGCAGCAGAGATTTGTGCAGTATCAACATCAGGCTGGAGGAGGCCAGCAGGGGCGAGCTTACGCCATGACAGTCGAGGATGCTCTGGCAGTGGGAGAGGTGCTTGCAGGTTCTGTTCTCTTCGATTCCATTCCCACCTTGCCTCATTATACCTATCTTGAAATTCAATTCCATCTGTTCTTATCTGCTTTCTTATTTGTTGATAAGTTTTGATCTGGCAATTCTTTTTGATTTGATTTTCTTTCGAGATAAGTCGTATGGGCTAGGTC
The DNA here is from genome assembly GCA_029216955.1 of Iris pallida. Taxonomy (NCBI): domain Eukaryota; kingdom Viridiplantae; phylum Streptophyta; class Magnoliopsida; order Asparagales; family Iridaceae; genus Iris; species Iris pallida. The sequence goes on from JANAVB010038820.1 coordinate 567,045, forward strand.
GCCTAAGTTATGGGATCTAGAGTCTTCTATAGTCATGTTAGCTGGCATAGTGAGGATATATAGTCAGATTATGGATGTATTTCTCGGGTGTAGGAATTTAAGGTTTTCGCGGCCAAGCATGTGGCAATGCAAAAATTTTAAATACCATAATTCTAGAGGTATGTACCTTATTCGAGGGCTCTGTGATTATCGTAGCCTTGCTAACTAGCATGATGAAGATTCTGAGCATCATGATTTTGGACAGACGCATATTATTATCGGACTGTGTGAATTGAGACTTTGATTGTGGGGTGTTTGACCTAGAGGGATTACTACCATTTTAATTTCGAGGACGAAATTTTTCTAAGGAGGGTAGACTTGTAACACCCAATTTTCTAAAATAAGGGTAATTTTGAAATTTTGTGTTTTTAATTATTTAATTATGATATTTAAATAATACTATAATTTTTGGTGATTTTTAATCATTTAAAACTGTTTTAAGTCATGACTTATAATTTTGATGTGCTGCTAGTAAAACCCTAGAGACTGCATGACCTAGAGCCTAACCATGTCATTAGGATGATTTATTATCGTTTTTAGCCTAGGGATAATTTGGTCATTTTGGCTTATTAGAATTATTGATTAAAATATTAGATTGGTGAATTCTAGTTTGACTTTGACTTGCTGAGACTAGTAGACTAGCCTAGAACCTAACCCTAGCTATGGTGACCCTAGTCTAACTTAAGTTAACCTACTTTTAGTCATTAGAAATTAGTTTTAAAGTAGGAAGGTTGAGTTTAAGTGAAATGGTTAATGACTTGTGACTTAACTCAATGGCTTGTGATTTCATGACTTGTAATTAAGCCATAGGCCCATGACTTAAGCCCAAAACTCAAACTAACAAACCCATGGCAGCCACAATTAGGGTTTTCCCTTGTCTATAAATATTCTCTTAGTGTGTTCTTGCCTTTTTTGTTCTTGACCTAGATTTGGAAGGAGAGGTAATTTCCTATTCCCCTAAAATCTTATTTAATTCATTTCAACTCCTTTTTAACCCTAGTCTTTTGCATTAGGATCTAATTATTATTTGTTTACTGATTCTGAAGGTTCACCTCAATTTTCGTGTCATTTGGAGCATTGGGCTAGCAAGGAGGAATCCTCATTTTAGGAGTTTTCTTGAGGAAGAACAACCAATAGGTAACCCTATCTAAACTCATTAGATTTTCGATTTCTTTGCATATTTGCATAGCCCTAGGTGTCCCCTAGCCGTAGGTTTTGGATTTGTGTCGATTCGTGTCCATTTAGTGTCCGTATCGGACACGTATCATAATGGATACCTAGGTGTTTGTTAAAATGCCCCTTAGGGATTTATTTTCATATTTTTGAAATCTAATTTCATAGATCTGTAGATCTTCATGTGTGTATTAACTTTTGTGAAGGGTGTTAGGCATTTCGTGTCGGTTTGTGTCGAGTTTTTGGCCTTGGACACGTTGCACGAACCCTACGCCTGTGTCCTGCCTATCGGGGTCCATATCTCGTGACACAGGACACTTCGGGACACGATTTTTTATGGAGAGCAGGGGCAATATCTGACATCATGCTTCCAAAATTTGGGAGCAGATGGTTGAGTACTCACGGAGCTATCGTGCCCGCACTGGCCGCGCGTTGTCGCGCGCAGGCGGCTGAACACGCACAGACACACGCACAACATGTGTTCGTATCCTCTGTAGACACGTCGTGGACACATGTCAGGCTATCCCACGTGTAGCCCTACCCTAGGCGACCACGTGGGTGTGTGCATGTGACACGAAGTGTCGTGTGTCGTGTCCTACACTCGCGTGCATACGTGCACGACACTGTGCAACACTGGGTGCACCCCACGTGTTTGTAATATGTTGGACACGCCTGTGTCATGATTTCTGGATACGAAACGACTCTCAGGACACCTACACATATGCTACACTAATTACCAAGCTATTAATTGTAATTTTGATGATTAATTGATTTTGAATTCATTAAAAATTCCCAAAGTCTGATACGTACTGATACCCCCTTTACTGAGTTAATTTCTGAGTTTGATTCACATTTTTACCTGTTCTAATGATGATTAAATGATTAGATAGGTTCACCAACATATGTATTAGTCTACTACAATGATGGGTTAAGTTTTGTGCTAGTGATGGGTTTTCGAAATCGGGTTTTGATACGTTAGTTGCTTAGGACTGAAAATATGAACTGTAATTGTTTGATTTTCCTCCCACACATTGTTTTCCAATGTTTAAACTAATTTCTTGTCATGTTACACACTGTCACTTGGACCTAAGCTAACTGTCATTCCCTGAAATCTGGGACTATTTTTATTAACTGTCATTATGTTAAAAATCTGAGAATGTAGACACCCTACATGACACTACACATGGACACACTTTACTCTATGTCCCGTCACTAATACACACTGATTCCTATGCATCCTCTTCATAAACACACACACACAGGACACAAAACCCTGGAAGCTAATGTCCTTATCCACACTGTCACACAGGGCACACTAGACTGAAACTGTTTCCTATGTAAACCCTCACACATTCACTCACACACTTAAACACACACATACATTCCTGTCATTTAGTTTAGAATACCTGAGAACTCATGTCACCCACTGTTTTCCTCACACACACTCTATTACACATAAACACTACACACACACACACATGGTTTTCACACTGTTTGCTATTATGTCTGAAACTGAGAACCAATTTGACACATACTAAGAACTAAATCCCTGAGTTTGACACCATCCTATATGAAATTTTATTGTTTTACTGAGTTCAACATATTCACCACACCATGTTACACATTGTATTATACTGTGACTGTACACACACAAATATGAGAATGGTGACACCCTCTATGTGACACCATATCACACAAATACTCACACACACATGTATACGAATCACCTTGACACCCTAAAACTGAGACACACATGCTATACCCAACACTCTATGGTTTCCCTGTCACACACATGGCACACACACACACACACACAAGTCTCCTATCTAAACACACATGTATGTATTGCACACACACATATGCCTAGATTTCCCTATCCCTCTCTATGTGTCCCTCTCTATGTGTATGTATATATATATATATATATATATATATATATATATATAAATGTGAGTGTAGTATATATACTAATGTGATGTTATGTGATAATGTAATGTGACATGAATAATACTTTTGCTATATAAATAGTATGTGGGAAATTAGTATGTAAATATGGAATTGTTATGTGCATGCCTAACACATGTGTATGGCTCATGGCCCATATAATTAGCCTATGGTATCCTAATGAGGAAGTCTTGTGTATATGGATTATATCCACATGACTTTAGTATGTTGTAAATTTGTGTGACTGAATGGTGTATTCTTGCTAGGCTAGTTGGTTAGAGACCAAGGTTGACTTATTTTGACCAACCTAGACTAGTTTGACCAAGTTTAACCTTGTTTGACCTAGTTTGACTGTTAGGTTTGACTAGAGTTGACCAAAAGTTGACTTTAGTCTAGATTGACCCCAAACATCATGTAGATGCATTGTAGCAGTCTATTTTATTATTTTAGACATGTTATGACTTGTACTGTTCTGATTAGGAGCCAGACAACACTCCTCAGGCAGTATTTCATACAGACGTTCAGGATATCAGGCGAGTACATTCTCTGACCGTTTCATACTTGCTAGGATTTATATTCTTGCTCTAGATTACTTTACTTGATGCTGTCACATTGGTAGCACGGATTGGTACTATATGGATCTTTTTATGATATGTTATCCCCCTCGGGAGCATCAGATACTGTATGTTTTGTGCGTTTCACGAATCATCACGTATCTCTATGCTTTCACTGATTTACGAATCGCTTGTGAAACATGTACTCTCATGTTCACAGAGCCATCATGAATCACCTTCACGTATCACTCATTTTATGAGCCATGTGAAGTTTCACGAATCTTAACATAACTTGAACAGATCCTTATGTATTGATTGGGGATGGGGGAGTAGAAATAGGCATGTGAATAATATCCAAGTAGCTGTAGTCATGAATCACTCTTAGCTGTAGTCATGAATCTTCCTATGCCATTCACATGTCTATATTTTACTCTGACTCACTAGTCACTGCTAGTTCTCTATTTATAGTAGATATTTCCTTACAGTTATCTCCTTTATTTCATATATTCTTTTTCAGCGTTTCATGTATCTTATTCTATTGCATGCTTTATTTTTTCTAACTTGATATGAACTGCGTGAGATGTATTGTGCTCGTTTCTGTCCTGACTGGACCTGTTGAAAATATTACAGAAGATGAGGATGAGGCCCTATGCACCACCTATTACGGAGAAGGCTTAGACGACACCTGCGACCTAGTCCCTCTGGAGGACACAGCTGCAGTACAGGATGCTACTCCCATAGTCTAGGCTAGATAGCTAGGCTTTATCTTTTTTTAGCATTGTTTATTCGACTTTCAGTTGTTGTTCTGAGATGTTGTATATATTTAGAGACTTGTATTGAGCTGGATGTTTCTTGAGTTGTTATCTTAGACACTTAGATTCTCTCTCTTATTTGCATGACATTGTGGTTTTGATCTATCTATCTACCTTTACTATTTTGTATCTGCCTTAGATGTGATTGAGACTGTTCTGTTATGTCACCTCCATTCGGAGTGTATATACTGTTCAGGTACCTTATATTGTTAGATGTTGTAACCTAGGACAGCGTTCTACCGCCGACACTGTGGCGTAGGCTGGACGTCGTTACATTTTTGTACCCTCACAGTGGGTGCGGGTCGTGACAGAATGAAAAGCAAACAGAAAGTGCACTTGCCTGAGGTCCTTTACTGGTAAAACCGACAATACTATACTACTCAGTGAGCCACAACAGTCAAACTCCTATAACAGTCTCCAGATACTGAAATAAACATTACCAACATTTTTAGAATAGTCAAATTAGCTAGAATCGCCTGTCCTTAAGTCCAATTCTGGACACAGGGGTAAAACGGTAATTTCGGGTCAAAACAGTATCCGCCGTTGGACCCACTTTGCACCGAAAAGCGTGCCAGAGTCAACGGTCTCTAAAGTCATCAAACTATATGTCAAAAGGTCCGATTTTTTGATACAAACCCAACCGTATGTCCAAAGTTGGATTTCGGCGGGCCGTGCACAAAATTGCCCATTGAGTCGGACCGTGGGGCCCGCAAAACGACGGTCTGATTCAACTGTCTCAGAATTGGACCAAACTTGGCATACAGGACCAGAAAAATAATACGGTCCTGTTGGCGTAAGTTTCGTCTCGTTCTGACGAGCGTGCACAAAGTAATTGAGAAATTTGCACAGAGGTTGATACGGTGAATTTCGATGGATACGCATCAAATTCGTCGCGCACACGCGACCAATTTAAATTCTGTCAAAGCCCACACGTCCAAAAAGTCGATACGTACCTTTCGATGCTTTTGGTTCACGATTACGTCGTCCGGATTGGCGGGACGCATGTCGTATCGAAGAATTTTATTGTTTTTAAAACAGGTTTTTCATGAACTTTGGGATCCGATTTTTCGTCGCGTAGTCGATGAAATCGACTTCTGTGAATTTAGGTTGTGGAGCCCTACATGTTGTCTAAAAGTGTGTTCAAATAGATTTTCTACTCTGGCACTAGATCGATCAAAATCGATCTTCAAACGTGGATGATTGGACTGGTCTGGTTCTCTGTTTTGAACAAGTTTTTGGCCGTGTTTGGCGTCATTTTGCCGACAACCTAGGGCATCTATATACGACGTAATAGAAGCAATCTAAAGTGGTATATATAGGCTATATATCCAAGAAGAGAGATCAGAAAATGATCGAGTGCGCGTCACGAAAACTCGCGTCGAAGTCGTCCCCGTGGCTGCAATACACTACTAAAATATGATCTATTTGCGATATAATTTAGCGACGGCATAAAATGCTGTCGCTAACTACGGACTATAGCGACTCCTTTATATAAACATCGCAAAACATCGCTGACTTGCGACGTTCAGCGACATTAGTTAAATTACGTCGCTGAATAGCGACGTTCAGCGACATATTATTAAAATATGTCGCCATCTATTAAAATTTTGCGACGGTTAGCGACGGCCGCTCTTGACGTCGCTAACATTTTTACTTAGGGCACAACATTTTATTTTTTCCCCCTCACTCAAAAATTCTAATTTTCACTCGAGCTCCCCGTCCCCCCCCGGTGACTCCCTCCCCCTCCGGCGACCCCTACCCCTCTGGCGACTCCCTCCCCCTCCGGCGACCCCTACCCCCCCGTCGAGCTCCTCCTCCTCGAGCTCAGGTAAACCCTAACCTAATTAACTCCTCTCCCTCCTCCTCCTCCACCCCGTACACACCCACTGTCTGTGCAGTTGTTTGGACACTGACACGACCCTTGGACACATTTGTATGCACACAAACACATACGACCCCTCTTGACATGTTTTGGGTTTTATTTAGGTTGTGGGGTTTGGCAGCTGAAATGCAATCTCAGGTTTTCTTGAGATTGAGTTTGGAATTTCTGAGATACAAGGTTGGGTTTAGTTTGTTGACTGTGAGTTGAGTTGTGGGTTTGAGTTAAATTGAATGTTTAGAAGTTGTTGGTTGTATACTCAGTTTCCTGAGATATATGTATGTGAAATAGAAATATTTTGACTTGGTATATTTAGTTCATATATGTAGAGTAGTGATATATAGCTGAGATTATATATGCATGAACAGGGCCGGCCCGGGGGGTTGGGTTGCCCTATCCGGAGCTAGTTTTGGTTGCCCTTGACCCTTATTGTAGGCCGATTCTGGAGGGTCACCCGCGATCCCGGTCTCTATTGGGATCACGCTGAACCTGAGGTTTGCCCTAAGATCATACCTAATTAAGACAACATGTAACAGCCTAGGCATCTAGGAATTAGTTGAGGGGAATTTCTAGCCTTACTGGAGATTAAATTAGCAGATTAAACGAACAATGGATAGTACCCAAAACAGGACATTGTAGATAGCTTTCAACCAAGAAAACTTCAATTATAGGTCCAATTCATTACATTAAGAAAACTTCAATGGATAGTACCAAAAACATTCACTGACTACAATGTGCATGTATCTATCTTACAGAATTATCCTCAATTGGATATGGATATGAATTACTACTTACAGAATCGTTCGTGGATGTACAACCGTCATCCTGATGACATGTGCGGTGTACGAGATAAATTCATAGAGGGTGTACAGCAGTTCCTGCAGTTTGCCAAGGCGTTCCCTCAGTACATGGACGGTACCAAAATTAAGTGTCTGTGTGTGAGATGTCGCAACTTGAAATATCATCCAGAAGTGGAAGTCACGTATCATTTATACTTGAAGGGTTTCACGCCGAATTACTATCAGTGGAGCGCGCACGGAGAACTTGTGTCTTTAGCATCGGAGTATGAGTCTTATGTTGATGTCCACAACAACGCTGCTTACGACGATATGTTGGTGAACATAATTTTTGACGCGACGGGGCCTAGTTTCGATCCGGACGATCATGATGCACCTGAGGAGGCACCGAAAGTCGATGCTGTACAGTTCATGGAGTTGCTGGAGAATGCAAGGACTCTATTATATCCTGGTTGTGAGGATCATTCACCGTTGGAGGTGGTTACAAGATTGCTGAGCATCAAGTCCGATTTTAACATGTCACAAGATTGCTACAACCGTCTTATGGAGTTGCTTATAGAAATATTGCCTGAGGGTGCTAAGTTGCCTAAAGACTTCTATCGGTCTAAGAGGATGGTGAGATCGCTCTGGATGGGATACGAGAAAATCGATTCTTGTCGTAATGGGTGCATGCTGTACTAGAAAGACGACAAGGACGCAGATGTGTGCAGATTTTGTGGTGCTGATCGCTATAAGACAACTAGTACAGGAAGGTCTACCGATACAAGAAGATCGACCAATTCAATGCACTACTTGCCTTTAACGCCGCGGTTGCAAAGATTATTTATGGTGAAAGAGACGGCCAAAAATATGAGTTGGCACATACGAGAACAGATTGAAGGAGTGTTGGATCACCCATCCGATGGAGAAACGTGGAAGCACTTTGATCGAGTGTATCCTGATTTTGCTTCAGATCCACGTAATGTCAGCTTGGGGCTATCTTCTGACGATTTTACTCCTTTTGGTCTTTCGAGATCCCAGTATTCGTGCTGGCCTGTGATTGTCACTCCGTATAACCTACCGCCTTGGATGTGCATAAAGACTCAGTACATGTTTCTAATCGTTATAATTCATGGTCCAAACAATCCCAAGAGGAACATTGATGTGCACTTATAGCCTTTGATAGATGAGTTGAATCAGTTATGGGAAGTAGGCGCTAACACGTACGATGTTTCCAGGAAGCAGAATTTTCAGATGAAGACAACCCTTATATGGACCATCAACGACTTTTCGGCCTATGGAATATTATCTGGATGGAGCACTCATGGCCGTCTCTCATGTCCGTATTGCATGGACCGTAGTAAGGCTTTTCGCTTGAAACACGGAGGAAAACCGTGCTTCTTTGATTGTCATCGACAATTTCTGCCAAAAGATCATCCGTTCAGAAGGAATAGGAATGCATTCCGTGCCGGCGTTGTAGAGAAGGATGATCCACCGCCAAGGTGGTACGGAGCCACGATATGGGAGGAGGTTAGAGATTTTCCAAGTGCTATCAAAGGTCCTACAACTGGGTACAAGTGTGATGGATTTGGTAGAGATCATAACTGGACAAAGAGGAGCATATTCTGGGATCTGCCATACTGGAGTACCAATCTGATCAGACATAATCTTGATGTCATGCATATTGAGAAGAATGTGTTTGATAACATAATTAATACTGTGATGGACGTAAAGGGAAAAACGAAAGACAATCCCAAGGCCAGGTTGGACTTAGAAGAAATATACAAATGTCCTGCGTTGCATTTGATAGAGCAGAATGGAAAACAGTTCCTGCCGAAGTCAATTTTTTTGCTGGACAAGGAGGATAAAGTGAGACTTTGTCGGTGGATCCAGGGCCTAAAATTTTCAGACGGATATGTGTCAAATCTGAGAAGATGTGTCGATCCGAAGGAAAATAAATTGACGGGTATAAAGAGCCACGACTGTCACGTATTCATGGAGAGGTTAATTCCGATTACATTTTGGGAATTCTTACCGCAGGCAGTTTGGGATCCATTGATGGAGCTTAGCATATTCTTCAGGGATCTTTGTTCTAAGAAATTGCTCGTTGATCGTCTAGAAAAGCAAGAGAAGGACATTGCGGTAACATTGTGCAAGCTAGAGAGGGTGTTTCCTCCTGGATTCTTTGACTCTATGGAGCATTTGTCGATTCATCTATCCTATGAGGCACGTGTTGGTGGACCCGTCGAATATCGATGGATGTATCCGTTCGAGCGACATTTGAATCACCTAAAAAGAAAGGTAAAAAATAAGACATGGGTCGAGGTTTCTATTTGTGAAGCCTATGCTCTCGAGGAGATTACAAACTTTTGTTCGATGTATTTCAAGCCTCATGTTGCAACTAATAGAATGAGAGCTTCCAGAAACGACGACGGAGATCATGGAAGTAATGATACAATACTGAAGGTATTCAATGCTCCAGGAAAGCCATCGGATAAAATAAAGAAGAGATATCTGAACGATGATGAGCTAAGGGCTGCTCAGGTGTATGTATTACTCAACTGCGACGAGGAGGAAGTAGAGAAACTGGAGGGGTAAGTAATTAATACGTCTATATTATTTTAATAGTGTTGATTATTATACTATTACATTAATTGAACGATGTTGTTTTTAGCATATTTAATGATGATGTGAGGTCAGGTAGGCCACACATAACAAAAAAAGAACTAAAATAAGAAATGAGGCATTATTTTCCATCATGGTTGAGTGCATATGTAAGACTTGAGAACTCTGTAATTACCTTTCTGTATATATACTTGATTGAGAATGAGCTTAATTTCTTCTTTCGTGGTATTTAGGTCGATCGTCCATACGCAAGACTTGAGAATGAGTCTATTAGAACGCTAGCCAAGGGACCAATTTATGCTGCAAAAATATGGCCAAGCTACTGTGTTAATGGGTTTAGGTTCAAGTCAACAACTTGCCCGATCAGAGACAACTTTGTGGATCTCGACTCCAACAAAAACAGCTGTTTGTGTATCAGATCTTCGAACTACAAAGATATTGATGCGGGAAACGATTTCTATGACGTGCTACGGGAGATCGTGGAGCTGACATATAGTTATGGAATAGAGCCTGCTAAGATTGTGTTATTGAGGTGTGATTGGTTCGATCCGATTGAAGGTCAAGGTTGGAAAGTAGACAAGCACGGTCTTGTTGATATAAACTATCAGCGTCGATATCAAGCCTATGAACCATTTGTCCTATCAAGTCAGGCTCAGCTCGTGTACTTTACAAGCTATCTTAAACGGAAAACAACAAGGTCAGACTGGTGGGCAGTATGCAAGACCAAAGCAAGAAATACCTTTGTGGTTGACGATATAGCTTATCAAGAGGATGAACTACCTCTTGTAACCAATATTATAGAAGTGGACACGACGGAAGTTCCTCATTACACATCTAATTGTGTAGAAGAAGTAGAATTATCTGAAGAGGAAGATGCAGATGAAAGTGAAGATGTAGAGGAGGAAGAAGAAGAAGAAGAAGAAGAAGAAGAAGAAGAAGAAGAAGAAGAAGAAGAAGAAGAAGATGAGCTAAACGAACTAGATGAATTTTCAAAAGAGGATTAAATCTGTACATTTATTTTATCATCATATTTGACACTTTAGTGACACTTTTATCATATAAATCTGTGACACTTTAGTGACACTTTTATCTGTGACTATGATATTTTTCAAAAATCTGTGATGTCTATCATATAAATATGTATTTTTGTTTTATTGTCATATGATATTATTAGGTATGACTAGACCATCTGGACGACGTGGAGGATTTTATATTAGGCAGTCCCGTCAGCCTCGGGCTGGGGATGGAGATTCCGTACCCTCATCCTCATCTCCGAGTACGCCATTGTACCGTTCTGTTCCTGGTCCATTACCGGGACAGGGCAGTTCCAGCAGGTTGGCGACTCCTCCCTCGTCGTCCAGCGTTCCTGATCCCGCATCCAGCATTCCTGATCCCGCATCCAGCATTCCTCCTGCCGACGGCTCCATGGGGGGAGCCGACGCCGAGCATATGGAGGACGGCGATCAGACTGATCCTGCCCAGGCAGGAGGTGAGAGCGACCCTCCATGCACTCCCCCGGACGAGACGCGTATGAAGATTTGGACGGACGGGCTTACGAATTAAGTTAATTAATTAATATAGATTTCTCAAATGATTATATGTACATATATATTCATGAAAATTATTATTGTATAGATATCGGCCACCTGCAGTACAGAGACAGCTGGGGTTATTTTTGAGGCAGAACTATGGTGGGCCTTGGATTAACTACTCAGATGCTCCCGCAGATAGGAAGGCCTTTGGTTGGCCCACTTCAAGGTAAAAAATTTATTTATTTTTAAATTTTAATAATCATTTGTGTATATTATATAACTTTTTTATTTTACTTCTTGTAGAGGACCTATTTCTATCCACCACACCGGGCGGCGAAGATCGAGGCCCAATTTTCTGCCGTCGCAGGCAAGCTCATCCGTGATGCGATCCACGACCAGAAGTCTCGTGATCGCTCCGGAAAGCTGATCCATGGTTGGATCACGCCAGAGCAGTGGAATGCGATGAAGGCTAGATTCGCCGAGGCTAGGTACCAGGAGCGGTCTGACAAGGCCAAGGTGGCGCGGTCGAGCGCTAGTAAGTGGTGTGGTGGCTCCATTCCGATGACGGAGCATTTTCGTCGTCTGGTACATTTCCTATGACGGACATTAATTTATATATAGTTCGATAGAATGTTTAATACTAATAATAGATAATACTAATAATAGATAATATATGGTTTCGGAACGGTGGTGAGGGTGGTGCTGGTGGTGGTGAGGGTGGTGCTGGTGGTAGCGGGGTGTTGCCATGGTTGTGTCGAGTCGGACCAGGTCGGTTGTCTGGCTCGGGTTGCCGACGGGGTTACGGTAGGCTTCCATGGATGGCAGTATTACACTTAAAAGGAAGATGGGAGAAGATGGCTCTTAATATATATATAAGAGGCTGGGTCGGCTGATAGAGTTGAATAGGATTAGGATCAAAATTTCAATTAGATAATCATTCCTTTTATTTTAAAATCAAATAAACATTTAAAATAACTTAATCTAATCAAAGCCAATAATGATCATATTTAATTGAGATCACATAGAAGTCAAATAAATTTATATTAGATAAGGGTCAATCTGCTGTACCCGTTGGGAGATAGACTCTTTGAGAAAACATCTTATCTCATATAAAAACCACATAAGAAGATATGCTATAGACAATAAGCTATATCGAAATCAATTAGTCTAGATTATTTAAACCCTAGTCTTATTTTAGAACATCTACTAGCATAAATTATTCAGGCATATTTTAAACACACTTATGGATATATAGATTTATTTTTAGAAAAATATACCTATATAAACCTATTTTTAAAGGTATAAATATAAAAGCCCAATCCAATATAATCCAAATGTTTACTTCTAAATAATAAGAGCTAGTTTAAGCCCAATACCGGGGCCTAATGACCAAAATTAATATTCCAAACCATTTTCCAAAAATAAATATTTGAAAGCCCAATGATTACTACCGAATATTTTGTACAGCTAAAAATGCTAAAAATACGAAGTAAATATTTGTACGAAAAGTAAATGGTATTCGTGATCATAAATTTAATTAGTTTGGAACGCACAAAATAATAACACATTTCTTATACTAAATGTTTAGGAAGAATTCACTTTAATTGACGCGACGTAAAATAAACTAAAATTTAGAAACGTGACATTCAAAGATAAATTGACAATTCTTTTTGTCTTTAAATATTTAAAATTCCCAAAAATATATTTTCGGAATCGAATCCTTTGAAAGTCTAAAATAAAATAAAATAAAATAAAATCATCCTTTATAATTCCAAGAATAAGATATGAAATTTTACTAAAATAATTTAGTACCTTTAAATTGTTAACAAGTCTTTTGAAATGACAGAATAATAGCAAAATAATATTATACGTTTTCAAAGAGGATTTATTTCAACATTCGAGAAAAATAGAATAAACAAATAAACAAAATAATTAAAAAAAATGTGGGGAGAGGAGTCACAAATCTACCCACCTTAGAAATAAATTCGTCATCGAATTTAAGGAATATCTAGGATAGAAAGGTTCGATAGGTCCGAAGGAAACGGTAGTAACAAAATAAAATTTGGTATTAGTTAATAAGGTAGGATCAAGAGTAACGAAAACTTTTTTTTTTAAGAAATATTGATCAAAGGAAGGATGGGAGCGGAAAATAGTAATAACAGTAATAATAAATAAATAGATAGGGTTTGATGTTAGAGTCTTGTGGTCTTGATTCATAAAAGGATCCAAGTTTTCTGAGAAATTTGACACAAACTAATAATGATCTCAAGGACCATTCATAAATCGAAGTCTCTATCGACCCTAGAAGTATTCTTCTTAAGAATTTGAAGGGCACGATTAGTCCTGATTAAGGATATAAGAAATAATATGATCATTGATCAAAAATGGATTAAATCGTGATTATAATTGGGACCCTAAAAAGATAGCACGTGGCACGAGTATAGTCAAAGGGTCTAGTCACAATGGTCAAGGATATAATTGAAGGATGTTTTGCTAAACTAGAAAAATCGTTAGGCATGATTAACTACTGTTTGGAATAAGCATTGGTCAACAGTCAACTTCTGACCAAGTCTAGGTATGGTTAAAGTCATTATGATGTAGGTAAGATGTAGTCGTGATTAAGGTTAATTACACAAGTCATCCCAGCGTAATCAAACTTTTGAGAAAATGGGCACGAGCATGAACATGATCAAAATAGTCATGATCATAGTTGAATAAAAATAAAACTTAGTAAAAATATAGGCACGATTATGATTTAGTCATGAACAAAATTGTTTAAGATCGATCAAAATTGAAATCATTGCGGTACGAACAAATAGTTAAGCAAATTATCTAGGCACGATTATAGAATCGAATTCTAGGAAAACATGCGAATTGGCACGATTGAAATAGACTCGAATCGGAAGGTCGTTAAGGATGGCCCAAATCGAAACTGTCCTAACACTGTCGATTGTGTAGACATGATCATAGAATCGTAATCTAGGGGTGATTATGAATCTAATGGAAGGAAATCAAATTAGGTTTAAAAGATGACGATTCGAAAAGAGGAAGATATGGAGGAAAGAACAACCAGTTTATTGAGAAGTTGGTAACTAGGAATAAGGCACAAATCAATTTAGAGACTTTATAGTCGTATGCCAATAAAAGACGTAGTCCATATGGTATTCGAATATCGTAAACATATCTGAAGTCGTTTTACCGAGAATTTATGCCTCGTCAGTGTACAGCTAGCTGCAATAAACTCTTGGTTCTACGACTCAAATGAGGATACGGTAATGAATACCCTATCAACTTTATCCAATCTAGACATAATAATTCAAGGATGAAAAATAGGGCAACTAAGTTATAGCTTTAATGACATTCGATAACTCACGCTTACTTGAAATTATTTCAACTTGGGGAACATGCCACGCCAGTGCGCTGCTGGCTGCAGTGAACCCGTAGTCTCGATAATTCAAATAAGTGGCGACAGTGCGCTGCTGTCTTGCCATCGCAAGTTAACGAACATTATTTTAACTATACTCTATGAAATTTTAAGGAAGGTTCTAGAATTTCAAACAAATTCCAAGAGGGTGTAAGTATCTGTCCTTCAAGTATGAATGTTAAGTCTTGAAAAGAAAATAATTAGTTAGGAATGATAGCTCTTGAATCCAAAAACTTAACTTGAGATTAATGTATAGACAATTGAGTGAGAAATTATTTAAAAGATGTACTCCCTTGGGTCCAAGGAAAATATAAGTGATACAAACGCATGATATGATGATGTTTAGAGAAGACATAAGATAAAGTTGTACAAATGATCATGATTAGGGAGAAAGTGACTGAAGGCAAAAGAAACATAAACTTTAATCTCTATTTCTCTAATATTCAAGATCGAGGAAAATATGTATAAAGCGCTATGTCTACTTATTATGAATATATTTATGCACAAGTATAGTCTAAATAAATCCCGAAATATAATTTTAAGGGAAGGTTATCCTACTCCCAAGTAAAATACAAATTTAAATAGCAATAACACATCTATTTTATACAATTTATAGAAATTATTCACAAGACCAAAATGGACTACCAATATGTATACACATCCATATATCTACATGGACGTCGTTGGTCGTACTACATGACTACCAGGGCTTAGGTTGCGTTTGGGTCCAGTTTGGGCTGATTTGGTACAACCAGATCTCTTAAAATCATAATATTAATAAATAACTAATTAAACTCCTTATAGAGGCCAAACTACAATTTAGCCTGGTTTTTCTAGTTAGGATACACCTATGGCTCGACCTTCTCTACCATGGCTAGAACATTAGTCAAGGCACACGACGACACTATCCGTGCCATGATTTCTAGTCATCTTGTACTCTAAATCTTAACCATGATTAAACCCTTCTATAATTATAATAAAATTCCAAAAATCATAATTCAATTCAAAATGAAAATTTTTATAAAAAAATTCGGGAAAAGGGGTTACGGTTAAGAATCAGATTCCAGGAAGGCCTAAGTTGATGAGTAAATGGTCTACCCACCTTAGGTCATACTGTCGTATCAAATGTAATAGTGTATCTATAAAGCCTTCCAGGTCATCTAAATTTAGTAAATTGCATGGCCTAATCCTTAACTACCCAATAATCAATTTAAGAAGGGACTCTTATTCCTAATCATTCTCCTAAATTAATTCAATCCTAATTGTGAATGAGTATTTCCTAGTCATAGGCTCGTAGTAGTATGACTGATATGGTACTACCACGAGTTCGCACAATTTGTGAAAACTGACCTGTATGGGCCACCACAAAAACTTGTCACGATCCGTACCCGCTTTTCGGATACGAGACGTGTCCAAGCCAGCCTACGCCGCAGAGTCGGCGGTAGAACGCTGTCAAGCCCGCAAGAAACAAATGCTCAAGATATAACATTTGCTGCTCATTTATATTTCTAAATTTGTTACAACATTTACAACAATTATAATTAAAGAAAATACAAGATTTTACAATAAATGGAATTGATACATGTAACGCCCCAGTCCCAAAATACGTAGGACTAAGAACGTAGACATGCCAGCTGTACTCATACGAAGTATACTCCAATATATGGAAGCCTCGTATAAATACATAAGCTGTAAAATGCAGTAAAACCACAACTAATCTCATCCACACAAAATAAATGAATAGAAGATCTCATATAATCAACTATAAAATTGTCATTTGGTACATGTAGTTGGGCGGAGACAAATCCACTACCAACTATGAAAAGAAATACATAACAAAAGAAAGATTTTGGCGAGCGAAGCGAAGACGATCCAAGTACAATCATCCTCGTAGAGAAGCAATGATCACGGCTAGAGCTAGAACACCTGCGAAAGACAATAGGACACACCTGGAGAGATAACCAGGTCCTAAGAGGGACGTAACAAGACATATAATATCATGCCATATAAACTGAATAAATATTGCTCAATAAATAAGTCAATCGAATTTATAACATGGTCCAATACGCACCTACTGAACGAGCATACCATCCCCCCAACCAAATAAGGTAGAAGATGGTAAACTAATTCACGGTGACGTACCTTTCCATGCTATTAATCCAATATGGTATCCGGACCCCAACAAGGTTCAATACCTTCTCATCGAAGTAGTAAGTCACACCTACAACCAAACAAGGACAAGATGTGACGAACTAATCCGCGACAAGTTATTGTTCCAAGCCACGGTCAGATATAAGTACCCAAACCAAAAGTACTCGTACCTAACGGATAAAGGTAGCCTACCGTTTTAAGTGAAATGTAGTTAAGAACAATCCTTCCTACGCATGGACCCTGGCTAAATAGGATCGGCGTAGTCCCCCTTGGGCACCAGAGGCCCCATCAGTAAGAGCATGACGTTCCGCAGAATCGTTAGTGGCCGTCAGTAATCATGGGTCATCAATCCCGTATCTCCAGCGGAGAGTCCGGGTCACAAGAGAAAGTGCATCGAAGACCATACGCTAAGGAATTGTCCTTCCCGCCCAATGCCTACTGTGTTGTATCCACAACACAAAACCACTATAACCGCTAAGTCAAACTAGCATGCAACCTCTATTAGTGGTTATTCCTATCGCACGGCTTGTACGTACTGGTGGCCAGTCAATCACGCACTTCCGTGTCCTACATGCGACACACAACTTCGTGGTACAACGTGTCAAGGCCAATGAATGCAACACACAAGGTGGTCCCTTAAATCTAGGTTTAATTTGTAAGAAAATAATACACAGCAGGAAATATAAATGAACAATAAGTTCTAACAGGTTATGCCATGTATCACAGTTTATTTTGCATAAAGAAAATAAATAATGCATGAAGTATGAGCTAAAATAAATAAATAGCAAATGGCAAGGTGTCTTGCCTGGTAGTACGCCTGGTGTGCTGCGATAATCACAATGACACGAACTGCAACTTTGGTGTAACAACTACACAAGGGGACCTCTGATGGTGGCACGGACAGTTCCATTGGGTCCAGAAGGGTCAAATTAGTTAGTGTGGACATAAGGTAGTCTCGAAATGGGCGAAAGAATTGGAATAATAGGACTGGATACGGACAGGAGACAATTCAAAGAAATAATGGATAAATATTATATATACGAGTTTTTGAAAATATTTATAATTCCTAAAAACTAGTTTCCATGAGTCAAAATATTTATAGGAAAAATATTTAAGAAAAATCGTTTTGGCAAAAATTCTAAGTTGTAAAGATATGGTTATAGATAATAACTAAACTTGATACAAATATTTTAACTAAATAAATCGAAATACTACTAACTCATATAGGCCAAATTATAACTTAGAAAAATAAATACTTGGAAAAATAGGAGTTTGAGACCAATTAAAAACCTTCAAAACCTAAATATTATTTAGGAGTAAAAGCTTTAATATTGTCAAAATATAAAACTATAACTTTTTTTTTAAATGGATGTAAAATACTATGTAAGGTCAAACCCCATATAATATTA
This sequence comes from Iris pallida, assembly GCA_029216955.1. NCBI lineage: Eukaryota > Viridiplantae > Streptophyta > Magnoliopsida > Asparagales > Iridaceae > Iris > Iris pallida. Next base: position 585,363 of record JANAVB010038820.1, read on the forward strand.
AGGAATAATAGTATCATTATAATATTTGTATTTACTTAAGGACACTAAAATATATTATCATGGAATCATAATTTCCATGACCATATTATATACAATTATGCTATTAATGCATTAACAGTTAGGAGCTATTAAAATCAATTTAGTATAAATAAATAAAAATAAACATAAAAATAAAAATAATCAATTAATAATAAAATACTAATAATACTCAGCTGTGGCCTGTGCAGCTGTTGCTTCCTTCTCTCTCTTTCGTGAGAGTGTAAAAATTAAAAAAATTAAAAGAAAAAGAATAAGAAGGAGAAAGGGGAGTGGATGGTGAAAGAACGAGAGAGAGAGAGAGAGAATGAAGCGAGAGGGAGAGAGAGCGGCTTGAGAGAGCGGCCGGGATCGATCGGAGGGGCGGAAAGATCGGAGGGGAGAAGGAAAGGTCAAGATCGAGTGCGGTGGGTTGGCGGGTTTCGGCAGAGCTGCGGTTGTGCGGAGCGGCGAAGGCGAAGGGTGTAGGCGGCGGCCCTGAGCGGCGCACGGAAAACCTGGCCGGCGGTGGCTGGGTTTCCCGGAGGACCATGGCGGGCGGCGGAGGGCTCGGCCGGGCTAGGTACGACGGGTGGCAAGGTTTTTCGCTGGCAGAAAAGCGCTGGATCGACGCCGGGTCGCGCTCGCCGACGCGAGGACGCGCGGCCAGTGGTGGGGTCGTGCGGCGGCGCTTGGCGCATGGGAGCGACGGCCACAGCGAGGTATGGGTTAGGGTTTACTTTTCTTTTGAGAATTTGGTGGGTTTTGCTGGGTTGACGGTTGTGGTGGTTGGGCTGCCGTGGCGGTTGCCGCGGTGGTGGTGTTGATTTGGGTGTCGGTTCTACGACCAGTGGCCGAGGGCGTGGTCGGGCCGGAGATGGGGTTTGTGGTATGGCAACTTTCCGACGAGGGCGGTGGAGAAGACCAGATCTGGTTGTGCTCGGATTTGGTCGGGAGGCGTGGTGGACTGGGACTGTGCTCGGGGCGACAGCGGGGTGGCGGTGAAGGAGGTTGTGGCTGGGTTAGGACGAGGTTGGTGTGGCAGGGAGCTGGAGGAAGTCGAAACGATGGTGGTAGTGTTGCGGATAGTGAGAAGGAACGAGGATTGATCGGAGTTAGCTAGGATAGACTTAGGTTTTGATTGCGTCCGGGGTGTCCGACACGGAGAATAATGTATATGTAAATATGGAATAAGATATTGGACTGGGACGGGGACGGGGACATGGACACGATGCACTCACGTGGGAAATTTATTTGTGGATGAATAATGTGGAGGAGTACCTGCCTATTTATAGGATGTGGGAATTCCCACTTAGATATGGCCTAGGAATATTTAAAACCCAAGTAGATAAATCATCTATTTAATTAAAATCAATCAAATCAAATCCAATCCAAATCCAATTAAATCTAATTTAATTCCCTTAGTTTAAAATCAAATCAATAAACCAAATTTTAATTATTTAACTATTTAAATAAATACATAAATTCAAATCAAGATTTAAATGGCCACAATAACTTCCAAATATATTTTTCAAAATACCAATAATAATAATTTCGAAAATAATAAATATTTTTAAATATCTTTTTGAACAATAAAATATTAATATTAATAAATCTCGAAAATTATACTTTTATTTAAAATAGACCAATAAATAATTACGAAATATATGTATGCCTAGGAATATTATTTATTATTAATAATTGCTATAAACGAAAAAGGCTTTCATAAATAAAATCGTAAACTTGAAAATAATAGCTAGAAATAATTATTGTCTATATTTCTTTGAAACTATAAAAATAATAATAAAATAATATTTTTCAAAAATATGTACGCTCGTACATATTCGCATTCGTCGAGCAATTACGAAAGACGAACCTTCGCACGCGACGTACAATACGACTATACGACGTACAATACAAATAAAAAAAAATTAATCAGTACCAAATTTAATATAAAAAAAATATAGTAGAAATTTAGGGGTTTTACATCCTACCCAACTTAAAAGAATTTTGTCCTCGAAATTAAGAATTAGTATGGGGGTGAGAAGACACAATGGGGTATCGATGAGGAACGATCAATAACAAAATCATGCCGTAAGAAATTACGATCTAGATCATAGAAAAATAATACGGTAAGGCCACGGGTAATGGATGAGGGTCACGATTAATAGAACGAAAATAGATTCGCTTTAATTAAGCGATTAGAGGGTCTTGATAGGGTCGAGTAGTTTAGGATAAAGATATAGCAACATCGAGTGAGTATGGTCATAGCCGATAGGAAGGCTAGAGAAAGTTCTAGTATAACGCCTTCGTCCTCCTAAAATAGGTGAAGGCGAAAGCAATATAGAGTTCGAAGGAGGCGTTTATCAAATACGAATACGTGATTCAAAGACGATCGAATAATTTCAAAAGAATTGTCAAGACAGTCGTAGATGGGATTGCAAGGGCCAAGTTTAATTATGTTCCCATCCACGTAGAGTAATAGACAAAAGCGAACCAAAGTGCACTTGGTTGATCAGACCATTATGCACCGGTTCTGATTAGACAATAGGCTAGTGAGTACTCAATAGCATATGTCATGAACAAACTCGATAAAGAATAAGCTTGCAAAAACTAGGCTACATTAGCATCATTAGTCAAAACGGTAAATACATAGGTATGAGAGATTAAGATTTAAAGAAGGTAGAATGATTCTAAGTCATACAGTCGTCCTATAGTCTTCTTGTCCAAGTCCTTGGTTGGCTAGACGGGTTAGGTCCTCTAGAATCTAGGATCTAAATAAGCTTGCTAATATAGGTCACTAGGTCAAAGGGGTTGCTAGTTCATAAGGTATTCTACCCAACTTAAAGAATTAAACTAATGGTGTTTTGGGACAACTAACTAGTAGCGTCAATCTCTAGCAAGCACAAAGGGAAGATAAGAATAAGGATGGAAAGAAGCAAGCAAGATGCAATTGATGAGTCAAACGGTAGATAGAATCAAAGAAAGAGGTCAAGTATAAGGATGAGATCCTAGACTTCTAATCCTTTACGCAGGCTTGCTTGGTACGGTAAAGTAACCAAACAATTTATCTTGACCTGCGTGGGCCACCAAAAAAATATGCAACGCCCCAGTCCCAAAATACGTAGGACTAAGAACGTAGACATGCCAGCTGTACTCATACGAAGTATACTCCAATATATGGAAGCCTCGTATAAATACATAAGCTGTAAAATGCAGTAAAACCACAACTAATCTCATCCACACAAAATAAATGAATAGAAGATCTCATATAATCAACTATAAAATTGTCATTTGGTACATGTAGTTGGGCGGAGACAAATCCACTACCAACTATGAAAAGAAATACATAACAAAAGAAAGATTTTGGCGAGCGAAGCGAAGACGATCCAAGTGCAATCATCCTCGTAGAGAAGCAATGATCACGGCTAGAGCTAGAACACCTGCGAAAGACAACAGCACACACCTGGAGAGATAACCAGGTCCTCAGAGGGACGTAACAAGACACATAATATCATGCCATATAAACTGAATAAATATTGCTCAATAAATAAGTCAATCGAATTTATAACATGGTCCAATACGCACCTACTGAACGAGTGTACCATCCCTCCAACCAAACAAGGACAGGAGATGGTAAACTAACTTACGGTGACGTACCTTTCCATGCTATTAATCCAATATGGTATCCGGACCCCAACAAGGTTCAATACCTTCTCATCGAAGTAGTAAGTCACACCTACAACCAAACAAGGACAAGATGTGACGAACTAATCCGCGACAAGTTATTGTTCCAAGCCACGGTCAGATATAAGTACCCAAACCAAAAGTACTCGTACCTAACGGATAAAGGTAGCCTACCGTTTTAAGTGAAATGTAGTTAAGAACAATCCTTCCTACGCATGGACCCTGGCTAAATAGGATCGGCGTAGTCCCCCTTGGGCACCAGAGGCCCCATCAGTAAGAGCATGACGTTCCGCAGAATCGTCAGTGGCCGTCAGTAATCATGGGTCATCAACCCCGTATCTCCAGCGGAGAGTCCGGGTCACAAGGGAAAGTGCATCGAAGACCATACGCTAAGGAATTGTCCTTCCCGCCCAATGCCTACTGTGTTGTATCCACAACACAAAACCACTATAACCGCTAAGTCAAACTAGCATGCAACCTCTATTAGTGGTTATTCCTATCGTACGGCTTGTACGTACTGGTGGCCAGTCAATCACGCACTTCCGTGTCCTACATGCGACACACAACTTCGTGGTACAACGTGTCAAGGCCAATGAATGCAACACACAAGGTGGTCCCTTAAATCTAGGTTTAATTTGTAAGAAAATAATACACAGCAGGAAATATAAATGAACAATAAGTTCTAACAGGTTATGCCATGTATCACAGTTTATTTTGCATAAAGAAAATAAATAATGTATGAAGTATGAGCTAAAATAAATAAATAGCAAATGGCAAGGTGTCTTGCCTGGTAGTACGCCTGGTGTGCTGCGATAATCACAATGACACGAACTGCAACTTTGGTGTAACAACTACACAAGGGGACCTCTGATGGTGGCACGGACAGTTCCATTGGGTCCAGAAGGTTCAAATTAGTTAGTGTGGACATAAGGTAGTCTCGAAATGGGCGAAAGAATTGGAATAATAGGACTGGATACGGACAGGAGACAATTCAAAGAAATAATGGATAAATATTATATATACGAGTTTTTGAAAATATTTATAATTCCTAAAAACTAGTTTCCATGAGTCAAAATATTTATAGGAAAAATATTTAAGAAAAATCGTTTTGGCAAAAATTCTAAGTTGTAAAGATATGGTTATAGATAATAACTAAACTTGATACAAATATTTTAACTAAATAAATCGAAATACTACTAACTCATATAGGCCAAATTATAACTTAGAAAAATAAATACTTGGAAAAATAGGAGTTTGAGACCAATTAAAAACCTTCAAAACCTAAAAATTATTTAGGAGTAAAAGCTTTAATATTGTCAAAATATAAAACTATAACTTTTTTTTAAATGGATGTAAAATACTATAATAATATATTTACGTCCCAAATCGTATTTTGAAAATATATGTAAGGTCAAACCCCATATAATATTAGGGAATAGTAGTATCATTATAATATTTGTATTTACTTAAGGACACGAAAATTTATTATCAGGGAATCATAATTTCCATGACCATATTATATACAATTATGCTATTAATGCATTAACAGTTAGGAGCTATTAAAATCAATTTAGTATAAATAAATAAAATAAACATAAAAATAAAAATAATCAATTAATAATAAAATACTAATAATATTCAGCTGTGGCCTGTACAGCTGTTGCTTCCTTCTCTCTCTTTCGTTAGAGTGTAAAAATTAAAAAAATTAAAAGAAAAAGAATAAGAAGGAGAAAGGGGAGTGGTTGGTGAAAGAACGAGAGAGAGAGAGAATGAAGCGAGAGGGAGAGAGAGCGGCTTGAGAGAGCGGCCGTGATCGATCGGAGGGGCGGAGAGATCGGAGGGGAGAAGGAAAGGTCAGGATCGAGTGCGGTGGTTCGACGGGTTTCGGCAGAGCTGCGGTTGTACGGAGCGGCGGAGGCGAAGGGTGTAGGCGGCGGCCCTGAGCGACGCACGAAAAACTTGGCCGGCGGTGGCTGGGTTTCCCGGAGGACCATAGCGGGCGGCGGAGGGCTCGGCCGGGCTAGGTACGGCGGGTGGCAAGGTTTTTCGCTGGCGGAAAAGCGCTGGATCGGCGCCGGGTCGCGCTCGCTGACGCGAGGACGCGCGGCCAGTGGTCTGGTCGTACGGCAGCGCTTGGCGCATGGGAGCGGCGGCCACGGCGAGGTATGGGTTAGGGTTTACTTTTTCTTTGGGAATTTGGTAGGTTTTGCTGGGTTGACGGTTGTGGTGGTTGGGCTGCCGTGGCGGTTGCCGCGGTGGTGGTGTTGATTTGGGTGTCGGTTCTACGACCAGTGGCCGAGGACGTGGTCGGGCCGGAGATGGGGTTTGTGGTATGGCAACTTTCCGACGAGGGCGGTGGAGAAGACCAGATCTGGTTGTGCTCGGATTTGGTCGGAAGGCGTGGTGACTGGGACTGTGCTCGGGGCGGCAGCAGGGTGGCGGTGAAGGAGGTTGTGGCTGGGTTAGGACGGGGTTGGTGTGGCAGGGAGCTGGAGGAAGTCGAAACGGTGGTGGTAGTGTTGCGGATGGTGCGGAGGAATAGGGATTGGTCGGAGTTAGCTAGGATAGACTTAGGTTTTGATTGCGTCGGGGGTGTCCGACACGGAGAATAATGTATATGTAAATATGGAATAAGATATTGGACTGGGACGGGGACGGGGACATGGACACGATGCACTCACGTGGGAAATTTATTTGTGGATGAATAATGTGGAGGAGTACCTGCCTATTTATAGGATGTGGGAATTTCCACTTAGATATGGCCTAGGAATATTTAAAACCCAAGTAGATAAATCATCTATTTAATTAAAATCAATCAAATCAAATCAAATCCAATCCAAATCCAATTAAATCTAATTTAATTCCCTTAGTTTAAAATCAAATCAATAAACCAAATTTTAATTATTTAACTATTTAAATAAATACATAAATTCAAATCAAGATTTAAATAGCCACAATAACTTCCAAATATATTTTTCAAAATACCAATAATAATAATTTCAAAAATAATAAATATTTTTAAATATCTTTTTGAACAATAAAATATTAATATTAATAAATCTCAAAAATTATACTTTTATTTAAAATAGACCAATAAATAATTACGAAATATATGTATGCCTAGAAATATTATTTATTATTAATAACTGCTATAAACGAAAAAGGCTTTCATAAATAAAATCGTAAACTTGAAAATAATAGCTAGAAATAATTATTGTCTATATTTCTTTGAAACTATAAAAATAACAATAAAATAATATTTTTCAAAAATATGTACGCTCGCACATATTCGCATTCGTCGAGCAATTACGAAAGACGAACCTTCGCACACGACATACAATACGACTATGCGACGTATAATACAAATAAAAAAATAATCAGTACCAAATTTAATATAAAAAAAAATATAGTAGAAATTTAAGGGTTTTACAATACAACTGCTATCTATTTCTAGGTTTCTGTCTGCCAGTACACCCGTATCTCCCAAGCTAAGTGAAGCCACAGCTAACCTGAAAAATGTTGGTTTCCAGTTAGGAATGGAACAAGTACACAAACCGACGACAATACGAAAACACAATAGAATTAACAAGACATGAAATAACATATGAGATATGAAAACTGGAAGATAACTGATGACATAGCACGATAGAGAAGTAAAGAAAAAATAAAAGACATCTACCTAGGTGGTGTGAAATATCTGTTTCAACATGTGAACGGCTAGGGGGTAAATCCGGCACCTGCACGTGTCGTGTACAGGTGCTATTGTTCACGAATAGACATCATGGGATAGTTCTGGGTAGTCCACATGTGTACTAAGATATTTCCCCTCCCGACTACTCCGTGTGACGAGCGTGTCAACAAGCAGCAAGATATATGTATAGACATAAAATGAAAAGACAACTATGAATCGAAAAGCAATCAGAAAGTGCACTTGCCTGAGGTCCTTAGCTGGTGAAACCAATAATCCCGTTGCATTTGGAATCGTCCACTTAGCCTAGGGTAATGTTCGGGTTGCAAGAAAATATGAAATTATCGATTAGTTACGGTCAAGTATAATCTAGGGGAAATTGATTTAGAAAATGCTAATAGATAGTAGAGATTTATATTATACTTAAACTAGTAATCCTTTGACTATAATGTTTGGTAGTAGATAGTATTTAAACTCAAAAGTAGAATTCTTAGTAAAATACTGTATATAAAACCCATAACTAAAATATACCTTAAAAGCTCACAAAGTATACTAAGCGCAGACAACAAAGCCCAAAGAAATTTACAAGGCAATTTAGTATATATATTAGTCCCAAATTGTTTTAATAAAACCAAATTTACAATATAAGAATTTGTAGAGCTCGAAATGATTTATTCTAAACAAGCACATATAATATTAACATATTTTAAAGGAACCACATATAATGTACCTAAAACATATTTTAAAATATTAATAAGGTCAAGACATCATCTTATTTATTATTAAAAATAACACCAGTTTTATCAAAACATATGGGCATAAATATTAAGCCCAATTATTTATTACAATAGTTATAAATGAAAATTCCTACTAATAATTTCTATTGGCCCAACAACCCTGGCCCAAAATGTATATAATCCTATTTATTAATATCCAAGCCCAAACCAATTTAATAATAACAGAAAATTTTAGAGCTTAAAATCCTGAGTTTCAGTACTATCAACATATAAACCGAAGCCCACTGGATAACCCACGAGATTGTTCAAAAAATATATATAAACTAAAATATAACCTCTAAACTGTGCCTATACCTTTAGAACAGGCTATATTAAAATGGGCTTAGTCCTAGGGTTCAACACATTTAATCCTGACTTAAAATAGAGCCTAAGCCCACCAATATAACTAACAATAACAATAATAACATTAATAATGTAACTAACACTAATGATAATAACAATAAATATAACCATTGTTCATTCACTGTCTCCCATGTTTGATTTAATATTGATTTAATATACATTAAAAACAACATTACTCATCTTTGTCTCAGTATTAACAGAGAGAGTGTGAGAGAAACTGGAGAGAGAGAGAGAGAGAGAGAGAGAGAGAGAGAGAGAGAGAGAGCGGAGAGAGGGGAAAGACTCACCGGCGGCTCGCTGGCGGGGCACAGATCGATCGGGATGTCGGGGTCGGGCGGCGCCAGCCGATCCAGAGGGGCGACGGTCGGAGGACGTGGGCACGGGGAGGGGTGAGGTGGCTCGCCGGGATCTGTGTTGGAGTGGGTGGGGTTCCCAACCTATGTGGAGAAGACCCCGGAGTGCGACGAGCGCCGTCCGAAGTCGGAGAAGCTCGGGAAGTAGGCGACGTTGCTGCTGCTGCTGCTGCTGGAGCTTCTGGGAGCAGAGGATCCGAGTTCGGCCCGAACTCGGTCCCAGGCCGAGTTCTGGCCGAACTCGGTCTGGCTGTTCCAGCGTTTGGCCAGTAGGTGCTGGCTGCCCCGCACAGAGTTCTGGCCGAACTCTGTGTTGTCGGGGGCTGAAGCGGGATTATGGATGAGTTTTCATCATTGGATCTAATCCAACGGTCCAGGTTGGTTGCGGGATTGGGGAGTTATATTGAGTTTTCTCAACCCTAATTTATCATCGCAAGTATTGGACAACACAAAGTTTGAGAGAGAAGGAGGCAAGAGTGCCATTGCAACTTCGGAGAAGAAGACGGAGGATTGAAGGTCGTTTTCGAAGGAGATCGTGTTTCGGGTAATCTCTACTCGTCGTTCTCGTTCTTCGTAGCCTTGTAATCATTGTTCTTGTCTCTGAGTGTTGTGGGGATCCGATTTGGATCGGGAGGAGTTTGTAGAGGGTGTAATTCTTCTATTCCATTAGTGGAGGCTTCTCAGGGCTGGACTCCGATCGTCCCGTGGTTTTTCTCGCAAGGGTTTCCACGTCAAAAATTCTCTGTGTCTGCGTGGTTTGCTTTGTGTGTTCGTTTTTGGTTCGTGCGTTGTTTGCTCGGTCCTCTCGCAGGTACTCTCCGGTTTGGGGAAAGGTTTTCCGCGTTTCTTTCCCATCAGAGTGGTATCAGAGCTTTGGGTTCAAAGGGTGTCAGGAGTTGACAGAGGAACCAGAGAGGAGAGATGGACGCGAAGCCGGTACGCATGGTGAATCTTAATGGCACAAACTATCATTATTGGCGGAGCAAGATGAAAGATTTGCTATTTGTCAAGAAGCTGCATCTACCTGTGTTTGCAACCGAGAGGCCCAGTGATAAATCCGAGGAGGACTGGAAGTTCGAGCACATACAGGTGTGTGGGTACATACGGCAGTTTGTTGATGAGAACGTGTACAATCACGTTGCCAATATTGAGCACGCGAAGACGTTGTGGGATAAGCTGGAATCCTTGTATGCGAAGAAGACCGGGGTAAACAAGTTATTCCTGATCCGAACGATGATGGGTCTGCGGTACAAGGATGGGGCGTCTATTACGGATCACTTGAGTGAGTTCCAGGGCGTGGTTGACCAGCTGTCTTCTATGGGAGTCAAGTTCGACGACGAAGTTCAGGGACTGTGGCTGCTGTGTACCTTGCCAGACTCGTGGGAGACCGTACGAGTATCTATGATCGCTTCTGCTCCAGAGGGCGTGGTCAGTCTGGAGTTTGCCAAGAGCGGGGTGTTGAATGAAGAGATGCGGAGACATTCTCAGGGCACTTCATCCACATCCCACCACTCAGAGGCATTGGTTTCAGAGAGCCGCGGAAGGGGCAAAAGCAGGGGTCCAGGTGGTGGCAGAGACAAGAGCAGGGGAAAGTCCAAGGGTCGGTACGAGGACTCAGAGTGTTATCATTGCGGTAAGAAGGGCCATATCAAGCGGAACTGTTTCGCTTGGAAGAGAGAGAAGAAGGGCGACAAGGGGAAGCAAGAAGAGAACACTACAGCGGCGGCCTCGACGCATGGAGGCGATGTGATCGTCGTAGGTGATGAGGTCATTACTAACCTCGCTTGCGATGACAATTCTTGGCTGGTGGACTCAGGGGCTTCAGCACATGTATCTCACAATAGGGCACTGTTTGCCACTTACACGACAGGCGACTGTGGCGTGTTGAAGATGGGCAACGGAGATGTGTCGAAGGCGGTTGCCATTGGAGATGTGCATTTGAGAACGAAGACGGGTGCGGTTCTTGTTCTCAAGGATGTTCGTCATGTCCCTGATATCCGTTTCAACCTGGTGTCGGTTGGAAGGTTGGATGACGAGGGATTCTTCAGTCTCTTCGGGAATAGTCAGTGGAAGCTTTCCAGAGGTTCGTTGGTGATTGCCAGAGGAAGCAAGAAGTCCGGTCTCTACTATATGGAGGGGAGCGCACAGGGGGCACAGGAGGTGAACGCAGTCAGTGATGCGTCTACCGAGTTGTGGCACAGGCGGCTCGGCCATATCAGCGAGAAGGGGATGAGCTACTTGGTGAACAGGAAGGTGATTCCGGGGCTCAAGTCTACAAAGTTGGAGAAGTGCACGCACTGTTTGGCTGGGAAGCAAAATAGGGTGTCTTTCCAGAGTCACCCAAGTTCGAGGAAGCCGGCGTTGCTCGAGTTGATTCACTCGGATGTCTGCGGTCCTATGAAGGTAAAATCTCTTGGTGGTGCTTCTTACTTTGTGACTTTTATTGATGACTGTTCCAGGAAGGTTTGGGTCTATGCCTTAAAGACCAAGGATCAGGTGCTGCCTACTTTCAAGGAGTTTCAGGCCTCCGTTGAAAGGGAGACGGGCAAGAAGTTGTTGTGTGTTCGGTCCGACAATGGCGGCGAATACATCGGTCCCTTTGATGCGTATTGCAGAGAGCAAGGGATACGACACCAGAAGACTCCGCCAAAGACACCTCAGCTCAATGGTGTAGCGGAGCGCATGAACAGGACACTGATGGAGAGGGTGCGGTGTTTGCTGTCAGAAGCAAACTTGCCGGGCAGTTATTGGGGTGAGGCTCTTCTCACAGCTGCTTATATTATTAATTTGTCTCCTAGTGCTCCTTTGCAGGGTGATGTGCCTGATAAAGTATGGTACGGCAAAGAGCCGTCATACAGTCACCTGCGGGCGTTTGGTTGTAAGGCCTTCGTGCATGTACCGAAGGACGAGAGGACCAAACTTGAGCCGAAGACGAGGCGATGCGTCTTTGTCGGCTACGGTCGGGATGAGTTTGGCTATAGACTCTACGACCCAGTGGAAGGAAAGCTCTACAGAAGCAGGGACGTGGTGTTCGTCGAGGATCAGACCATGACCAACACTCAGGATTCCGAGACGCCTTCTGAGGCTGAGGAATTGCCTGAGTTAGAGTCATTTCGCTTCGAGCAGTTTCCAGAGGACATCGCGGAGGATCCAGTTATGGGGGAGCCGGTACATGGAGTTGCTCCCAACCTTGATCATCAGCCTGCTGATGGTGGTCAGGGTGTCCCTCAGGAGGATGAGCATGCCGGGGAGGCAGTTTCTGAAGGGGAGGAGGCTGTCGGTATACAGCCAGCACCAGTGGCTCCACTGAGAAGGAGCAACAGGGATCGTCGACCATCTACGAGATACTCGCCGGATGAGTATGTGCTATTGACTGACGGGGGAGAGCCCAAAAGTTTCGCAGAGGCTATGGAAGACGAACACAGGCAGGAGTGGATGGTGGCTATGCAGGAGGAGATGAGTTCCTTGCACACCAATTCCACTTATGATCTGGTGCGGTTGCCAAAGGGCAAGAAGGCTTTGAAGAATCGATGGGTGTTCAGAGTGAAGCAGACGGATGATGCTACTCGCCCTCGATACAAAGCGAGGCTGGTAGTCAAGGGCTACGGTCAGCGGAAAGGCGTGGATTATGATGAGATCTTTTCGCCTGTCGTCAAGCATTCGTCTATTCGGGTGGTGCTAGCGTTAGCAGCCAGTTTCGACTTGGAGGTCGAGCAGATGGATGTGAAGACGGCGTTCCTCCACGGTGACCTTGAGGAGGAGTTGTACATGGAGCAGCCGGAGGGATTCTGTGAGAAGGGCAAGTCACATTTGGTCTGCCGGTTGAGGAAGAGCTTGTATGGTCTGAAGCAGGCTCCGAGGCAGTGGTACAGAAAGTTCGAGTCGTTTATGGGGGAGCATGGTTATGCACGGACGACGTCGGATCATTGTACATTTGTGAGGTATTTTGCCGATGATGATTTCATCATTTTATTGCTCTATGTAGATGATATGCTATTAGTGGGTCGGAATGCCACTAGGATAGCGGAGTTGAAGCGCCAACTGGGCGCGGCCTTCTCTATGAAGGATTTGGGCGCAGCGAAGACTATTCTTGGGATGGAGATCAGCCGAGAGAGAGAGTCCAAGCTGCTACACTTGTCCCAAAAGAAGTACATTCATCGGGTACTTCAGCGTTTCGGGATGGACGGATCGAAGAAAGTGAGTTCCCCCCTCGCGGCTCACTTTAAGTTCACTGAGGAGCAGTGTCCATCTACCGAGGACGAAAAGGAAGATATGGAGCGGGTTCCATATGCCTCAGCTGTGGGAAGCCTGATGTATGCTATGGTGTGTACGAGGCCAGATATTGCTCACGCAGTTGGTACGGTTAGCAGGTATCTTTCAAATCCTGGAAGGGTACACTGGAGTGCGGTCAAGTGGATTCTACGATACCTTCAGGGCACTGCCGGTTGGAGACTTTCTTTTGGTGGTGACGAGCCGAAGCTGGTCGGGTATACCGACGCTGATATGGCTGGAGATGTAGACACGAGGCGATCGACTTCGGGCTACGTGATGATGTTTGCAGGAGGAGCAGTGTCGTGGCAGTCGCGGTTGCAGAAGTGTGTTGCCTTGTCGACGACGGAGGCGGAATACATTGCGGCGATGGAGGCTTGCAAGGAGCTGTTGTGGATGAAGAAGCTGTTGCAGGAAATGGGACTGAAGCAAGAGCAGTATACTTTGCTTTGCGACAGTCAGAGTGCGATCCACCTTGTGAAGAATCAGACGTTTCATAGCCGGTCCAAGCACATCGAGACCCGGTATCATTGGATACGGGATGTGGTTGAGAAGAAGGACGCGGCGCTTGAGAAGGTGCATACAGACGACAACGGAGCTGATATGTTTACGAAGATTCTACCAAGGGGGAAGTTCGAGTACTGCAGGCAGATCGTCGGGATGACGACGTCCTCCCCATAGTTGTGAAGGGGGAGATTTGTTGGAGTGGGTGGGGTTCCCAACCTATGTGGAGAAGACCCCGGAGTGCGACGAGCGCCGTCCGAAGTCGGAGAAGCTCGGGAAGTAGGCGACGTTGCTGCTGCTGCTGCTGCTGGAGCTTCTGGGAGCAGAGGATCCGAGTTCGGCCCGAACTCGGTCCCAGGCCGAGTTCAGGCCGAACTCGGTCTGGCTGTTCCAGCGTTTGGCCAGTAGGTGCTGGCTGCCCCGCACAGAGTTCTGGCCGAACTCTGTGTTGTCGGGGGCTGAAGCGGGATTATGGATGAGTTTTCATCATTGGATCTAATCCAACGGTCCAGGTTGGTTGCGGGATTGGGGAGTTATATTGAGTTTTCTCAACCCTAATTTATCATCGCAAGTATTGGACAACACAAAGTTTGAGAGAGAAGGAGGCAAGAGTGCCATTGCAACTTCGGAGAAGAAGACGGAGGATTGAAGGTCGTTTTCGAAGGAGATCGTGTTTCGGGTAATCTCTACTCGTCGTTCTCGTTCTTCGTAGCCTTGTAATCATTGTTCTTGTCTCTGAGTGTTGTGGGGATCCGATTTGGATCGGGAGGAGTTTGTAGAGGGTGTAATTCTTCTATTCCATTAGTGGAGGCTTCTCAGGGCTGGACTCCGATCGTCCCGTGGTTTTTCTCGCAAGGGTTTCCACGTCAAAAATTCTCTGTGTCTGCGTGGTTTGCTTTGTGTGTTCGTTTTTGGTTCGTGCGTTGTTTGCTCGGTCCTCTCGCAGGTACTCTCCGGTTTGGGGAAAGGTTTTCCGCGTTTCTTTCCCATCAATCTGGACAGCCACGGAGGGGCTCGCCAGGGTTCCGGCAAGGGACGGCGGAAGGAGGCGTCTGCGCGCGACGCTGGAGGAGCTCCGGTCATGTTTGCTCGCAGGGCCGGCTCGGCGTTCGTTCGGATCTAGTCGTCTCGGTGGAGGGGCTCGCGCCTGGCGGCGAAGATCGGCTCCCCGGGAAACTTTGCGACAGAGCGCTAGAGCAGAGGAGCCGCTGGCCACGAGAGGCGCAGGCACGCGCGACGGAGGAACGGGGCCCGGCTCCGAGGAGGGGCAGCAGGCTCGGGCGGAGTGGGCGGAGTGGGTGGTGGCCGGCACGGCACTGACCGCGAAGCCTCTGGGCAAGGGGCTTGCCCGATGTGGCGGTTGGCACGGCGCTGCCCGGAGAGGGAAGGCTGGTTCGGTGCTGGCCGGGCTTGGCACGACGTCGGCCGTGCTCGCGGCGCGAGTTGGTTTGTGTATAAATTTCTTTGTTTCCTGAATCGTGTCCAGGAGTTGGACACGGGATTCCTTTGTGCTCTGATGTAAAGGACTCGATAAAAGGATCGATGCAGATACACGGACACGGATGTCCGGGGTCGGACCCGAGGCTGGATACGTTGGTTGTGCTGCACGGGTCTACCACAGGCGGTTGTTCTAGATGGCTTGGCACGTCTGTAGCGGTCGCCAGCGCTTGCGGTGACCGGTACACGAAGGATAGGTTGTTGGCGCTCGGCGTCACCGTGGTGGCGCGTCGTAGCTACGTCAGGTTCACCATTTGGGTTTCTATTCCTTTACTTTTTCTGGTGTGAGATTTGTGGCGGTGGTTTCGGAACGGTGGTGAGGGTGGTGCTGGTGGTGGTGAGGGTGGTGCTGGTGGTAGCGGGGTGTTGCCATGGTTGTGTCGAGTCGGACCGGGTCGGTTGTCTGCCTCTGGTTGCCGACGGGGTTACGGTAGGCTTCCATGGATGGCAGTAGTACACTTAAAAGGAAGATGGGAGAAGATGGCTCTTAATATATATATAAGAGGCTGGGTCGGCTGATAGAGTTGAATAGGGTTAGGATCAAAATTTCAATTAGATAATCATTCCTTTTATTTTAAAATCAAATAAACATTTAAAACAACTTAATCTAATCAAAGCCAATAATGATCATATTTAATTGAGATCACATAGAAGTCAAATAAATTTATATTAGATAAGGGTCAATCTGCTGTACCCGTTGGGAGATAGACTCTTTGAGAAAACATCTTATCTCATATAAAAACCACATAAGAAGATATGCTATAGACAATAAGCTATATCGAAATCAATTAGTCTAGATTATTTAAACCCTAGTCTTATTTTAGAACATCTACTAGCATAAATTATTCAGGCATATTTTAAACACACTTATGGATATATAGATTTATTTTTAGAAAAATATACCTATATAAACCTATTTTTAAAGGTATAAATATAAAAGCCCAATCCAATATAATCCAAATGTTTACTTCTAAATAATACGAGCTAGTTTAAGCCCAATACCGGGGCCTAATGACCAAAATTAATATTCCAAACCATTTTCCAAAAATAAATATTTGAAAGCCCAATGATTACTACTGAATATTTTGTACAGCTAAAAATGCTAAAAATACGAAGTAAATATTTGTACGAAAAGTAAATGGTATTCGTGATCATAAATTTAATTAGTTTGGAACGCACAAAATAATAACACATTTCTTGTACTAAATGTTTAGGAAGAATTCACTTTAATTGACGCGACGTAAAATAAACTAAAATTTAGAAACGTGACATTCAAAGATAAATTGACAATTCTTTTTGTCTTTAAATATTTAAAATTCCCAAAAATATATTTTCGGAATCGAATCCTTTGAAAGTCTAAAATAAAATAAAATCATCCTTTATAATTCCAAGAATAAGATATGAAATTTTACTAAAATAATTTAGTACCTTTAAATTGTTAACAAGTCTTTTGAAATGATAGAATAATAGCAAAATAATATTATACGTTTTCAAAGAGGATTTATTTCAACATTCGAGAAAAATAGAATAAACAAATAAACAAAATAATTAAAAAAAAAGTGGGGAGAGGAGTCACACTAAACGTCGCTAAGAAGTTGCACTACGTCGCTAAGTTTGCGACGTAAAGTTTTTGTCATGCTACGTCGCTAACTTTGCGACGACCTAGCGACACGGCTGGGACGTCGCAAACAGCGACGTAGGGCGACGAATTTGCCATCTGCGACTAGCTTAAAAGCGACCTTCACTTTACGTTGCTAAAGCCGTCGCCAATTACGATTAGCGACGTAATTGTCATTATTAGCGACGTATCATGACGTCGCTAATTTGCCTTATTTTAGTAGTGATAGCTGCTGTCCTCGTCCGCACTTGTGCGTGCTGTCCGCGCGGACTTCGCCGGCCGACGGCGGCGACGGTGGCGCACGCGCGCGCAGGGGAGGGACGCGGTTAGGGCTTAGGGTTTCTCGATTTTTCTCTATGTTGATCTCTCTGTGTTCTTTATATGCGCGTTGTGTTTCAAAGGGGCTCGGGTTCTGGGGATTATGGGGGGGGAGGGAAATGCCCGCTCGGGCTGGCTGGATTTGCCTGGGCTCGGGTTTGAGCCCAGGGCTGGGTATCACTGCTGCTTTGTTTTTTTTTTTCTATTTTTTTCTATTTTTTTTTCTATTTCTATTTCTTTTTCCTATTTCTATTTATTATATATATATATATATATATATATATATATATATATATATATATATATATATATATATATATATATATATATATAAACATACACATACGCACATACGTATTTTTATATACATACACACCTATATATATTTAGAATTTATATATACCCACACATATTCCTTTATATTTATCCATACATACACACATATCTAATATATTTATATATACATACACATATACACCCATGTATATACATAACATGTATATATGTATACATTATTAAATTCTAGAAATATTTAGTGTTTTTATATAAAAGGCACATAAATATATTTAGAATAAATAAATAATAATGAATAAATAAATTCGTGTAGATGGTAAATAAATATATATAGAAGGCACATACATATATTTAGAATTTAATAATGAATAAATAAATAATAATGAATAAATAAATAAATATATTTAGAATTTATATAGAAGGCACATAAATATATAGAAGGCAAATAAATTCTATGTTAATTAAATAAATAAATGAATATATAAATAATAATGTATAGGATGAAATGTAACACTAAAAGGTTTGGAAGATAATAATATATACCAGTAGACATATATATATATATATATATATATATATATATATATATATATATATATATAAATATATATATTTTTATATATATATTTTTTTATATATAAAAAAAATATTTATATATATATATATATATATATATATATATATATATATATATATATATATATATATATATATATATATATAGTTTAATACCACATTGCACAAAGGTAGGTAGAAAATTATATATATTATATTTTCTCAAAGTAGAAGAACCAAAATAGAAAATATTGTGCATATTATATTTATATCCCATTAACAGAAAATACTTCTTGTATTATAAAATAAGCTACAATTATATACACATCTATATATCTACATGGACACCGTTGGTCGCACTGTATGACTACATGGGCTTGGGCTCAGTTCGGATCCAGTTTGACTAGTTTAGTACCCCGAGTTTCCTAAAATTCCATAATCTAATTAATAAATAATTAAAACATTCTATAGGGGTTAAGTCGCAACTTGGCCTGGTTTTCCTAGTTAGAACAATCCTATGGCTCGGCTTTTTCCTACTTTGACTAAACACTAGTCAAAGCACGCCGCTGCACTATCCGTGCCATGATTCCTAGTCACCTTGTACTCCAATTTCTAACCATGACTAAAATCATCTACCGTAATAATTAATTAATTAATTATTTATAAAAATCTAAAAATTACCATTCAAATAAAATAAATAATAATAAAATATTTCAAAATTTCTGGGAAGGGGAGCTACAAATCTACCCACCTTAAAAATAATTTCGTCCTCGAAATTCTAACTCATAAACATGCCTAAAATTCAAATAATAATAATAATAATCCACTATTACCTCAATCTTCTCAAATTTAATTTCTCAGAAATATTTATACCTCCTCCTAGCCATTTCGTGGCTACGAATCATCGAGGGCTTCTACCCATCTTTGGTCACACAACCTACTTCAAACACCTGGCGTCATAACATTGTAACCCTCCAACTATTGCAAAAAGTAACTACCGACAGATATCTATAGCATAAGGTATCTACAACCCTCTCCTATCTATCAGGCAACCCAAAATTTAACAAACAACAAATTTATACAAGTAGCTAAGGAATATTGATAAATTCTACTAAGCATGACCATACGTCGCTCCGAAATAAGAAGGACAGGAAGATAAGGAAGAATAATCGAGGGCAAATGTGAAGTTTCAAGAGCGGTAGAGTGTATCCTATGATACAGATAGAAAGAATGTTTATGAACCATTGACTTATCTGCAAGATGGGCTACTCTAGTCCAGTCACTTGCTACGTCGAAGAACCCTTATTTCTTAGGGGGCTTGCAATCCATGCAATACAGAAGTTCCGTTCTCGAAATTAATCTAAGCAAGGTTCTATAATAGAACGAAATTTGAGAAATCAAGATGGTGATCTTTTCCGTGGTTGTTTAAACACACGAGCAAGGGATATAACTGCAATACAAGATCGTATCGCGATGTCCAGGTAGATAGAATAAGGGTCACAAATGACTTCACATCCTAAGAGGTGGAGACTACATAATAGGTATAGGGACCTATTTCAACTGGTTCGGTTTTATAGTCCAAATATGGTGGAATGCATGGATGGGTTTTACTGGGTCTTAATGGGTTCTCAGGTTGGACATCAAACGTTGGTTGGATGAACCTTGGATTTCAATCTATATGGGCTGGACAAAATCTCCATGATAAAACTATTTCTACTAGGTTAGGGTAAACTAGAATAGGTTTCAACTCAAGTGGTTGAACTAGTTGCCGGTCAGGTTGGTTAGCTAGGTTCCTAAAGTCCAAAATGCGCCTTCAGTACTTTTATGTTTAAGTAGCACATGAGGCCTCAACTGGGTGGCACACTAGTGACATGTGCGTAGTGGGCTTCGAGTAGATCACAACCATATATTAGGTCGAATGAATTGAGTCAAAGTTAAGGCTCTAATGGAAGTCAGAAAGTGTACCGGTACTATGGTAAGGGTTATAGCTAGTCCTTTTGACCTGAAAGTCGTTTTATAAAAATAGAGTACAAGGGGACAGGTTTGAGTGGGACATGACATACCTAGATGAAGGTGGACTCATCTAGATCTTGTATATGAAATTTGTTGGGAGGTAACAGCTGGTCTCGTGCTTCAAATATTAATGACACGGCCGGGGACACAAAATGATCTAAATGGAAAGTGGGAGTCCATGGGACACTAATTATCATCCTAATGGAAATTATTATAACCAATCGGTAATCCTCGTATATCCCAAAAATTTTAGAAGGCTTACTATCTACCCACCTTAGAAGCTAGGATATGGTTTTAGGAATAATGAGGTTAGAAGGATTCCAAAGTTTGGATATTGTACCTCGACTCTGGTTAATAAAGAATAAGGCATGGCGTAATGGGATACGGTAGATATAAGTCAAGTCAAGGATCGTTCCTAAATAAATGGAAAACGAGTGTGTACAAGGATACATGGTCGATAAAATAGAAGGATCTACTCGTCCATAGTATACATGAGTTATCGACGGGGTAACCAATTCTAAGGTACATCTTATGAAAAGATTTTTAACAACTGAGTCGCGAATTTCTATTTGTGTCAAGCCTTCCAGACCATTGTCACAAGGGTTCTAGTTAAAGCAAGCTTCAAATAAATAATTAGAGGCTCACAACATTTGGTCTCTTGAGAATAGGTAGTCTCCTAGGTTGGCATTTGATCAAGGGAAAGATCCTAATCATTCTCGGACTCCAATGACTAGAAGATCAAGATAGTAGGTTTAGTGTTGAAGGGAGGGCGAGTAACTCAAGGCAAGGTTCCAGTCACAGGGCTGGCCGATGGTAGCTACACTTGCGTATACAACTATCATAGCCATAGGGAATACTCTGTATCTATCTATCAATTACGAGCTTTCGTCTTTCTAATCAGTGAAAGACAAAAATAATAAAGAGTTTAAGAGATGTCACTGAATACAATTACGTGATTCAAAGGCGAATGTATAATTCAAGGGGAATTGTCAAAGCAGTCGCGGATGAGATCCTAGAGACATCTACATCTCAATCCACGTAGGGTAATTAGATGAAGAGCGAACCAAATGCATCATGGTTGATCAGACCGTGATACACTGATTCTGATTAGACAATATGTTAATAGGCGTCCCCAATAAACATATGTCTTGAATCAAGCTCGATAAAAGAGTAAGCTTGCAAAACTAGGCTGTAATAGCAACGTTGGTCAAGAGAGTCAAAATATAAATATGCGAGATTTTTGAAAGGAGGCACAAGTGGTTCGAGTTTTGAGAGAATCAAAACCTTATCTGGTGTTCTTGCTTATACATTCTTCCTACTATCTTCCTATCCATAAGGACTTGGTCGACTAATGGGTTATGGAACTCTAAATTCTTTATTCGGGGTAAACCTATTAGTGTCAGTCAATTACCTCGTCAATAGATCACAAGGACCACGGAAGGCTAGGTCGGGGGACACGCTACCCAATTTACAGAACTTTTACTAGTATTGGTTTTGGATCTTAGGGGACATACATGGCATTTTCATATCCTCTATGGTATCCTAAACTTGTAATCACGTCTGAAGTCATTCTACCGAGAATTATGCCTCGCCCGTATACTCTGGCTGTGGCAAACCCTTGGTTCCGTGATTCAAATGTGATAGGCTATCAGATACTCTACCTTAGATAGATACCGTGGTATCTAAGATCTAAAGAGGTCAACGACGATATAGTTTTAACAATGTTCCATACCTATGATTCCTTGAAATAATTTTAATTCTATGGGCCGTGCCTCGCTAGTGCGCTGCTGGCTGGCCATCGCAGTCGTTAAATTACTCCAACTATATTCCTAAGAACTTCAAGGAGCTAGAGGTTCAAACTAGTTGACTATGATAGAAAGCGTAAACATCTACTTATAAGTCTCAATCCTCAAAGTAGAATATTGATCGGGGAGGGAAATAATTGAAGACAAGGAAAACAAGAACATCCTAATATTTATTTCATATATATTCCAAATGGTTGAGGGGAAAACTGGAACCAAATCTGCCTCGAGATTCATATGCGAATAACATAATCAGGAATTATAAATCAATTCCTTACAGCAAAATAGAATTTAAATAGACAGTTCTAACTTATGATATAAGATTTATATCTAAATAGTGCAAAAAAAAAATTAAAGAGTTTATCAAGATTAACGTCTTAATTCTAGGTAAGCCTAATTTACCAAGTGAATAGTATATCCACATCGGATCATATCGTCATATCAAAAGTAAGAGTGTACCTATAGGGATCTAGCAAGCTATCTAAATTTAATAATTCTAAATTATATGACCTATCTAACAACCTTAACTACCCAGCGGTCAATTTGAACAAGGGACTCATAGTACTAGTCATTCTCTTAAATCAATTTAACCTAAGTTGTGAATGAGCATTTTCTAGTCGCAGGCTCGCAATGGTACGACTAACTTAAGTACCATCACGAGTTCACAATTTTTTACAAAAACTGACCTGCATGGGCCACCACAAAAACTTGTCACGACCCGCACCCGCTTTTCGGATACGAGACGTGTCCAAGCCAGCCTACGTCGCAGAGTCGGCGGTAGAACACTGTCACGGCCAAGATGCTCAAGATAAAAAAAGAATAACATTTATTGCTCATTCACATTTCTAAGATTTATTACAACATTTATATTTAAAGAAAATACAAAGTTCTGAAAATGATACAACAGCTATCTATCTCTAGGTTTCTGTCTGCAAGTACACCCGAATCTCCCAATGCTAAAGAAGCCACAGCTAACCTAAAAAATGTTAGTTTCCAGTCAGGAATGGAACAAGTACACAAACCGACGGCAATGCGAAAACACAATAGAATTAACAAGACATGAAAATAACATATGAGAGATGAAAACTAGAAAGTAAACTGATGACATGACAAGTTGTGAAGAAGACAAGGAAAACAAATAAAAGACAACTATCTGTGTGGTTTAAAATATCCTTTTCAACATGTGAACGGCTAGGGGGTAAATTCGGCACCCTGCACGTGTCGTGTGCAGCTGCTATCAGTCAAGATTAGACATATTGGGATAGTTCT
The DNA here is from genome assembly GCA_029216955.1 of Iris pallida. Classification (NCBI taxonomy): domain Eukaryota; kingdom Viridiplantae; phylum Streptophyta; class Magnoliopsida; order Asparagales; family Iridaceae; genus Iris; species Iris pallida. The sequence goes on from JANAVB010038820.1 coordinate 608,384, forward strand.
GGGTAGTCCATATGTCTACTAAGATATTTCCTCTCCCGACTACTCCGTGTGACGAGCGTGTCAACAAGCAGCAAGACATATGTATAAACATGAAATGAAAAGACTACTATGAATCGAAAACAATCAGAAAGTGCACTTGCCTGAGGTCCTTTGTTGGTGAAACCGACAATACTATACTACTCAGTGAGCCACAACTGTCAAACTCGTATAACAGTCTCCAGATGCTGAAATAAATATTAACAACATTCTCAGAATAGTCAAATTATCTAGAATCGCCTATCCTTAAGTCCAATTCTGGACACAGAGACAAAACGGTAATTTCGGGTCAAAACAGTGTCCGCCGTTGGACCCGCTTTGTACCGAAAAGCGTGCCAGAGTCAATGGTCTCTAAAGTCATCAAACTATATGTCAATAGGTCCGGTTTTTTGATACGAATCCAATCGTATGTTCAAAGTTGGATTTTGGCAGGCCGTGCACAAAATCGACCGTTGAGTCGGATCGTGGGACCCGCAAAACGGCAGTCCGATTCAACTGTCTCAGAATTGGACCAAACTTGGCATACAGGACCAGAAAAATGATACGGTCCTGTTGGCATAAGTTTCGTCTTGATCTGACGAGCATGCACAAAGTAATTAGGGAATTTGCACAGAGGCCGATACGGTGAATTTTGACGGATACGCATCAAATTCGTCGCGCACACGCGACCAATTTGAATTCCGTCAAAGTTCACACGTCCATGAAGCCGATACGCACCTTTCGATGCTTTCAGTTCGTGATCACGTTGCCCGGATTGGCGGGATGTACGTCGTATCGAAGAATTTTATTGTTTTTAAAACAGGTTTTTCATGAACTTTAGGATCCGATTTCTCGGCACATAGTCGATGAAATCGAGTTCTGCAAATTTGGGTTGTGGAGCCCTACATGTTGTCTAAAAGTGTGTTCAAATAAAATTTCTACTCTGGCACTAGATCGATCGGAATCGATCTTCAAACGTGGATGATTGGACTGGTCTGGTTCCCTGTTTTGAACAGGTTTTTGGCCGTGTTTGGCGTCGTTTTGCCCACAACCTAGGGCATCTAGATACGACGTAATGGAAGCAATCTAAAGTGGTATATATAGGCTACATATTCGAGAAGAGAGATCAGAAAACGATCGAGTGCGCGTCAAGAAAACTCGCGTCGAAGTTGTCCCCGTGGCTGCAATAGCTGCTGTCCTCGTCCGCACTTGTGCTTGCTGTCCGCGCAGACTTGGCCGGCCGGCAGCGGCGACGGCGGCACACAGGGTGGCGCGCGCGCGCAGGGAGGGGCACGGCTAGGGCTTAGGGTTTCTCAATTTTTCTCTGTGCCGATCTCTCTGTGTTTTTTATATGCCCGCTGTGTTTCAAAGGGGCTCGGGTTCTGGGGATTGGGGGGGGGGGGGGGGGGGGGAGGGGGAATGCCCTCTCGGGCTGGTTGGATTTGCCTGGGCTCGAGTTTGAGCCCAGGGCTGGGTATCACTGCTGCTTTGTTTTTTTTTTTCTATTTCCTTTTTCTTTTTCCTATTTCTATTTATTATATATATTTATTATTTTATATATATATATATATATATATATATATATATATATATATATATATATATACACATACACACATACGTATTTTTATATACATACACACCTATATATATATTTAGAATTTATATATACCCACACATATTCCTTTATATTTATCCATACATACACACATATCTAATATGTTTATATATACATACACATATACACCCATGTATATACATAACATATATATAGGTATATACATTATTAAATTCTAGAAATATTTAGTGTTTTATATAAAAGGCACATAAATATATTTAGAATAAATAAATAATAATGAATAAATAAATTCGTTTAGATGGCAAATAAATATATATCGAAGGCACATACATATATTTAGAATTTAATAATGAATAAATAAATAATAATGAATAAATAAATAAATATATTTAGAATTTATATAGAAGGCACATAAATATATAGAAGGCAAATAAATTCTATGTTAATTAAATAAATAAATGAATATATAAATAATAATGTATAGGATGAAATGTAACACTAAAAGTTTTGGAAGATAATAATATATACCAGTAGACATATATATATATATATATATATATATATATATATATATATATTTTATATATATAGTTTAATACCACATTGCACAAAGGTAGCTAAGAAAATTATATATATTATATTTTCTCAAAGTAGTGGAACCAAAATAGAAAATATTGTGCATATTATATTTATATCCCATTAACAGAAAATACTTCCTGTATTATAAAATAAGCTACAATTATATATACACATCTATATATCTACATGGACACCGTTGGTCGCACTATATGACTACATGGGCTTGGGCTCAGTTCGGATCCAGTTTGACTAGTTTAGTACCCCCGGGTTTCCTAAAATTCCATAATCTAATTAATAAATAATTAAAACGTTCTATAGGGGTTAAGTCGCAACTTGGCCTGGTTTTTCTAGTTATAACAATCTCATGGCTCGACTTTCCCCTACCATGGCTAAACACTAGTCAAAGCACGCCGTTGCACTATCCGTGCCATGATTTCTAGTCACCTTTGTACTCCAATTTCTAACCATGACTAAAATCATCTACCGTAATAATTAATTAATTAATTATTTATAAAAATCTAAAAATCACCATTCAAATAAAATAAATAATAATTAAATATTTCAAAATTTCTGGGAAGGGGAGCTACACTTAGCCAGTGAGTTGACTGCCGAAGAAAGCTTCCGTCTGCGACTACAAGAGCTGGAAGCGCTAGACGAAAAACGCTTATTAGCTCAACATCGTATTGAGCTATACCAAGAACGCCTTTCCAGAGCCTTTAATAAAAAGGTGAAGGAAAGAATCTTTCAAGTTGGTGATCTGGTCTTAGCAGTGAGAAGACAAATGGTCATGATGCACAAGACAAAATAAAAATTCCAGCCTAATTGGGAAGGTCCTTTCGTTATAGAATCAGTGTATTCTAACGGTACGTATCGACTAACCAAGCCTGATGGTGACTTGCGCATGATGCCGATCAATGGCCAGTTCCTGAAGAAATATTATGTGTAACCTTCATAAATAGCGTTCACATATACCCTATTTCAGTCATGTAAATGTACAGTACAATGTTTATGTGATTCGAAAAAAAATTATTTAACTATTATCCGTATTTCAAGAGTCTTGAATATGCCATGGATAATAGGTCCTCTAAAAAGATTACCCAGTGGAATTATTTCCGTTTTGGACTCTGTCCAAACTTGGTCTGACGAAAACAAGTCACGTCCATATTACCTCTGAACTGTTTTTCGATAATTATTTCCCCAGTGGGATGATTAAGAAATGTTTTGCCACGTCCATATAACCGCTGAGCAAAGCATTTATCAAGGATAATCACGTCCATATTACCTCTGAATTATCCACTTCTACCTAATGTTATATATCCTTCCATGTCCACATTACCTCTGGTCAGATATAGAACATTCGCTGCTATTACGTCCATATTACCTCTATTAGCAGCTTCTTTCAACTTATTATCTATGTTCGAGAACCTTGAATACAAAACGGATAATAAGTCCACATCAAATTCCTCAGCAGAATATCCATCAGAAATATCCTTACTACGTCCACATTACCTCTCGTTCTGATATTTCACAAGCTCCATTCATGAGTTTTGAAAGCCAAAAGATTCTTTATTAAAAAAACGTCTATCAAAAGACGGAGAAAAGAAAAAGATATAAGAGTCTTGACGGCTAAACAGACAGTTACAAACAAAAGACTTAAGGGATACATAATCGATTGATGCTATCCCTCAGAGCCTTGATTTCAGCTTGAGATTTGACGGTGGCGCGACGACGTGCTTCTTCCTGCCGAGCAGCTTCATCCTCGAAAGGAATCAGTTTTATATGCTCCTCTTCCAACTTCACCAGCTGAGCCTTCAATTGGTCTGAAGTTGTGGTAGTCGCAGCAGCCTGAACCATGTAGTCTTCCTTCTCAGATGCGACTGCTCGCAAGTCAGCCTCAAGCCGAGCAATCTCTTCACGAAGCTGCACAATCTGGTTGTACTTTTTAGCGATCTGGATGGCCAGCTTATTCTTTGAGGCAATACGAGCCCTACCGACAATATCAAACTGTTCATACTTATCAGCCAGCTCACTGATCTCTTTAACCAGTACCTCCTTCCTCGCCTGGAAAGTAGCTTTCTCCTCCTCAATAGCTCTATCAGAGCCACGTCCTTCTCAAGAAATGATGATGTTGGGCTTCACTGACTGACCTCTCGGAGTTTAGCCACTTGATCTTCCAGGTCAACCATGACCTTCCTTAAAGCATTTGCTCGTTCTTCATAACCAGCAATGCTTCCAAGAGCAGCCACTTGGCATTCAGCGACAGCCTTCACAGGCCCGAAGGTGGCATTTCGGTTCAAAACTCCAGGAAGCTTTACTTTCAGAATGGAGTAGAAAGCTCTTATGACTTTCTGAGCCATCTCATCATCTTCAGAAGAGGTCGTTGGAGATGAAGCTTGATGGGGATCTTCTATCCCACGGAGAGCTACTTGGAAGGAAGTTGAACCTGACAAATGAAGCAGTATACATATCAGTAACAAAAAAAATTACTTAAAGAAGGAGTTGTAAGTTCATACCTCCTGCCAGCTCAGCATCAACTGGAATAGGGGAAATGAGAGCAGACCCAGGTCACTCACTGTCAACATCAGCCAAAGCAGCATCAGGCTACTTGCCTTCCACGGTCCTAGCCAGACCCGAAGCAGATTTAATAATGGCCGCCTCAACGGGCCGATCAAGAACTTCTTCAGTAACTGATACCGGTTTACTGGGAGAACCAAGGACAGCTTCATGTCTAGCCCCGGTATCTGGAGCAACCTCCGTGCTTTCACTACACCAAAACATATGTATTGTAACGGTCTAAACATGTTACTAAAATTAATTCTAACGGGTAAATTCTGTGAGTATATAGGCATGGGTAATATTACTAACTGTCTTTCTAACAAAATTTTCCCGTTAGTAATTTAACTATTCTAACAGTTTATTGCCATTAGTAATTTAATTATTCTAATGACTTGTTTCCGTTAGTAATTTAATTCTTCTAACAGCTTATTGTCGTTAGTGATTACTTTTTCTAACATCATATAAACATCTACAGAATTGAATAGTAACATGTTTTAACTGTTAGTATATTTAATAATATGAAAAAAATAATTTCTAATTTTTTTCATTTAAACATTTTATTTCATTTTATATTTAGATGACCATAAGTACACAAATTTGCAAATTTCAACCATATATAAATCTATAATCGCACTTATCATTGATTATCATCCATATTGTACATCTAAACTCATGAACCTTATATTATTAACCAAACTTCAACCATATATATACATTGATGTCTTCGATCCATAAATTTACAATTTATCAATTCTCAAAAAGCATTGCAAAAGAAGCTAATAGATGAAAAGCTTCACTTTTTGAAGAAAAAAAATACAACTATCTAGCAAAAAGAGGCCGAATCAAGGTTCAAACAATACTCTTATCTATTTATTCATGCCAACTCGTATCTCTGTTGTAGAACTGATCCAAGGTCTTTGATGGCATGCGACGAAGAAGCTCGCGAGGAAAGATGCGGAGAAGAGTCCATGAGAGATCAAGTGGCTGGAAAATGATACGGGTATCGTAGGGTCCTTGTGCGACAAATATCCTTTCAAACTTGTCCAAAAATTCAAGGTAGAGCTGGGTCCATGTAAAATGCAGATATCAATGAAATCAACACCAAACCAAATATTTTAGAAGTAAGTTCAAGGGAGATAGAGAGACCTGATCCTCTGATGAGAGTGCCTCCTCTCCGACAACTGCTATCATTGACTGAACATCCTTCCCAATAGCATATTTGGCAGTTGGAAGATAAAATTAGGCCAATGTAAGCGAAAAGCTCATTTAGAAAAAACAAGGCATGCATATTGCTTATGAAAGGCAACAGACCTGGTTTGACACATCAGAATAGTCGAGACGTACCCTCACCAATGGCACTATGCAAAAGAAACAAGTTTACTAAGAAAAAAACATATATGGCTATTTAAGGTAACTTGTTTTCGTATCGACCATGGCACTATATAAAAGAAACAAGTTTACTAAGAAAAGGACATATATGGCTCAAAACATTGCTCACCACATCTGCATTGAAATATGAACATGAATTGAAAGCTATTGGAGAAGAAGAGTTGTTGGAGGAATTGCTTACCACATCTGCACAGCTAGAAGAAGAGCTGTTGGAAGGGAATTAATTTCTCTTTAAGGTAACTTGTTTCCTATACATCATGGCACTATGCAAAAGAAACAAGTTTACTGAGAAAAATACATATATGGCTCATAGCTTTGGTACAATATACATTATAAGTGACGATTCTATCAATTGTACTCTTATGCTATTCTTTTGGAATCTGAACAGGAATTGAAATATGTTATGGTTAATACAACATACACAATATATGTACAAAATTTGAAGATAAATACAAACAAGCTTCTACTTGTTATGGCATCAATAATTGGTTTATAGAACTTGTTAAAAGAATAGAGGAAAATTGAATTTGGCATGAATAATGTTTACGAGGACTCTAAACATTTATGTCTGCTCTAATCAAGGATGCCCATATCCCTCCATAGTGTTTTCTTGCAACAAGCATGGAAAAGCCTTGTAGTAAATTGAAAGCTTGCCCTTGAAATTGATCCTTCAAAGAGATGGTCACAACTTGTTGTGGTTACAAAATATTGTAGTAAATCGAAAGCATGTCAATATCTTGCATATCCTTTATTATGACAACATACCACATTATGAGAATTGGTATACAATTTATTTCAATTTGTAAATAGATTACAGGTCATAAGATCCAAACTTTTATATCATATATTGCAGAGATACTAATCAATCTTTGTCAGGTATGATAGATGTCTTGAAGATTGACTGTAGAACATGCAACTTTCCAAGTACATGGACCGAAAATAGATTATAAGTAAAATTCCATTTTCCTCGCCAACAAATAAACATAGGCTAACAAATGAAATATACTGGCCAAAATAATATTGATGGAATTGCTTAAAAATGTTTGCTAACAAATGAAATATACTGGCCTAAATAATATTGATGGAATTTCTTACAACTGCAGTAATTGGAGTGGAAATGTCTTGTCCTTTTGCCACAGTCCACGGGAGACCTGCAGACTGTACATATCACAAAATTTATAATCTATTTCAAAGTAATATCCATGAAACAAAGCCATTAATGCGTAAGGCTAAGTCATTTAATTACATGTATTAAGTTTACCACATAAATCATTGCATCATACAGTAAGCTTGCTCGGGAAGAAGCATGCCTTCTACAAAAACTTGCTCCCTGTATCTTTATCAGCAATATAACTTCTTAGAATGCTATATTCTCAAGGCTTCTAAGAAAATACTTCCGAATCATAATAAAGGTAGACAGTTTTGCATCGTTTGACAGCAAAATAGTCCTTAGACCAAAAATAGAGCCTTCATCTCATTTTTTTGGTGTTAGCTGCAACCAACAATGTTATCAATCGTTAAACAAAGATGTCAAAGAACCTAGAAAAGTGTACCATTCCTTCAGACGTTGTTAATGTTATTTTTCACCAACAATTCCATCGTAAAGGTGGTCTGAATCCTTTGAATATTGGCATTTCTAACAAAAAAAAAATGATATTAGATGTATTATGTCATCTTCTTTATACCTTTTTCTGTTCAGTGAAATTATATCAAGCTAAAGCAATAACAAGCCTTAGTGGCCTGTGTTCTCTGCCTACAGAAACATCCTCAAATATTTTGTAGTTTAATCCAAATCTAAGAGGTTCCCTGGGAATAGACAAGGACTAATGGATCGTCTTGGTAATTCATATAATATGTGCTAAAAGATTACACAAATTTCTAGTCATCATTAGTTCAGAATCACAAAAGATTCATAAACTTACTCGAGCTTTTTAAGGCATTCCAGAGTTATTCTTTCTTGAACTAGGAGAGACTCAACTTCTTCCTAAGCTTTCCTTATTTTAGACGGGTTCTGCATCACATATGTATAAACGAATCTTAGTATTACTATAATGTTTCCAAATCATCAAAATTTGGTATTTGCAACATTTAGTGAACCAGAATGAATATACCTGGGTAAGTAGAAATACAGCCCATGTAAGAACATCAACATTGGTTTCATGCCCATCAATTAACATCGTCATAAGATCATCCAGAACTATGAGCAACATGATGTTTGGCACAAAAATTTACTGCTCCACATAAAACTTGCATTGTCTAATACATAGAATAATAAATAAAGAAAAGCCTTGGCTACCTTCAAATTTGCATAGTCTCTTTCTTGGAGTTTCTCGACATCAGCTTCCTAGCAGAGCAAGAAAATCAGAAGTGACAAAGAACTCAGTGGCAATCTTAAACTATACTGTAACACTAAGTGAGCTTGAGCGAATATGTGAATAGACTATTCATGACAAAGGATGAAGCCGGTATAAGATTTACAACTTTCGTACTGATGAGTTAATATGTAATAGATACAAACTACTACAAACATCGAGTCTTCGTAACCAAGTCAGAATATAATTAAGGAACCTCATTGTTGGACCTTGCTGAGTTCTCTAGTCCTAAATGTTGTTTTGTTAATAGAAATAAACCAACAGGCTACATCAGTTAAGACAAAGAAAGGCAATCTTGATTTATTTTAAATATCGTATATTATATACATCTTCTCTTGAATGATTCAAACAATATTGAACTCTAACTTATTATTAGTATGCAGATAAAAATCTTTAAGATCAAGTTCCTAAGTAAATGCTCAAGACTCAAATATGATGGAAAAATAAAATTAGACAAGCATTACATAACATTGCTGCTACACTAAACCAAACTGTTGAATTACAACTAATTGACTTTCCCAGAAGACTATCAACTATTTGTAGTCAAGCAAATATATCACTCTTCCGATTCTACAATCCTGACATATATTACTAAATACATCAGATATGAAATTAAATTATAATCGACAAATAATTTCCAATACATCAGATATACAACATCAGATAAGGTTTATATACCAGAGAAATTACGTTTGCTTCTGGTTCAATATACATGGAGTTGTTGACCACTTCAATATATATCAAGTTTCAAATGTAAGTTTCTCAAAAGAAAAAGAAGAAGAAGTAAGAAAGAAATTCAAGATTCTACTTGTTACCAGTATCTACTTTACAATCAAGGAAGACTGAAATATAGATATATGTAGTTAAGAGCTTTCATATAATTGGTCAAAATTCTATTTTTTACCATTTTCTTTCAAAGACATTTGGGTGAATAAATTACTCGCTCGTCCCAATAAATACAAAGTTAAAGATATTTGACAAACAAATCATACCTCAGTTCTGATATCAACAAGCACCACGTAGAAGCAAATAATTTCTTTTCCTCGTCTTCGCTCTCCTCCTCTCCGCTGACATGCCTCAAACATAGGAAAGTCCAGCTTCAGATGTATCAACACAGGAAAAATAAGGATAATGCATGAAGTTCGATTCATATATCTCTCGAATATGGTCTATCAACCATAGAAAAATATAATTTGGTCAAGAGGGAACAATAATCGAACCTGACAACAGCTTCCTAAGAAATTAAGAATAAAAATATTGAACATAATGTGGAAATGAATGTCATTTGTAGCAGTAATAGAGCTTTCCAGTCTTGATACGAGTATCATGAAAATAAAAGAATCTAATTTGATACATGCTCAGGCAAGGAGGTATCAAATTAGAAATACAAAGATAAAAAATGTAGCTTCGGATTGCAGGACTGAATAATGGTTCTCGGCCTTTCATTACATGCTTGCCAATGCTCATTGGGCGAAAACCATCCACATCTTTCTCAATGCTTCTCTCCCTGAGCTGGTTAAATTTCTATTATTCATAGGATAAAGCCAAAGCCTTCTTTATAGGTTGTCCAGCCTCACAACTTCTTGCGTGATATTTGTTCAACAAAGAAGAGCATTCAGTAAAAATAAATTGTCTAAATTTTAGTATGTATGTAACCAACATTTCCCACAAAAGCTCATGGTACTGAAACCATACATAAGAATTCTATATCAGAAAAATTGAAATAGGTACTTAAAATTTTGCCATAAATTACCATCATTAGGCATTGTTAGGATAGGTATCCAAGTAATGGAGTCTTTCCTTCCTTCTATAAGCGCAGCAAGTTCATATATTGTTGCGAGATCAGTATATATGTAACCTTGAAGTTTGTTGAAAGTTTATTGAAATAAGGAAACATCAATTTTTGAGTGGCAAAATTGTTAATTGACAAAAAAGATATTAACAATGATGCAAAATTTTGAGCTCATGGATGGGATGGATTTAGGAAGTTCAAGATTTTAGTTGGTGAATTGGAAACCTACGCATAACTTTTGGTACAAAATCATCATGAGACTTGTGACCAATTTACCAAGTGATCCATAACATAGGAAGCTGCAGCTTTGGTAAAAATGGCCTTACTTAAAAACAAAACCATACTTAAATGTACAAAATGAAAAAGGAGAAACATGGAATAATTTCTATAATTAGTCCATATAGTCTTTCAAATCCTAAAGTTCCTTCTAGACATATATCCCTATTTGTAGTACATTAGTTCAATCTGATAGTGGTTAGGCTTCTCATATATAAATGAAAACATTGCTCAAAAGACTACTTATGATAGCTGCACAAAAAACACATGCATAGGCTCAAAATCTGATCTTGAGATTGGGGAACCGCTTGATTTCCTGTTGTTGCTGCTGCTTAGGGATGTACGGTGAGTAACGACATCGACGTGATTTCCAGATCTGATGTGGGGTCGCTCTGATCCAAGCCCTAACAACACAACTTTCAACCATAGGAGAATAAAAAAAATTAATGGTATACGATGAGACCATCGTTGTCGTATAATCAAGACTCACATAATAGAATGAAGACCGTCGTAGTCGTCGTCGAGACAGCCAAAAACTTACTACGAGACGAGCGACAAGTGTACGACGAGCCGCAACTGTACGATGAGTCGGAGTGGATGATGCGTCGCAGATTAGGGCTCCGTTATGTTTGTGAATGAGAGAGAGAGGAGGGGAGAAGTGATGTGTATATTGTGAAGGGAACTCTGTCGCCAAAATTTGGCTGTGGCGCCAGATATTTGACAGGAAAAATTTTATGGTGGGGGGAACAGAAACAATTTTGGGGCGGGGGGGGGGGGGGGGGGAGGGGGAGGGGGGACGAGGATCTTTTGGTGACAACTCCTTTCTTTCATTTTTTCATATGCTAACGGGATCCACATTTTTTCCAATTAATGATAAATAAATTCGAGAGAAAATAGTATGTTAATAATGGAATAGACTAAATACTAACGGGTTTAATATGTTGCTAATTTGTAACGCGTTCAGTCCGTTAGAAACTAAAAAATGATCCATTAGAAACTGGACAATTTGGTGTAGTGTTTGTTCCCTTTCCTTGTCTACAAGGGAATATACGATGGAAGTCAGCCTCACAAGTTGCATGCAAAATTGAAGTCGGAAAATCTCATCCGAAGAAAAGTGCAAGAATGACATACCCAGAGGAGGGTGAGCTAATTGGACTTGATTTTCATCCAAATCCTTCATTATAGCTTCTATCGCAGACATATCCCCCAAAGAAGTATCATAGGAGGGACTGGCTTTCTGATCGCCATCATAGTCTGTGCCTTTGCCCTGATCATCCCTTTGCTCAAGCCTTATAATTGAAGAAGACCCACCTTCATCCGTCGGTTGAGGACGAGCAGGGGATACTGTTGTTATGTCTAACTCTTCAGACGAAGAAGCACCTATCATGGTCGTAACCTCAATGTCCTACGTAAAGGACAAACGCAATGGTGAGAAAGCTTCTAAGGTTTGACCAAAACGACTATGGAGTCTAGGAAGGGATCTACCTCCCGAATGGTAATGGCCCGCAACGCCGTTCCATCCCTCCCGATCTGCCAGAAAGATTTTCTGGGAGGAGGCGAGCCGGCGCTCACGTCCGTGACCTTCTTTCTCCCTCGGGAGACAACAACCTTCTTCCTTTTTGATCGTAGAACAAGCTCAATGGAAGCTTTCCTCTTATGAGGAATATCAGGAAGAGGTTTTTCAGTATCCTCTCTCTGAGGTGCTACAACAACAGGCTCCTCAAGAACGACTCTCTGCTGTGGCACTGCATTCGGCTCAGCCGAGGGCGCGACATCTTCCTTTCTGTGACCCCCCATTGCACGTACTCGTCCTATATCAGCAAGAGTAGGGGCAAGCCTAGTCCCCGATATCAAACTCTGCTCACGGTCATACCGAGAATGAAGGGTATTAACCTGAATATAGAACTTGGCAGCAGCAAAGAGCATATGGGTTTTAGGCTTATCTTCTTGCAGGGTAAAAATTGCCTCCGTACATCCAGCGTTGTAGTAGCCCCATGCACGTGCCCCGTCGATCAGGCTTTCTATCGACTATAGATGAGGGCTGGGGTTGCCTAAGAGAAGCTGACTGTAGCCGAACTGCCGTGCAAAGCGACTCCGTAGATAAGGTTCCAGGAAAGTGTGGTTCATATTTCTAAGCATCAGATGGGAAGGCCTGATGGACTGGAGCCAATGAAATGCCCCAATAGGAAGGCTAGTAGTGAGTGCTCCCTCATCTACTAGAGTGTCTCCTACACAGCCACTACCAGACGGAGGCGATACTCTGAAGAATTTATAATTCTGCAGAAAAATCAAAGCCTTCCTACAAATAGGCACCCCTGTGACGGTCCAATCTGCATATTTGAATCTCCAAAGAAATACATCTCCCGCCAAAGAGTCTGCCATCAGCCCGGCATTCATTAATCTGGGACAGTGTAGCACCAGCCAGCCCATCAGATAATGAAAGGGAAATTTAGTCCTGACAAAATCTTTTCTGCCATCGCGTGTTACCGCGTTAACAACAAAGTGTCGCAAGCCTCGTTGGATGGCGCAGACCATCGCAGAAAGCAGGGCAAGCTGGCATCCAAATGCCAGCTTTATAGTCGGAAGTATCATACCCCGGCTTATTCTTTCAATAGATCCTGAACCACCATGGACTACACAATCACGGAGCCATGTCATTTAAAAAGCGGCTAGCACATCCTTTTTCGACAGTTTGAACTCGGCCTGCCTGAAGAAATGATAGATCAGGAAGTTTCCCTCGGGATCATCACTATCTTCGGTGTCCACAGCCTCGTGATCTGCCATCAATTGTTCTATCTCAGATTTCGTCGAGGGCTTGCGAGTCGAGAAAGAGACTGGCCGTCTCCTTCTTCTCGGATGAAGATGTAGTTGGTCCAGGCTCTCGTATGGGGCAGGGACCCCTCAGTCTGATCCTTCTTCGTAACCTGATGACAAATGAAGAGGTGACAGAGTAATTCTTTGTACACCTCTATCATCTCGGAGTTCTCTCTCTCCAAATCCAGCCCCACCCGGAGTGAAGAAAGTACATGTGTGATAGTTGTACAACTCGACCAATGAGATAAACATAGGTCAGTTAATATTTATGCCATATTGGGTGGCTCTAACGGCATAAAAAAGGCCAGTTGCTTTTAGGGTGGTCTCGTAAGTCGAAAGCACCCATCCAGTAAGGTCGCTCCAGAATGGGACAGAGTATCTCCAACCTTCCATCTGTAGCTTCCCTCCCGGATACAACTCTTTTTTTGACAACATCAGGTTGGAGAGAGTCTCAGCAGCGTAAGGGTAAAGATCAGTCGGGACATTATTTATTATGGCCCCAGGATGCAGTCCCCTTGTGGAGTAGGACGTGGAGCCCTTGGCACACTTGAAAGTGTCCTTCTTCCGGTCACCAGAGTTGAATTGGATCCTGCCAGAAACGACCCCATGCAGTTCAGGGGCCAGGTCCCATTTTATTTGCCTCCGCACAGCTAGATCAGTAAATGCTGACAAAGGGTATTGGCGCTTCATCGATGGTAACCATATCCTTTGGTTATTTAACCTAACCAACATAGGGTCTTCTAGACATCGTCTCGTCGTCCTCAAATCCCAGGCTGTCACCAAACAAGAAGTACTGTCTCTTAAAGCTCCGCGCCCCTCCGAGTGTGAACTTCTCATCATTTATCATCTGCTTCAAGAACATTTTGTCCAGCTCAAGCATAGCGATCACCCGCACCGAAGGATGGTCATGGCTGATCTTCACCTGAGCTTTTGTGACCATTGCGGTGACAAGGCTTGAATCCAGTGCATGGCGGGCAGAGCCAAGAGGAATCCCACCAAGAGTCGGGACAACCGTGTCAACTGCGAAAACATAAGAAAAAGTCAGACTTAGAATCTACAAAAAAAGAGCTAATTACTGAGAAATTATATGCGCCCTGATGTTATGCGCCCAAAGAGCCTCTAGGCGCATAAGCACAAGTTCTGTTCTGTGTGGGCGTATAAAAACAAAGTTTCGTGTGTGGGCACATAAGCACATGGTCTGTGTGGGCGCATAACACGAAGTATGTGGGCGCATGACACAACCAAGTGCCTAGGCACATAACACAACAGAGTGCGTGGGCGCATATATTTGTGAGCGCATAAGACCGCTCACAAAAGAAGTGTTTTACTTTGGGCGCATATCGATGGTTATGCGCCCAAGCAGAGAAAAGTCCGAGCGTCACAAATTTACGTGCGAGACTTCATTTTTTGAGACATCATCTCACCCAGGATAGGGTTCTGAACCAAACGAGACGCTGCCAAAGGAGGAGAACTAGCTGCTGCAGCCTTATTTCCCTTCGCAGACTTCTTGGGAGTCGAAGCAGCCTTGGGAGACATGATTGCTCGAAAGAGAGTAAAGGAAAAAACTTTTTGAAAATTCTGAGGAATAATAAGAAATAATGAGCTTTCTCTCTCTTCAAGGCCTATTTATAGGCATGAACGGAGAGCTATGCGCCTACATGGCCTATGCGCGCACATGGTCTATGCGTCCACACGATCTATGCACCTGTGCAGAGACAGTCTTTTACAGATTATGTGCCTGCTATTTGCTGATGCAGACTACGCATAAAGAGCGAACCTTTTCAAATTCTGTTCCAAAACAGGCTTATCGCTTCAGATTTTCAAGAAAGATCTCAACAGCCACATTTTGACAGCCTAGCAGACACCTATGCGCCCAAAGAGGTCATTCCTATCCTGCGCCCATGAAGCTGGTGGAGACAGTTTTTTTCCATGCTTCTTTTAAAGTATTCCGACACTCGTTCGAGTCTCAAAAACTTTGAAGGAGGTCTTGTAGAACAATAAAAAATATAAGACAAAAGAAGCTATGCGCCCACACAACCAAAAGGGGGCTATGCACCCACATAACCAAAGGAAGTCTATGCGCCCATATGGTCGGAGAGGGGCTATGCGCCCATATGATCGAAGAGGGTCTATACGCCCATATTGTTTTCATGCAGATCAAACATGCACCCAAGTGTGGGCGCATAAAATCACTCCCACACTATGCGCCCAAGGCAGCAGATCCCTACGACTCAGTCAACCTCCACGATCAATCGTGCACCGAAGCATGCGGCCATGTCAGTCTCCACGAACAATCGTGCACCGAAGCATACAGCCACGTCAACTCTACGTCAACCCCACGATCATCTAGTGTCCATGCACCTACACCCTATGCGCCCACAGTGAAATCAGTGCATTTTCCACCTGTGGGCGCATAACAGTCGTTTCAGTGCCAAACGACTATAAATAGAGGGCGTCCCCCTCTACAAAGATAGACAGAACGAAAAGCATTTCAAGAGCCAAATTGCTGCCCTTCTTGCCAGTGAGCCGAGAGTTAGCAATTTTCTTAGGTTTTCTCCCACTTTTGTAATCGGAGTGTCAACGGAGTAAAGGAGTAACTGTCGCTCGATTTCTATCGTCCGATTCCCAGAATTCTTTTTATACTCGGGGGTCCTCAGCGCAAGATCTTTTAGGCGTACTCAATTTGTGGTGCCTTGCGCCAATAAGAAAAGACAGCATTTGTTCTTCTTTTTTATGTGTGTCCACATAGATCAAGGTGGCACAAAAAAATGAGGAAATATGCACACCGAGGTGCACGCATGTGATGACCCACACCTGCTTTTTGGGATACGAGTGCGTGTCCAAGCCAGCCTACGCCGCAGTATCGATGGTAGAATACTGTCTAGCCACAATGCTCAAAATCATAAATAATGCTCATTCACAATAACTAAATTAAATTACAATATTCAAAGATTTTTATTTGATACAAGGTAAAATATCTCACAATTTATAAAGAACAACTGAATAAATACTCAACTATCTAACTAGTCTCTAGGTTTGGCCTGCAAGTACACCCGTCTCCCCAATGCTAAGCGTAGTCGCAGCTAACCTTCAAAATATTGGTTTCCAATAAGGAATGGAACGAGTACAATTCATTGAGTGCAGTTCTAATATATAATAACGATTATAATACAGAGGTTAGCCATAAAATACATGATGAGAGGACATGGTAATATAATGAACAAGAGACAGGAAAATATATGTAAATATGTAAAGGGTGGAACGAGGAACATAACTATCTAAGTGTGTTGAAGTACCCCTTTCGATGTGTGATCGGTCTGGGACACTACACCGCGAGGTCTACGAGGTCTACTTGCATGAAAATAAACAATGTCTACGAGGTCTACTTACAAAAAATAAACAATGTCTATGAGGTCTACTTGCAGAAAATAAATAATGTCTACAAGGTCTACTTGCAGAAAATAAATAATGTCTACGGTCAGATCACACATCTATTTGGTACTTCTCCTTTCCGACACGACAAGTTAGAAATACGACAAGATATGATGAAATGTGGTATCCATGTGACGAGCGTGTCAATAATCAAGTATAAGACTAACAATAAACTATATTAATTAACAATATGGAAAACAAACAACAAATATACTCGCCTGGGGGTCTTTTGCTGGTGAAATCGATAATACCAACCACTCGGTGTGCCACACAAAATCAAACTCACACAACAGTCTCTAGATGCTGAAACAGACATCACCAATATGTTTGGTATAAAAATATATCTAAAAATGCTTGTCCAAAAGTCCAATTCTAGACACATGAGCAAAATCGTAATTTTGGGTCAAAATAATGTCCGTCGTTGGACCCGTTTTACATCAAAAAGTATGCCACTATCTACGGTCTCTAAAGTCATCAAACTATATGTCTACTGTTGGCCCATTGGTCATGGTCAAATCTAATTTTAATAATTGATCAAACTCTGTCTTGATATACGGAACAACTCAGATGTTTACTCAAGACGTTTTGGACGCTGATCAAGATTGAATATCTACTCAGTTCAAGACCGAAGCTATGTTTGCCACTCGAGACTGTATTTCTTTATACAATGTAATTTTTATTTTTATTGAGTCTAGGAATATATTGTACACCAAGTCGTACTGGCAAATAGGCTATCCAAAATTGTTTTAAAAAATGACCTATGTTTTGAAAAACATCTTTTATTTACAAAAGCTTATGAAGGATTTCAAAAAGCCCCAAAAATATTTTCTTAAAATATTTCTGACCAACCCTGACAGAGTTCGGCCAGAGTTCGGCCAGAGTTCGGCCAAGGTGAATGTTATGTGAACGATGGTTTTTGAACTTGGTCTCCCTTCAGTTACGGATTGTTACATAGAATTCTGTCCGAATTCTGCCAGAGTTCATCTTTAGAAAAATTATAAGTAGAGAGGAATTCTGATCATTTAAAATGACTCATTCACTTTCATCTCTTCTCTTCTAAAACTTACGTTTCTTCCAAAGAGTTTTCTAAAAAGCTTTCATTTTCAAATCCTAAGCCAGTTACAATTCTCTAGTCAATTTGCCGGTACGGTACGGTCTAGAAGATTTTAGAGAAATTGTAATCAGATGCTTGATTGAAGAAAGACTCTTCAAAACTGAAGTTGGTCGAGTTCTTCGTATCAAAGCTCGCGTCTGTAGAAGTTGCAATGACTTTGTATAAAAACTTGCGAGATTTTCCAATAGTGGATTCAACTGGAAGCTAGAGTTCTTCCGACTGGACTAGTCCTCAAAAGAGGGAAACTAGTATAAATTGGTGTGTTTGCGTTTGCCTTCTAATCTCTTTTCTTTACAGTTATTACTTTGTGATTATTGATATTATTTTTGTGATCTAACTGCTAACAAGTTTTTAATTAACAATATTCTGCTGCCTACTCTATTCTCCTCCTCTAGAGTATTCTGCTTTACGACTTTGTTCCTACAATTGGTATCAGAACGGATTATACAGGTAAAGCAAGATAAAACTGCAGTTATATTTAATTTTATATAGATCACAGCATTACACATGGCAACTATAAAATTCGCAAGTAAAGGCCAAGCCACAAATAGACCTCCACTGTTTGACGGCACAAACTACACTTATTAGAAAATACGGATGAGTTTCTTCTTAAAATCTCTTGATTTTGACTTATGGTCTATAGTTATTGATGGCTACAAAAAACCTCCTCGTATTACTGTTGAGGGAGTTTTAGTTGAAAATCCCATGATAAATATACTGAGGATGAAAAGAAAAAGGCCAGTCTTGATGCACGTGCTATTAATGCTCTATTTTGTGCTTTAGAAAGAACTAAATTTAACAGGGTGTCGACTTTCACAAAATCAAATGAAGTGTGGAAACTTTTCGAAGTAACCCACGAAGGAACAACACAAGTCAAGGAGTCAAAGATCAGCAGACTTACTCAAGAGTACGAGGCGTTCAAGATAAAGCCAAATGAATCCGTCACTCAGATGTTTACGAGATTCCTGGATATTATAAATCCTTTATCTTTATTAGGCAAGGAATACAGTAAGCATGAGAAGATTCACAAACTTCTACGAGCTCTCATAAAGAACTGGATTCCAAAGGCTACAACAATTATTGGAGGAAACGAACTCTCAACAATGTCTCTGGAAACACTCATGGATAAGCTACTCACTCACGAGTTGGAACTTCAAGACTTTGAAGATGCTACACCAAAGGAGAAGTCAGAGAAGTCGATCGCTTTCAAGGCTCAAAATAGAAGAACTGTCGAAGATGATTCTAACGACAGCGACTCTGACTTTGAAGATCAAGCTCTTCTAGTAAGAAAATTCAAGAAGTTCATGAGATTCAACAGAAGAACAAAGGACAGCAACAACAACAACAACGAGGAAGATCCTATTTGCTATGGATGTAAAAAAAAAATGACATATAAAGAAAGATTGTCCAATAACATCATCATCAACAAGAAAAAGCAGCAAATATGACAAAGGCTACCTGAAGAGATCTACATCAAGGAAGTACGCTAATACAAGCATATGGCATAAAAGCGAAGCCAGCGACTCAGAAGACAAACAATCAGATGAAGCTGCAAATGTATGCTTGATGGCTTGCGATCAGGTAATCACTAATCCTCTGTTTGATCCTCATGATGATTTCACCTTTGAGCAATTAGGAGAGGCTTTCAGTGACCTGTTAAATGACTATAGGAAACTGCATAGTAAATATGAAACCTCTAAGAAGGTACTTAAAGAGTACAAAGGTAAGATAGAAAGACTTACCGACCAACTAGCTGATGTTAGAAATAATGATTCTTCTATTGAGTCTAGTGAGCTTTCCTCTATTAAGCTGTTGTTACACGAGACTATCAAGTTATCCGAAGAAAAAGACCAAACTATCATCCAGCTAAATAAAGACCTATATAAGGAGAGAAAGAATCTCCAGTGTGCACAAGTCAAAATGGAAATACTTACATCTGACTATACTAGATTATATGACTCCTCCAAAAAGTTGGAAATTAGTTTAGGAAAACGGCCTGAAGTTGCTGCTTCATATTCTAACACGTGTTAATTACCGAATCATCGGAACACACCCAAGACAAACACTATCAGACGAAACCATACCAAACCTATGCCCATGAAGACTAATAGGCATGCATTTTTCTATACTAAAAAACCAAAACCTACCAATCATGCACCTCACACAACTTTCAATACTCAACATGCAAAATGTTATTATTGTGGCCTCATTGGTCATATATCCTCTGCATGTAGAATCAAAAAATTAGTAGATTTAAATGTTTATGCATGGATACCAAAGACTAACATGTCAGGACCCTACAAGAAATGGGTACCAAGAGTTTCATCTGCAAACTATTTTGTAGGTGGAACGTCCTTTACATGCTAGAAGCAAATGGATCCTCGACAACGGTTGCTCACGGCACATGACCGGTGATGCATCATTATTCGTAATACTGTCGAAGAAGAATAAAGAAGGATACGTCTCCTTCGGTAACAATTTAAGAGGGTACATAATCAGTATCGGTGACATTGGTAAGGTTCCATATCCTGTGATTAAAGATGTCTGTCTAATTACTGAGTTAAAATATAATCTGCTCAGCATAAGCCATTTAGCTGATCACGGTTATGGCATTAACTTCGTCAAAGACAAATATACTATAGTTGATAGCTCAACTGGTAGTACTATCTTTGAAGGTATCAGGGAAGACAACATATATGTTTTCTATCTGTTAGAAGATGCTAACAAAGTAGGTAGATGCTTGATGGCTAAGGGCATTGAGAGTCAACTATGGCATATGAGACTCGGTCATGCAAACATGGACACAATTTCAAAACTATCTACAAATAAGTTGGTACGTGGCTTACCGGATATATCTTTCAAGAAGGATACGGTATGTAGCAAATTTGAAAAGAACAAAGCTACCCGATCCGTCTTTAAATCCAAGGACGCTATAAGTACCACTAGACCTCTATAATTGTTGCATATGGACTTATTTGGACCTAGTAGAATTGCTAGTCTAGGTGGTAAGTTATATGCATTTGTCATTATAGATGATTTCTCTAGATACACATGGGTATATTTTCTTGTACGCAAGAACGATGCTTTGTCAAAATTTGTCACCTTTTGCAAGAAAGTACAGAATGAAAAAAGTTTCATGATTACTCGCATTCGTAGTGATCATGACGGCAAATTTGAGAATGCAGAGTTCAAGCAATTCTGTGACACACACGGTTATTTGTATGAGTTTTCCTGCCCTAGGACTCCACAACAAAATAGAGTTGTGGAACGTAAGAACATGACGTTATCTGAAATGGCTAGAGTAATGTTGAACCAGTTTAGTCTTCTTAGATACTTTTGGGCTGAAGCTGTCAATACAATGTGCTATATTTTTAACAGGGTTCTGATTCGACCTATATCGAAGAAGACTCCCTATGAGTTATGGTTTGATAGAACACCCACTGTTTCATACTTCAAGATATTTGGTTGTAAATGTTTTATTCTTAATACTAAAGAGAACCTGAGTAAATTTGATGAAAAGGCCGATGAAGGTATCTTTTTAGGTTATGCGGCAAAGAGCAAAGGGTACAAAGTCTTCAATAAGAGAACCATGATCATTGAAGAATCAATTAATGTCAAGTTTGATGAACTAAAATAGCATTTAGATGATGACGATAATGAAGACGTGATTACACCAAGTACAGCTACTGTAAAACCTTCCCACAAAGATGCAGAATCTTCACACCAAGTACCAGCTGAGTCTTCAAGCAAAGAAGCCGGAACAAGCAATCCTGAGGATACGCCAAAAGAAATGAGATTCTTGGCAGATCATCCAAAGGACATAGTAATTGGTGAGATTACCAAGGTTGTAAGTACTCGTTCCTCTAATAAAGATATAGCTTCTTGTGTTGCTTTTATTTCACAGCTTGAACCCAAAAATATTGAAGAAGCATGTAGTGATAATTTTTGGTTAGATGCTATGTAAGAGGAATTAAACCAATTTGAACGGAATCAAGTTTGGGAACTTGTTCCCAAGCCCATTGATCATCAGATCATTGGTACCCGTTGGGTATTCCGAAACAAACTGAATGTAAATGGTTTAGTGACTCATAATTGTTTGCCATTGATTGTAAAAGTACAGAAAAATTATATAGAAGGACTGGACTTAGACTCACAATACAAACTCGCTTGTACAAAGAAAGCCTAGGGACGAAAACCTAGGTACAACAATCTAAGTACGATTGTTTATTTTTGATTCTGGGGGGTGACGGTAGAGGCTCGAGAAAGCGACGGCCGCTCTGCCTTACTCCTTGGACGATCAGATGTAGCCTTGGCTACGGTAAAGAACTGCTCTCGAGATGGGAAGACTCTTCTGTGCGCGCCTTTGTCTCTCTGTGTGTGTCCAGCCGGATGGAAAGGATCTCTCTTGCAAGGGAATGGCACCTTGCTATATTTTTTTTGCCTTGAATTCTCCAGTCGTCTCCAGTCTGTTTGCAAGGGAATGGCACCTTGCTATTTACAGAGGTGGGGGTGTGATCATTAGGGTTTGAAATGATTCCCCTCTTGAAAAATCGGCGGCCAATCATCTGGACCATTCATCTTGATTGTATTACATCTGGGCAGTTAATTCTTGATTGCGCCAAATCCGTATGGGCAATTAATGCTGATTGTGTAAAATCTGTATGGGCAATCAATGTTGATCGTCATGAATCTTGGGAAGCTCGAATCTTCTGCCACGTGTCTAATCCATGTGATTGCCATAAATCTGTTTTGATTTGGGTAATTATGATGATTGTACTAAATCAGGTTGTTAGGATTTATTGATAACTCTTGATTGATTTAGTGCCACGTGGGAAACTGATCTTCTGCCACGTGTCATAATTGCGAGCCACAGCCGTATGAGGGTAGCTTCTTAGGTTTTGGACTACATGAAGGTGGCAGCCGCATAGGTGAAGTCTCTGAAATTTGAGCTGCATGGGGGTGGTTTTCAATTGAGCCGCATAGGACTTGCCACGTGTCAAGGCTGCATGGGCATGAGCCGCATGGAGATGATCCTCATGATCTGAGCCGCATGAGAACAGCGGCCGCATAGGGTGACTGTTCATAATTTGAGCCGCATGACAAGGGTCTTCACGCTCCGAGCCGCATGCGAGCATCAGCCGCATGGGATGGTGGCGGCCGCATAGGGGGCTTCGTAGTCGGTGGATTGTGCCAGCTGCAGAGGAGATTTTCTTCGTTTTCCGAGAAATATGCCGTCATATCGAAGTTCATCATTTCAGCTTTTGTGTCAGAGTTATAACTTTATGTCAGAGCATTTAATGGGAGCAGTCACTTCATGGCCAGCTGTAAAGCTGCATAGGGTCACGTGATTCTCGCCTGAGCCGCATGAGGCTATTGAAGGGTTTCTGAGCCGCATGAGGCTCTGATGAATTCCTGAGCCGCATGAGGCTCCTTCTGCTTTAAGCCGCATGGGCTTCTTCTATTTTGAGCCACATGGGCTTCTTCTGTTCTCTTCCATGCTTCTACAAGACCCCCTTCAAAGTTTTCAATTTGAAAAATTGGAATAATTTGAATAAGAAGCAAGGCTATATGAGCTCCGCTGGCCGCATAGGATGTTCTTGGCCGCATGGCTTGTCTGGCCGCATAAACTCTCTAGCCGCATGAACTGCTCTGGCCGCATGCTGTTCTCTCTG
This sequence comes from Iris pallida, assembly GCA_029216955.1. Classification (NCBI taxonomy): domain Eukaryota; kingdom Viridiplantae; phylum Streptophyta; class Magnoliopsida; order Asparagales; family Iridaceae; genus Iris; species Iris pallida. Next base: position 631,974 of record JANAVB010038820.1, read on the forward strand.
CCACGTAGGCGACATTAATTGCTCTTGATTCGTTATGATTTGTAGCCGTCTTTAGGAGGGAATCCCAAGAGTCAGTTCATTAAATATTGGGATTTTGTGCTTTGATGAATCTTCTTTATGAGAGAGGGGGCAAAATTCGAGGAGTCGGTTTTGCCTGCAGCACACGACCCAAAGCGATTTATTGGTCCACGTGCCCCCTCTATGTCAGCCTATAAATAGGGTGCTGTTAGGATAAAGAGACTTCTTTGCCTCCTTTGTCTTCCTCTTCTCTTGCCCTAAGCTGTTATTCTCCTTTCTCCGCCGATCATCATCGACAATGGCCCCGAAAGCTTCCAAAGCTTCGAAAGCTTCGAAAGCTTCCAAGGCCCCTGCTGCAGCAAAAGGCAAGAAGACGGCGGCTCCCTCGCCGATTGTAGCGCCTCCAGTCCATCCTGACGTCCACCCTCCTATCCAGGGTAAGGACTATGTGGAAGATCGAATACTTCACACCCTAAAACAATGACTCTGTTGCATGTTTTTTATGCACAAGCCTTCTTATGTTTGAGCCGCATGAGATCGTCTGAGTTGCATAAATGCCTTGAGAACTGAACTGCATGAAGCCCCTCTGAACAGAATCGCATGAGTTCCTAATGGACTGAATCCGCATAGCGTTCCATGAATCAGAACCGCATATGAACCTACCTAAACAGAGCTGTATGAGGCCTCGTCGAGCTGCATGAACTTTGTGAAGATACCCTGCCGTATAAAGACTCATCTAAACGGAGCCGTATGTGCTCTATAGAAATCGTGCCGCATAAGGATATGTTTAATCAGAGTCGCATGAGGGCTCGTCAAGCCGCATGAACTTTGTAAAAAACCCCGTGCCGCATAAAGACTCATCTAATCAAAGCCGCATGTGCTCTGTAGACATCGAGCCTCATAAGAACTCGTTCAATCAGAGTCGCATGAACTCTGAATTTCTGGCCATCTCCTGACTTTGTTTCTTTTGTCTCTTTTCAGTAAATCTGCCAGTCAATGCTGCAGGAGAACCCCTGGTGGGTCAGGCCCAATTTGCCATAGGAGTTCGGCTTGACCATCTAGTCCGGCAGGTAGTGGAGTAACTGCCTCAGAACGAGGCTGAGGAGAGGCTGAATCTTATCAAGAACCAGCCCTTTCGCTTTCTCTGTGCCATGCTGAACTCAGGGAAATTGGAAGGAAAGTACCTGAAGCCGGCGTTCTTCTTCGGGGACGCTCTGACTGTGAAGAACTCTCGGGTATTGGATATATCTGAGAATTGAAATTTTATTTCTGTTGGGAGGGCGATCCACATCCCCCAGATGGAACGTCATTTCCCTTTGGCGTGGTTTAATATGGTACCGGTAGACAGGAGGATACAGGAATCCTTGACCCCGAGCCGGTCGGGCATAATCGTGGGTAACATGCACTACAATAAGCACATTAGATCAGCGTACGCGGGCAGGAAACCGGTCAGCTGCCACGTGATGGGGCTAGCCCCGGGTGCCTTTTTAAATGCGCAAGGTCCCAATTTCTCATTCTCTCAAGCCGACACTTTCCTGAATCAACTTGCTCAGAAAGGGTCTTATCCCATTGGTCGGCTCTCGCTTTTGAACTGGATACGCCCCATCCCTTCATGGGCCAATTTGGCCGGGTGGATTTTGCGAGAATATGGGACTTTCCTGCATGAGGTTGATCTCTACCACGCCATCCGGGGCACATGTCACGGACTGCCCATCAACAAGGAGTTGTTTATGGCTCTCTTGGAGATGTATAACCGGCGGACGGGGACTTTCTTCGCGCCTGGAGGAGAGATTAGTCTTGCTCTTCATGAGATGCACGCAGTCTCTAGGCTGCCCTGGGTCAATGAAGTGTTTGAAGTATATACTCCAACGAACGAGGAGTTCGAAGATTTGGAGCAACGACATCCGGGTTTCGTTGCTGTCTATCAGGAGTTACTGTGTCACCATAGTTATTGTCAGCAGACGACCAAGAAGGATAGTAGCTCGGAGGGGAACCTCCCGTATACCAGGGCTTGGCTCTTCCACCTTTTTCAGCAAGGTGCCTCAGGCCGGGTTACTTTCCAGAATCCTCTGACCCGAGAGCAAGTACATGATCTGGTGTTAACTGCCAAGAAATCGAGGGCCTTGAGCGACACGTTTGGGAGTCAAACCGATTCTCTTGATTATTTTTATCAGGATACTCAGCCGCAGTCGGAGAAGGCAATCCTGGCAGGGTTCCTGATGGTATGGCTACGAAATTGTGTGGTCTCCAGAGGAGTTGGTTCCAATTAGAGGATCAGCCAAAATTTTATCCTTCCTGCCGTGAAGCTGTCCTTCGGGGTCAGACTGGCCCTTCTCCCGGCCATGGTGTGCAGTATACACCGTGGCCTCCATACTTTTTCGTCCAAGATTATTGCACGCGACACGGCGATGAACTTTGAGCGAATCGAGTTGCCCTACCACTATTTGATGGGGTGGCTATTAATGCATTGCCGGTCTTTGATGAGACCTGGCCCAGAAGATGGTGTAACTGACGACGATGCTTTTATCTTCCAGTACCGCCAGATGTCCTGGGAGTACAACTCTATGCCCGCCTGTCGGAGGGCGCTGGCGAGGGTGGATGGATATAACTTCTTCGTGTCTGTTCCCCATTTTTCTGCTGAGGAGGTGGGAAGTGTACATGTTGACGGTGCCGGGCCTTCTCTCCTCTTACCTGGGAGGATGCTTCTTTAGTTGCGTAACATCCGCCCCTCGCACTTAGTATATCGCAACCGCAATACCATTTACCTGGAACCTTACTTGCCCAGCTGGTTTTTCCGCCAGTTTGGGTATAGCCAGCTGTTCCTAGAGAGTTCCAGCTCTTGCCTGGGCTTTGAAGGCAGCGTTCTGGATGGCATCAGGGCCTGGCTTTACTATAATATTTCTCATACCCGTACTAGTTTCTCGGTCCCCGACGCTGAGACGCAAGGAGAGATTTTGTATTTAGCGGCTCTCTACCACGTCACCGCGAGCAGGTTTCATGTTAACTTTGACCCGCGTACCAGTTTTATAGTTGGTACCGACTTGGCAGAGAAGCCTCAGGGGTCGAAAACGAGGAAGCAGAGGGCAAACGCGGTTCCCGTGCCGGATTCGGAGTCCACCACCGCGGATGAAGAAGATGGCGAGCAAGATGTCGATGATTCTCTCCCACCTCTAGACGAGGTGGTGGCGGACCAACCGCCCATTGCGTTTGATGAAGTGGTGGCGGATCAGCAGCCTGATGTTCCTGGTCCTTCGCGTAAGCGAAGCATGAGTGAGTCGGCTGATATCGGCATGACTTATTCCATAAAATGGGCTGCTGTCAGATCCCGTCGGTTACTTATCGAGAATGTTGACGCTATTTTTAAGGTGACTTGAATTATAACTATCTTCTCCTTCTTCTTTCCGTATTTTAGCCTAATCGTTTTCCTTTGCTCTTGTAGGCATCGGAGGAGTCGGTTTCTCGAGAACCGGCCGCTGAGGTTGATCCGGCCCTGACCACTTTGGTCAGTGACATGTGTACCGCTATTATTTCTGTCGGGGTTCTTCTGGAGGCGGCCGAGAAGTCTCACGTTGCTGAGGGCTCAACCCATGGTGACGGGGGCTCCACTGCACCTATCCTTGAGACAGTTGAACTTCAGCAGGGTGATGCTGAACCAGTTGTATCCCTTTCCGGAGTGGCTGGGGCAGAAGAACCAGCTGAACTCAACTTGGAGGTCGCTGGTGAGGGTACCGTTGCAGCTGCGAGCGAACCTCAGCCTCCATAATCCTTCCTTGGTAAGATAAGCCAAATTTTGACTAATGAGGAGGCCTATTCGCTCTATTATCCCATCCTTCGGGTTACATTGATTGATGGTTGCTCTGGACATACAGGTCCTGCCCTTTCAGTGCCGATGACGGACATTGTTAAGGTAGGCTCTGCTAGCGGGGATTTGGTGGAAGGGAGCGTGCCCCCTCCTCTTCTGATTTATCTTGTGGGGCCTCCCATCGGATCGAGTTCGGGAGGTCATATGGCGGCACAACCTGGACAGGGGGCAATGGTCCCTGCATCTTTTTCTGCTCGTATGACTTTGGGGGTTGACCTCTCGGCTTTACCGAGTATCCAGGTTGTTCGGGCCGCGAAGGAAGAATTGGCCGCTGTTCAAGCGTCCTTTCGCTCCGAATTTATTTCCCTTGTGGCCGGGGTGACAAGTTCTGCTGCGTCTACACTGCCAGCCACACTCCCTTTGACACTGTCCTCTACGGAAGTTCTGGATGAGGCGTCGCAGGATGTGGTTGATAGTTTCTACCGCCACTTGCAGAGAGGAGTAGAAGCTGCTGTGGAGCGGGGAACCCCTTTCGCCTTGGCCCGGCAATGCGCCCAAGGCCAAATTAACATTCTTAAAACCCTCCCCGGCGGGACAGGGATAGCTGCGCTTCTGGAGCCCAAACTGGTGGAGGCTGATCAGCTTGTGGCCCAGTTTCAAGTGCTGCGACAAGCTGATCTGTCCGCAACAATTGATCAGGAGCGGGGGTTCCTCACCACCGCCTTGGAGAAGATAAGGCTCGTGCGGGATACATCTAAGCCGGTTATAATAAAGGACCTCGGCGACCTGTCTCTCTTGTACGACCAGCTGAGCCACCGGAGCGAGGTTTGCAGGGCTCGGGAAGCAGCTGCCTCCCAGGGAGTGATTGATACAAGGGAGCAAATTCTTGAACTTCAGAAGAAGCTGGCCTTCTTGGAGTCTGAGCTTGAAGCTTCTCGTACGGACAAAGAGCTGATTATTCAGGATGCCGAAAGGATTTCCAGAGCTTCCGCTAATCTGGAACGTGCTCTGAAGAAGTTTGAGGAGGGCTGGCGGGCTCATGCGCACCTGGAAGATACGGCGCTGCTGAATTAGGAAGCCGAGGGCCGGGCTAAACAGAGGTTTGAGCGGTCGGCTACCCTGTTGAGGGACCGTCTCACGGCATTATGTATTGCTGAACAATAGTCGGCTTTTTTCTTCTTTTGTTTATGCTTTTTTTCTTTCTCTTTTCATCTTGTAATAGGGACAAAGTTCCAGATAATGTAGTACCTTGGATTCTGAATAAATGAGTACATCTCTACTCATCCTTCATTTCTGGTATTTGTCGTGTTTGTGGCATTTTGTCCAACTGGGGGACTATTTGTGGACCTGTTACCCTGGGCATACCTTAGTTTTAGGTACGGGCAACAAGTTTGAGAGGGATACCTAGAACAACTTTGCGATTTATGGAAGTTCTTGGTATTGAAAGAATGCCAGGGAGCAGCTGGGCTCCCAAGACATGATAAGAAAAGAGTGGCATGTACTAGGAATTTTAGTACAACATTTGTGGTCGACTGCGGACATTTGTCGTCAACAGAGGACATTAGTGGTCAACAGAGGACATTTGTGGTCGTCGGAAGACATTTGTGGACCTATTATCTTCGGCGTACCTTGGGTTTTTTTTGGTACAGATAATAAGTCGAGAGAGAACCAACATACTTACTCAGAGGTAATGAAGACATGGCAAATATGAGGGTTTCTTCGATGGAGCCTTCCCACTCAGAGGTAATGAGGACATGGCAGGAGTGGGCTCCATGAAAGGAATATAGAACAACTCAGAGGTAATGAGGACATGGAGGTTCTATGTGAGGGGCGGTTTGTTTTTGATGGAAGGGAAACAACTCAGAGGTAACATCGACGTGGTTATTTCGGAAATTTGTGGATCTGTTACCCTTTTTGTGCACTGAAAGTGCGGGTATTAGATCATAAGGAGGAGGCTCTTTTAGGAGAAAAGTTCAGAGGTATGATCATACATGACTTATTACCTAGGAGAGGCAATATAGATTTATCTGTAGTAACCAGAGTATAAGTTTAGCGGTACCTGCGGGTACATAACTCGATAATCTGGGAGAGTTGGAGTCGGCATGTGAGTTCAGTGGTACGAAAGAGTACATGACTCATGATTCTGGAAGATTTGTAGTAGGGATACGAGTTCAGCGGTACGAGATAGTACATGACTCGTCATTCTGAAAGATTTGTAGTAGGAATGTGAGTTCAGCGGTACGAGAGAGTACATGACTCGTCATCTTGGAGGATTTGTAGTCGGGATGTGAGTTCAGCGGTACCAGCGGGTACGTGACTCATTACCCTGGAGGATGTCGTTTCAGACGTAATACTTCTTTAGGAACTTGCCGTTGATGGGCAACATGAGCAAGTCTCCATTTTATTTTGCGAGGCGGTAAGCTCCATTGGAAAATACAGCATCAATGATGAATGGGCATTCCCACTTTGGCTGGAACTTGCAGGCGGTTTTGTGAGTCATAACCATCGGCCTCCGAACCGCCAGAACGAGGTCGCCCACTTGGAATGTTCTGATTTTAACTTTCTTGTTGAAGGATCCGGAGATACGTGCCTGGTATAGCTCAATTCGTTGTTGAGCTAGTAGGCGCTTCTCATCTAGGGCCTCCAATTCTTGTAGTCTGCGATGGTGATTATTATCCGTCGTCAATCTGTATGTGAGAGCCACGCAGAGTGAGGGGATTTGAGTCTCCAGCGGGAGAACTGCCTCACTCCCGTATACTAGAGAGAATGGTGTGTTCCCAGTGGCCGTCCGTACTGTAGTACGGTATGCCCACAAGCATTCGCCAAGCTTCTCATTCCAATCGCGCTTGTTTGATGACACGAACTTCTTAAGAAGCTTGATGATTGTTTTGTTGAATGCTTCAGCCAGACCATTAGCCGCTGGGTTGTATGGTGTTGAAGCAATATTCTGGATGCGGTGTTTGTCGCAGAACCGATAGAAGGCGTGGCTTGCGAACTGCGGACCATTATCATGGATGATCCTTCGGGGCAGTACAAAGCGGTAGATGATGTGATGCTTGAGGAAGCTGATCACGTTTGAAGTCTTTACTTCTGCAAGCGGAACAGCCTTCGCCCATTTGGAGAAGTAATCTGTGATTACGAGTATGAAGCGATGTCCTCGGGACGAAGGCGGAGTTATCGGGCCGATGATGTCCATTCCCCACGCTTCGAAGGGCTAGGATGCCACTGTCGGGTGTAAAAACTCGAATGGCTGGTGGATGAAATCTGCGTGGACTTGAAAAGCTTTGCATTTTCGTGCATAGTCTATTGCGTCTGCAACCATTGTGGGCCAGTAGTAACCCATTCGACGAAGGCGATCTTGTAGTTTCGGGCCAGGCTGATGGGCCCCACAGATGCCATCGTGAGCTTCACGCACGGCTTCTTTGGCTTCTGTATTTGACAGGCATTAAAGCAGTAATCCATCGTATGATCGCCGATATAGCATTTTTGTCTCTGTATCATAGAAGAATCTGAGGGAACGTCTTCTAATAGAAGTGGCTTCCTTCGGATCCCCCGGCAGGATGTCGTAGACTACGAAGTCAATGAACGGTTGTCTCCAGTCTGGTACTTCGTCGTCTATCAGAGCGGAGTAACTCTCGGCACACTGCATATTATTCCTGGGACAGACCAACTCACGGCCTTTGATGTCAACCAGATGATGAACATGATTCAGAACTGCTAAGGAAGCGGCAAGGCCTACTAGGGCATCGGCTTCAATGTTCTGAATCCTGGGAACGTGTTCTATGAAGAACCCCTCCAGGGACGAGATGATGTCGATCGCTATTTGGTGGTAGGGGATCATGTCCTCGTGGCGAACCTCGTATGAACCCCGAATCTGATTGACGATTAACTGAGAATCGCCGTATGCTTCAAGTTGTTCTACCCCCAGCTCTTTTGCAAGTCGGAGGCCCATGACCAAAGTATTGTATTCGGCCACATTGTTTGAACAGGGCTCCGTAAGGGAATAAGCTCGATTGATCACCAACCCGGTGGGAAAAATTAGCACTATTCCGACTCCAGCGACGATGTTACCCTTGGACCCAGTTCTAGAAGCGCCGTCAAAGAACATTCGCCATATGGTACCATAGGAGGCCATATTTGAATTAGCGACCTCGTCTGGAATCTCTTCGTTTATTCGAGTTAACTCCGAACCTGGATGAGCTGCTAAAAAGTCTGCCAGAGCTTGACCTTTAACAGCCTTTTGCGGAACGAAGATCATGTGGTAGGGAGACAAAAAAATTGCCCAGGTAGCGAGACGAGAGCTGAGTGCACCTGGCTTGGTCATGAGGACCCTGAGGGGGTTGACCCATGATATGACATGGATGGTTTGTCCCATGACGTAGTGTCGCGTCTTCTGAATGGCGAAAACCAGAGCAAGGCATTCTTTCTCTACGGCAGTGTATCGATGCTCCGGCCCTATCATCATTCGGCTGAGATAATATATGGCTTGTTCGTGGCCTGCCTCGTTGTTTTGTGCTAGCAGAGCACCGAGAGAATGTTCCATCGCTCGTACATAGAGCAAGAATGGTCTTCCAGCAATCGGGGCTACCAGAACTGGAGGGTTCATCAGATATTCTTTGATGCTGTCGAAGGCGCACTGGCATTCTTCATCCTAAATAAATGAGACGCCCTTTTTCATGAGGTGAGTGAATGGCTGACATCGTCCAGAGAGGTTGGAGATAAACCTCCTGATGTAGGCTAGCCTCCCTTGAAGGCCTCGGAGTTCACGGAGATTTCTCGGGGGACCCATCTCCATGATTGTCTTCGTCTTCTCAGGGTCTACGTGGATACCCTGGGAGGTAATAATGAAACCTAAGAACTTCCCGCTGGATATGCCCAAGAAGGATTTCATGGGGTTCATTTTCAAATTGTGCGTTCGTATCAGATCGAACACTGTCCTTAGATCATGCAGATAATCTTCCTTAGAGCGGCTTTTGACGGCGATGTCGTCAACGTAGCATTCTACTGTTTTGCGCAAGTGGTCTCTAAAGATGATGCTCATAGCTCTTGATATATGACGTCAGCGTTCTTTAAACCAAAAGGCATGACTGTGTAGCAGTATGTGCCGATCGGTGTTCGGAATGATGTGTGCTTCTCGTCGTCGGAAGATATCTTGATCTGGTTGTACCCCGAGAAGCCATCCATGAATGACATACGTTCAAAGCCGCAGGTGTTATCGATCATGATGTCTGTGATAGGGAGGGAGAACTCATCCTTAGGACAAGCCTCATTCAGATTGCGAAAGTCGATGCAGATTCGAATCTTTCCACTCTTCTTGAGGACTGGAACTATGTTGGCGACCCAGTCAGGATGCTGTTCCTCACGGATGAAGCCGCTAGCTATCAGTTTGTTTACCTTGGCTTCAATAGCATTCATGACGTCAGGACAGAACCGACATTGCTGTTGCTTGACTTATTTTGCGTCTGGACGGATATTGAGTTTATGAAGTGCAATCTCGGGGTTTAGTCCCGATATATCTTCGTAGCTCCCGGCGAACACGTTGATATATTCTGTGACGAGTTGTAGTAGTGATTCTCGCTCTTCGTCGGTAAGATTCTTACTGACGAAGATGGGCTTTGGAGAGGATTCATCACCTAGATTGACTTGTACAACCTCATCTGCGGTGGGAGGCTCTCTTTGTTCGAACCGCTTCTTCCACTGCGCATCTAGTTGTTGTGCCCACGGCTCTAACTCAAGAAGTTCAGGAATGTCTTCATCTTCTTTGTAGGCGTCGGCAAATGCCATATTGACGGACCAGACTTGCCTGAGCATATCCCCGATGCTGATATCTGAATCGAAAGTAGGTGATCCGGTTGAGTGTGAGTGCCAGTCGCATTCTTCGTCTGAGCTCTCAGGTGTTGTCGCGGGTGTGACATAATCTAGCCCACATCTGGTTTTATTGTAGTAGTCTCGTGGTTTCCCAGCCGGGACCGGCGATCGTAAGGGTAATCGTCGTCCAGTGCCGTAGTTCAAGCCTGGTGTAGTTTCCAGATCATACCCTTGTTTTTGCATGAGGTACTTGGATTGGGGACTATACAGATAAAGGGGCAATCTCCCGGTGTTGGGTTCGAGCTCAACTTTTTCTATCTTGAAGGGCCGTGGATCATTCTTTCGGTCAAAGATGATTGAGTGATCCCCTCCCTTGATTATGCGGTAAGCGTCTTCCACTGGAGCAAGTTGGTTTGCGGTATAGACATTTGTCACTTATGTGTGCAGGTGAGCGTCTATACCGTGTTCTGTAGCATACATTGTACGAAGCTTATTAAGCTCGAGGTAATTCAAAGATAGCCCTTAATTGATGAAATAAGGTATCTTTTCCAGTGGGATTACATCGTCTGCGGATGGAACATCAGTGTAAGCAGCCACATACATGGCCAGCTGTGACTCTTCTTCAGCCACCCCCTGTGTAAATGCAGACTGAGAGGATAACTTGGGCAACTTGATTATCAGGGGCTCCATGGGTGGAGCAGAACGTGGAGTTGTTGGCATACTAGCTACCCCCAGTTTGGTGTTCGGTGCTGGGCAGGGAGTTGTTGGCTGGCTAGCAGTCCCTGGCTTAGTGCTCGGTTGCCGACCCATTCTGGGAAGACAAATTGTCATCGGTTTGACAGAGGGATTGAGCTCCTCTGCTTATGGCCGGCTAGCTTTAGACAGCCTGATTGTCAGTGGCTTTGTCGTAGGTCTTGGCGCTTGGCCAGACTTTGGCAGTCGGATTATCATCTGTTCCTCCTGTGCAGAGAGGCTAACTGCGTCCTTACGCAGAGTGGCTGTAAGGGGCACAGTTATGCCAGGCTTGCGGGCTTGGAGGTGGATCGTCAGAGGTTCTTCTGATCCAGATGCTGCTTCGGTTTGAGCTTGAGTGTCTCCTTCGGCGAGATGCTTCTTCGACTTCTCATACAAGCACGAGTCTGAGTAATTGGACTCGACCCCTTTGAAGGGATCGATGTCGACAAATTCTGTTCTCACGAAGTCGTACTTATCGACGTATTTGAAGCACTGGTGCAATGTGGAGGGCACGATCATATAATCGTGTATCCAGGGGCACCCCAGGAGAATATTGTAGGAGGTGTCCGCATCTATGACATAACAGGTTACTTCTGACTGAAGGTCGTCGATTTGGCACTTTAGGTGAATCTTTCCGATCGGGTAGCTCCTGCCCGAATTGAAACCGCTGATGGCGGTGCTTGTCGGTGTCAGGCAATGCATCGGGATGTACAGATGGTGTAGTAGGCTCTTCGGGATGATGCTTATGGAGGACCCGAGGTCAATATACATCCGATCGACCTTGATATCGCCAATGTACCCAGTATAATACAGAGGGTGATCGTGCAGGTTAGTTTTGATAAGCATATCCTGCGGAGTGAAGACAATGTTTGGCATCGACCCTGTGCAAGCGCTGTCCTGGAGGTCCGCCGGCGAGTCCTCCCCAGTGAGATTGGACTGAGCCAGGTATGCGTCGACATTCTGGAGTGCTTCGCTTAGTGCGACGCGGACATCCTTGGAGAGTCTAAGGAGCTCATATAGCGACAATTTAGCCAGTGTGTTAGCCAATTGTGCCAGGATGTCAAAGTTGTACGGCATCTCTAGCCCATGAGGCGTCTCTTTTCGGAGTGGTTTGTCGAAGCGAGTCTCCTTCGGCCTAGGCTTATCGGTCGTTGAAGGCTACGGAGGTCCTGGAACATCAGCAGCTGTCGGCTGTTGATCTTCAGTCGAGTTACCCGGTGGAGGTTGGGTTTGTGTGCCAGAGCGGGTAACAACAGCAGCAGCTTCTCCGACCTCTGTCGAGATCGTGCGACATGATTTGACTTTCCCATTCTTCTTTTTGCTGGTGGAGGAAGACGCAGACTGAGTCACCTCAGGTACCAAGTCCGGATGGACCCACATGATCTCCCCTCGTGATGTGGTAAGGGGCACTACACCAGCAGCTTGGTCTCGGGGAGGGGGAAGGTTTTCGACCTCCATCCTTACTCGGAGGACAGGTACTACTCCGTCTTGAGTCCTTGTCGGAGGGAAGTTGCCGAATTGTACTGACACTATGTTGGCTGCTACGGTTACCTCTTCGAAATCAATGGCCAGGGCCTTAGAATCGATGAGATGTTGGATGTATCACTTCAGCTGATAGCAGTCTTGTGTAGCATGGTGAACATAGCGATGGTAATGGCAGTACTTGGGGCTCTCCATATCTGCAGGACGAGGCTCACGCCTGGGAGGAGGGAGCTAAATTCGTCCTCCTTGGATGAGCATATCTAAGATGGGTTTAACATGGCCATCCTCGAAGGAGTAGGTCATCTGAGGCTACTGCTTTTCCGCCGATGTTGATTCGGGCTTTGGGGCTGTGTCGGTCACCATAGCCTGCTTGCCCTTGTTGTCTCGGTTGCTGGAGGAATTACCACCGTTGTTGTTGTTGACGTTAGGGCGTTTGCCCCTGTCTTCACCTTTCGAGATGTACAATCCCAGTTGGCGGGCTTTTTTTACCTTGTCTTCTGCGCTAGTGGCACTGATGATGAACGTCTTCCAATCCTTGAATGGACTTTCGCCCATCCAGAGGCTGATTGTGGGAAGCAGTCTCTTTTGAAAAATTTCAATCAAGAAGGAATCAGGGTTGCCAGAGGGCAGCTTCATCGCGGTTTGACGAAACCGCTCGATATAATTTCTTGTTAGCTCTTTTTCTTCCTGAACAACGTCCATGAGAGTGGACATTGTCACGTCTTGTCCTACTTCATAGAACCTCTCTAGGAATATACGTTTGAAGCCGGTGAAGGAGTAGATGCAATTGTCCGGCAAGTTGCGGTACCAGTCGAAGGCGACCCCTTCCGAAGCTCCGATGAACAACCGCGTAAGGCTGGCGTCGTCATGAGGCAGATGGTCGGTTGTGACTTTGAAGTAGGTGATGTATCTGCTTGCAGATGTCTTGCCATCATATGGATTGATGTGGAACGGTTTATATTTTGGTGGGAAGGGAACATCTCTCCACGCAGCGGGATACGGTTGTCGTATCCTAAGGTCTTGGCAGTTTTTTCGGGCATGGAACATGGCCCGGAGCCCCTGGACCTCTCTTCTTGCCTCCCTGGCCTCGTCTGCAGCAGTAGGAGCTGATATTTCAGGAGGACTATCGTCGGGGTTTGGTGCAGCTGAGTTCGAGTCCGCATTGACCGCGAGACCCAAGCTTGTTTGGCCAGGCGTTCTTCCTTGCAGAGTTGGAAGGGCTGCTTCTCGTCCACAGACTTGACCAAAGCATGTAGTATGGCCTCCAGAGTATCGATGCATTGGCGATCACTGGAACCTTCTTGGTTGCTGTCTGTCATGAACACCGTCCTCACATAAGGAGAGATAGAAGGAACGGTAGAGGACGTGCCCTCTGAGTCATACCCTTGTATAGAGAAGTCGTCCGAGTATGTGGGAATGCCCTCCTCTGGTTCTGACTCAGAAAGAGTGGTACCCCCAGCTTCAGAGCTCGCCTCGTCTTGGGAATTATGGACGTCCTCGGGGACGTCGGGATCTGCTGCATCCGTTGGGTGAACCATTTCACCCGGACTATCTTCTTGGAACACCGGGTTATTGTGGATATTTGGAGGAATGCTACCCCCAGCTCCAGTGTCTCCCATAGATGTGGACGAATCTCCCAGTGCGGCAGATTTCATCTTTGAGCGGGTACCTTGGTAAACTCCTCCTGCAACGGCGGTAGACAGCCGTTTAGAAGAAATTTTTTTGGTTACGTCGGTTGAATTTTCGGGCTGGAGATATTTGTTTTCTTCCCTCTGCCAGGAATCTTCAGAGCAGAATTGCAAGAGGCGACGAGAAGCACCTCGTCTTCTGAGATTGGGTGTTGCAGCCTTTGGAAGACGGACCGTCGGTCTTTCTGTGCTGCTGCCTTGTTGCAGCAGCAGTTGACTATGACTTGGGTGCATTGATGTCCTTGACAGGACTCTTTGCACGTCAAATCTTCGTATTTTTCCTTGCGCTTGTAAAGAATCACGTTGCGCGGGTCACCTGCTTTGTGGGCTGATGAGTGCATTGGCCTCCTGCCTGCTCCCTGATGTGGGGGTGGCGTGAGTACTCGCCCCTGATCCTTGTTAGGAGATTCTTGATAACTATCCCGTTCGTTGGCCGCCGGGGGCTGGACACGGGTAGTTTTGTACAACTTCCCATCAGGGGCCCGAGTAATATTCATCGGGATGCACTGGTAGTCAGAAGTAGGGACAGCCGACTGGGCTCGTCGAGCCTGCGCTTCCCGAGACTTTTTTCTTCTAGCACCCGAGAGTGCATAGTAGGAAGAGTCCAAGATGGTCACAACAGAGTCTGACATATGCTCAAGAGAGCCTTCGTGGTCAGGACCGTATGAGAGACGGTCAAAGACTGACCGCGAGCCGCATGGAGTAGATAGTATGCGGCTAGGATCGGTGGCCATACAGGCTGTCTGCATGCGGCTATCCTTTGTGGCCGCATGAGCTTTCTGTATGCGGCTAGAAGTCGTGGCCATGCAGGTTGTCTGCATGCGGCTAACTCTTGTGGCCGTATGGGTTTTCTCCATGCGGTTGACAGTTGTGGCCGTATGAGCTTTCCCCATGCGGTTGGCGCCCTTATGCGGCTTGGATTGCACAGAGTTCCTCTTTGCCCCTGCAAGTCCAGCATCATAGTATTTTCTTCTGCCGGACTTGGGGACAGCAGAGTCCTCTGTGGTCTGGAGTGGGGCCACAAGCGAGACTTCTCCGCTGTCTCGGGCAACAGAGAGTACTTCTTCGAGAGCTTGGGGAGGAGCAAATGATTTGGGTCTCCACTCCCTGCGGGCCTTCTTTGTGCGGGCTCGCCGCTGGACCGGGCCAGCGCTCCCGTCGGAGAGCATTTCTTCAAACGCCTGTTGGTCGAATCGGGCGACCAGCATTTGTTGAGTGGAGCCAAGTTTGGCTGCGTCTGATTGCGTCACCAACTCCTCAGCCATGGAGAAGTTAGTCCCCAGCAGAGTCACCATCGTGTTTGCCATTGATTGTAAAAGTACAGAACTATTATATAGGAGGACTGGACTTAGACTCACAATACAAACTCGCTCGTACAAAGAAAGCCTAGGGACGAAAATCTAGGTACAGCAGTCTAAGTACGATTGTTTATTTTTGATTCTGGGGGGTGACGGTAGAGGCTCTGAAAAGCGACGGCCGCTCTGCCTTACTCCTTGGACGATCAGACGTAGACTTGGCTCCGGTGAAGAACTGCTCTCGAGATGGGAAGACTCTTCTGTGCGCGCATTTGTCTCTCTGTGTGTGTCCAGCCGGGTGGAGAGGATCTCTCTTGCAAGGGAATGACACCTTGTTATATTTTTTTGTCTTGAATTCTCCAGTCGTCTCCAGTCTGTTTACAAGGGAATGGCACCTTGCTATTTATAGAGGTGGGGGTGTGATCATTAGGGTTTGCAATGATTCCCCCCTTGAAAAATTGACGGCCAATCATCTGGACCATTCATCTTGATTGCATTACATCTGGGCAGTTAATTCTTGATTGCGCCAAATCCGTATGGGTAATTAATGCTGATTGTGTAAAATCTGTATGGGCAATCAATGTTGATCGTCATGAATCTTGGAAAGCTCGGATCTCCTGCCACGTGTCTAATCCATGTGATTGCCATAAATATGTTTTGATTTGGGTAATTATGATGATTGCACTAAATCAGGTTGTTGGGATTTGTTGATAACTCTTGATTGATTTAGTGCCACGTGGGAAACTGATCTTCTGCCACGTGTCATAATTACGAGCCACAGCCGCATGAGGGTAGCTTCTTAGGTTTTGGACTACATGAAGGTGGCAGCCACATAGGTGAAGTCTCTGAAATCTGAGCCGCATGGGAGTGGTTTTTAATTGAGCCGCATAGGACTTGCCACGTGTCAAGGCTGCATAGGCATGAGCCGTATGAAGATGATCATCATGATCCGAGCCGCATGAGAACAGCGGCCGCATAGGGTGACTGTTCATAATTTGAGCCGCATGACAAGGGTCTTCACGCTCCGAGCCGCATGCGAGCATCAGCCGCATGGGATGGTGGCGGCCACATAGGGGGCTTCGTAGTCGTTGGATTGTGCCAGCTGCAGAGGAGATTTTCTCCGTTTCTCGAGAAATATGCCGTCATATCGAAGTTCATCATTTCAGCTTTTGTGTCAGAGTTATAACTTTATGTCAGAGCATTTAATGGGAGCAGTCACTTCATGGCCAGCTGTAAAGCTGCATAGGGTCACGTGATTCCCACCTGAGCGGTATGAGGCTATTGAAGGTAGGGGTGAGCAAAACTCGGTTTAAAACCGAAAACCGATCCGAACCGAACCGAACCGAAATAAGGTTTCGGTTCGGTTTTTTTTTAAACGGTTCGGTTGTCGGTTTAGAGGTTCGGTTTTTTTGGATTTTCGGTTCGGTTTTCGGTTTTTGGGTTCGGTTTTCGAACCGAACCGAAAACCGAACTTTAAAACCGGTTTATATATATATATATATATATATATATATATATATATATATATAAATATATATATATATATATAAAACCGAAAAACCGATGAACCGAACCGAACCAATTCGGTTCGGTTCAGGTTCGGTTCTGAACCAATTCGGTTCGGTTCGGTTTTGAGTTCGGTTTTAATTTTTTCGGTTCAGTTCGGACCGAACCGAACCGATGCTCACCCCTAATTGAAGGGTTTCTGAGCCGCATGAGGCTCTGATGAATTCCTGAGCCGTATGAGGCTCCTTCTACTTTAAGCCGCATGAGCTTCTTCTATTTTGAGCCGCATGGGCTTCTTCTGTTCTCTTCCATGCTTCTACAGTAATAAGGCTCGACTCATAGCTCAAGGATACAATCAAGAAGAAGGTGTCGACTACGATGAGACTTATGTCCTAGTTGCGAGATTAGAATCCATTCGCATGTTATGTGCATTTGCATGTTTTTATAATTTTAAGTTATTTCAAATGGATGTTAAAAGCTTATGTTTGAATGGTTTTATAAAAGAAGAAGTTTATGTAGCTCAACCTCCAGGTTTTACTGATTTCAAAAATCCTGATTATGTTTTCAAGTTGAAGAAAGCCTTATACGGTTTGAAACAAGCCCCTCGTGCTTGGTACGATTGTCTAAGCTCTTTTCTACTTGACAACGATTTTTCAAAAGGAAAGGTTAACACTACACTGTTTATAAAATCTTTGAATAACAATCTTCTTTTGATTCAAATCTATGTAGATGATATTATTTTTGGATCCACTGATGAATCTCTTTGTCAAGAATTTTTAAAGTGTATGCAGAATGAGTTTGAGATGAGCATGATGGGAGAGCTGAAATTCATTCTCGGACTGCAAATCAAACAAACCAACAATGGGATGTTCATAAATCAAGCGAAGTACACAAAAGATTTATTAAAGAAGTTCGACCTGGAAGCAGTCAAACCACTTAGCACTCCAATGGCGACTTCAACCAAGCTTGATATTGATGAACAAGGCAAACCCGTCGACATACGTAAGTATCGAGGTATGATCGGTAGCTTACTGTACTTAACTGCTAGTCGACCAGACATTATGTTTAGTGTTTGATTGTGTGCACGTTTTTAAGCCAATCCTAAGGAATCACAACTGTGCGCAGTTAAGCGTATCTTCCGATACCTTAAAGGCACTTCTTCTGTCGGCTTATGGTATCCTAAAACCATGTCATTTGACCTAACCGGTTATTCTGATGCTGATTTTGCCAGATGTAAAGTAGATAAAAAAAGTACCAGCAGCACATGTCATTTTCTAGGAAAAGCCCAAGTCTCTTGGTTTAGCAAGAAGCAAAATTCTGTCGTATTATCAACAACTGAGGCTAAGTATATCGCCGCAGGACATTGTTGTGCACAAATTTTGTGGATGAAGTAAACTTTAGAAGACTTTGGATTACACTACACACACATACCCATTTTCTGTGATAACACTAGTTCTATTAATTTGACTAAGAATCTAGTATGTCACTCTCGTACTAAGCATATCGAGATTTGACATCATTTTCTTGGAGATCATCAACAAAATGGAGATATAGACCTTGTATACATAGACACACAGAATCAATTGGCTGACATATTCACAAAATCTTTAGCAGAAGATCGTTTCAATTATTTACGTCGAGAATTAGAAATTTTAGATGTCAATAATATTAATTAATTTTGTTTTATTAATTAATTTATTCAATACTCAATAACTGTTTTCGAGACAAGCCTACAAAGAGTCTGTCTGTCACCACGACTACGGTCGAAGCGAAGCGGTACTTAATTGTTCCCCGGTGAACTCCCGTTAGCTGGGACAGTACTCCTACAGCTAATTTAAAACATATACTGAGTAAAGAAAATTAATTTATAAAATAATATTAATTATATTATTTGAAGTTTAAAATTACTAAACTTTGAATTAAATATTTGAAATGAGAAAGGATATGGCCCACAAAATATTTTTAACCCAGGAGAACCCTATGCGAACTCGGTCCGAGTTCGGTCCGAATTCGGCCAGAGTGCTGTTGGTGCTGTACGTTTTTAAGTCAGAACCCGAGGCATTCTCCTTTTCATCTCTTCCAAACTATTTCATCACAGCAGCAGCAGCAGCCGAAGAACCCCCAAACCTTAGCTTTTCTCCACTCCCTTTCTTCCAATCTATGTGGAGAGTTCCATCCAAAATTTGGATTCGTGCGGAGAATTGCGTCCTCTACAACATACTTGATTCTCGGAAGGTATAACTCCTTCTCTTCTCTACTTTCAAATTCTTAGGGTTAGTTAGTTTTGGAAAAGAATGCCTAAGGGATTCAATCCTTTCAAGAGGAAGAAGACTAATGCCAGTAAAGAGGCATCGTCTTCTGATCCGAACATAGATTCCCTCTTTTTTTCGGTCCAATCAGGTGACGGCGTGTCGGATGAGTTTTACTTCAAAACTCATGACCAAGCTTTGCTTTGGTATGTCGACTTTGCTATGCGTACTATATGCACAGGCGCTACGATTAAATAGACTATATTTCTAGATCACCGTCCTTTCTTTGAGGCATTAGGGTTACACCATCTCGCTACCCTACAATTCCCTATAGCTACTAATGACCTTAGACTATTCTATTGTAACTTCGTGTTAGACACTTTTACTGTAAGAACTCGTGTTGGCGGGATCGATATCGAGTTCGATGATATAATGCTAGCAAAAATCCTTGGTATTCCAAACGAAGTTGCCCCGCTCGATGACATCACCGACTTCGACTTTCCCGAGGGTACGACTCTTGTTAGTTTCAAGAATAAGCTTTGTGCGCCAGCACGTGCTCGTCCTGGAAAGTTTAAGGCCAATAACTTGAACTTGTTTAACTACGAGTTACATCGCATCATCTATTCCACTCTTCTTTCCAAATCTACTTCAAAAGATGATGTCACTGCACTAGAACTCTCTGTCCTCTATCTCATTCTTAAGGGGATTCCTTTTTCTGCCCCTAAGACTATCATCCAGATGATGGGTAGATGTCGCAGAAGAGAATGCAATCTCTCTTATGCGATGCTTATCCCTCGCATCTTTCAGCATTTTGATATCGACTTATCCACTTGCGCCCTGGATCCTGAGCCCAAGTTTCTCAAGCTTTCTCGTCGTAGCATTGCCACTGCTCCTCCACCTCCTACACCTGCTTCTACTGCACCTGTTCCTCCTCAGACTTACCCTATGACTTTTGAGGGTATTCATCAGCACCTCTCGGATATGCAGACTTTCTTTGTTGACACTTCCAGGGAACGTGAGTTCTGTGACGTGACTCGGTTCCAGGCTATTTCCAACTCATTTGTCGATCTCCGATTTGCTCAGACGGGTCATTCTGCTAGCTCTCTTCCTAGAGAACCTTCTGTATCTGGTTACTGTATTGAGGATGAGGCGGTCCACTCTCTGTTCCAGCCAGGGAACGCTTACGATTGGTATCGTACTTCTGGTGCTACTCTACATACCTCTGGAGCTGGTCCATCCGGACACGGTGGACATGCTGGCACTGCAGATGATGATGATGACGATGAGGATGATATGTGATTTTTCGTACTTTTGAGAATGATGTTATTGTCTTTGTTTACTTGGAAATGCTCCGACATTCCAAGCTAGTATCAGTACTCTTATTTTTCTATTGTGACTTTTTTTGTCTGATGGACATGTTATATATTTTTTTCAGCATATTTTATTCAGTTTAGCATTTCTCATAGCATTATCTTTTATTATACTTCTATATAAACTGCCTGTGAATTTTTTCTTCTGCTTATCACATTTTTTTTACTGTCTGTGATATTTATACCATGCATGTGATAATTTTTTTATATATAAATATTTTTGTGTTTCTTCACTGATTGTTACTTATGCATATATTGCGGGGGAGCTTTATCTTCTGCAATTATTTTGCTAAGTGACAATGGAGAAGAAATAAGATCTAACATCTTCGATCTGTAAGAATACAGGATATGAACAATCTAAAGGAATATTTTTTTTTGGTACATTATATCGGTACAATTTTGTTTTGATAAAGACCAAAGATGTTATATCGGTCAAGGTTTGTCAATTATCAAAATAGAAGAGATTGTTGGCCCATTGGTCATGGTCAAGTGATTTTAATAATTGATCAAACTCTATTTCGATATACGGAACAACTCAGATGTTTACTCAAGACGTTTTGGACACTGATCAAGATTGGATATCTACTCAGTTCAAGACCGAAGCTATGTTTGCCACTCGAGACTGTATTTCTTTATGCAATATAATTTTTATTTTTATTGAGTCTAGGAATACATTGTACACCAAGTCGTACTGGCAAATAGGCTATCCAAAATCGTTTTAAAAAATGACCTATGTTTTTAAAAACATCTTTTATTTACAAAAGCTTCTGAAGGAAGTCCCAAAAATATTTTCTTAAAATATTCCTGACCAACCCTGACAGAATTCGGCCAGAGTTCGGCCAAGGTGAACGTTGGTTTTTGAACTTGGTCTCCCTTCAGTTGCGGATTGTTACATAGTATTCTGTCCGAATTCTGCCAGAGTTCTGTCTTTAGAAAAACTATAAATAGAGAGAAATTCTGATCATTTAAAATGACTAATTCACTTTCATCTCTTCTCTTCTAAAGTTTACGTTTCTTCCAAAGAGTTTTCTAAAAAGCTTTTATTTTTAATCCCAAGCCAGATACAATTCTCAAGTCAATTTGCCGGTACGGTGAGGTCTAGAAGATTTCAGAGAAATTGTAATCAGAGGCTTGATTGAAGAAAGACTCTTCAAAACTGAAGTTGGTCAAGTTCTTCGTATCAAAGCTCGCGTCTGTAGAAGTTGCAAGGACTTCGTATGAAAACTTGCGAGATTTTCCAATAGTGGATTCAACTGGAAGCTAGAGTTCTTTCGACTGGACTAGTCCTCACAAGAGGAAAGCCAGTATAAATCGCTGTGTTTGCGTTTGCCTTCTGATCTCTTTTCTTTATAGTTATTACTTTGTGATTATTTTTATTATTTTTGTGATCTAACTTCTAACAAGTTTTTAATTAGCAATATTCTGCTGCCTACTCTATTCACCCTCCCTCTAGGGTATTCTGCTTTACGACTTCGTTCCTACATCTACGTGTCCGATTTGACGAGACAAACCCAACCGTATGTCCAAAGTTGGATTCCGGTGGACCGTGCACAAATTTGCAAGTTGGATTGGATTACAGGCTCGCCAAAAGGGCGTACAAATAGAAGTAGGGCGAAGAGCAATGACACAATATGTGCGTCATGGTAGAAAAATATGGGTACGTATATTTTTCGACAAACCCATTACAGTAAGACCTACGGAAACACGTATGGGTTCAGGGAAGGGATCTCCCGAATATTGGGTATCCGTTGTTAAACTAGGTCGAATACTTTATGAAATGGGCGGAGGTCGACCTTCTCAGAATCGGACCAAACTTGGCATATAGGACGAAAAAATGACCGGTCTTGATGGCGTAAGTTTTTTCTCCAGACGACGAACGTGCACGAAGTTATGAGCTAGTTTACAAATGGGCCGATACGGGGTATCTCGACGGATACACCTCGATTTTGTCACGCACACACAGCGAAATCGAGTTCCATTAAATCCCACACGTCGACAACATCCATATGCGTCTTTCGATGGTTATTGAATCCCACACGTCGACAACATCCATATGCATCTTTCGATGGTTATGTGTTACAACCACATCTTCCGGTTCTTTAGGGCGCACGCCGTATCAGAATATTTTTCACTAAATTTTAGTTTTAAAAGTATGTTTTTTCCCAAACTTTGATGTCAAAAATCTTTACACATATTTATTGAAATCAAGAAACTACAAAAGGATTTTAATCACCTACAGGTTGTCTACAAATCTATTCAAATGGATTTTTGAACCTATCGTTGGTTAGGCTAAAAATTGCCTTCCAAAACTGCGTGCTGGACAATTTTGTCTCTGTCATGTTTCTCGAAAAAATAGAGTTTTTGTCTCAATTTTGTCTCGATTTCTATTCTAATCTGAATCGATTCAATACAAAATAATTAGATGGGTTCTTAGATGGTTATATAGGCTCTCCAAAGGATTTTACGGATCAAAGTTTGGTCGAGTATTCACGAAAAAATTGAGGGTTTAAAGTGTACCTTCGCGGCGACTGTCGCTGCTGCTCTATGCGCTCTGTTCCGCACGTTTCTGCGCCTGGCCGACGCTTCCATGGCCGATGGCCACCGCAGGGGTGGCCGTGGGAGGACGGGCAGCTGGTTTTGCATTTCGTTTAGGGTTTGTAGATGGACTTCCCTCTCGCTCTCTCTCTCTCTCTCTCTCTCTCTCTCTCGTTCTATCAATATATATTGCATTACTGCTATAGAACCTAGCTACTTTGGGGGGTTACAAACAAAGGCTCGGGTTTTCGCCTGTACTGTTCCGCAAGGAACAGTACCCCCTTTTCTTTTCTTTGTTTTTTCTTTATTAACACACACACACACACACACTCTCATATATATATATATATATATATATATATATATATATATATATATATATATATATATATATTTTTTTTTTTTTTTTTCTTTTTCTTTATTAACACACACACACACACTCTCATATATATATATATATATATATATATATATATATATATATATATATATATATATATATATATATATATATATATATATATATAACCAAAAAAAATATAACACTAATAAAAAAATCTAATTTAACTTATAAAATTTCCAAGATCACCAAAAATATTTCAAAAAGCCTTTTAACAAAAAATATGTATTATATACATACTAGCTACTTATATTGTAGCAATATCTTGCTACCATCAATAATAGCAAAAATCATTAAGATTTGAATTCAAGCATTTTTATTAATTAAGAAAATACTAGAAATTAAAATAATAAAAGCTTCCTAACTATTCTAAAAATAATACAAATATTGTCTAAAATATTTAGTACATAAGCTTTTATAAATTCATCTATGCATACATATATTGTAGCACTAAACTTGCTACCCAAAATTTCCAGTATAAAAAAAAGATTTATTTTCAATAACTTAAAAATATAGTAAACTATATAACAAAATATAACAATAAAACATTTAAAATATAGGGCTTTTACAACGCATCCCAATATGCACGAGGAACAAGAAAACACACACATCGAAGGTGCGCTACCCGAGACAGCACACTGCACAAGGCAACACGCTAGTCAAAGCTACACGCAACCCAATGCACGTAGAACGAGGGGCTCGCTCCCGAGGAGCCCACATCCCGAGGCTGGCGCTATTCCTGAGGCGCGGTGGCCGGAGGGTAGAAGGAAAATAGGGAGGCGGTCGGGATCCCTCTGCGGCGGCGCCAAGTCACGACAGTGCTCACGCCGGGGACAAAGATGACGAGGATGGTGGTGCTGATGGTAGTCGCAGTGGAGGAGGCCGAACTGGAGGTCGGGGGGTCGACAGAGAAATGAGAGGGGGAGAAATGGAGATGGTGGTGGCGGCCATGGAGGTGGCGATGATGGCGGTGGTGGCAGACATGGCGTAAGGGGTGGAGATAGGGGCGGCCACGGAGGAGGTGATGGTGGAAATAGTGGTGTTGGATGCGGTAGTGGCAGCCATGGCGGGGGCGATGGTTACAGTAGAGATGGGGGCAGCCACGGTGGTGCTGGGCCGGAGACGAGTGGGAGAGGAGGACGAGCTCGAGAGAGGGAGGCAGGGAGGTGGAGAGAGCAAGGAGAGAGGGAGCTTGTCACGACCCGCTCCCGAATAATCGGACACGAGTCGGACACGCCCAGCCTTCATTGTTAGACACAATGAAGTAAGCTGTACCAAAAGCTAGGAAAATCTAACCAGATAATTAAGACAAGTAAAAATTACAGCATCTATAACGTATCCCGGAAAGATCACCATAATCCACAAATCCAGATATCCTAAGTTACCAGAATCAACAGGAATGAAAAGTGCTATGAACTCTAAAGTCAATATCTAAAAGTAAAAATAAGTAGTCTAAACCTGAAGCCTCAAGCTAAGTCTCATCCTGCTCAGCTAATATCCTGGGCTCTGGCCCATAGAGTAGAACAATATCCTGCAAGCACCTGCAACATATCCTAGTCAGGAGCGGAGCTAAGTATATCCAAGGAAATGAACATGAACATCATGGTATGAACAAGAAACAAGAAATATATATAAAGAACGAGAAATGAGACAAGACATGAAACTGAGCAGAAAATACTGAAAGTAAAACAAGGAAGACGATAAGAGTCCTGAACATGAAATACAACCTGAACATGAAATACAACCTGAACATAAAATACAACCTGAACATGAAATACAACCTGAATCCTGAAATGTGCAAGATTGAAATACATCTAGATTGTGTGATCGGCTTGGGTAGATGCAATGAACCTGAAATTGTACGGCTTTGGTCCCGCGTGCACGATGCGGGGCCTAAGCTATTCACATGAATAGTAACAGGGTTTGATCACATATCTATAGTATTTCCCCTCCCAGACACAAGTAATCCATGAAACATGAAACCAGACAATACCGTGATATATTGTGTCAACAAGGAGATACAAAAATGAATATACAAGACATGAAAAATGAACAAGTCCGAGGAGTATACTTGCCTTGCTCTGGATGATCGAGAATATAAGGAAGATCTGTGAGTCCACTTGATAATGGGTACAGGTTGGTTAAGTTCTAAACAAAATTATTTTATACTCTACAAACTAACCATAGGTTATATGATATTACTAATTATTAAGGTAGAATATCCGTAAAAGCAAATAGATAATTTAGCTAAATATAATCTAGTCATAGTATTAGATATTTCTAAAATTAATTTAGAATTATAATCATTAGTTTAGAAATATAGTTAGCAATAAAATAATACTAATGAGGTTTATAATTTGTTCAAAACAAGTTTTTTTATATATAGAAGAATCGATACCAATGTTCAACTAAAATAATAACACCAATAATAATAACAGCCTATCCTTTACTCATTCCTACTCCTTACTAGTCCAAGTAGCTTGGCCATACATCACAGACCTGACTCTCAGGTTCACATTTACTCTAGCCCAATAATCTGTTGTAAAAAAGATTCACATGGATTCAAAACTCAATTTAAATTCCTACTGCAGCACTGCATACCAAATCACCAACTTAATCTAATTGACTGTCTTCTATCCGCTGAAGCAATATAGGCAGGCCCAGAGAGTCATATTGTAACCACTACAGGCTAAAACTTACTTTGATTTCCACGGCTACTCAACCATTACTAACTCAGAAGAAGCAGGAATATACAATTTGAAATTTAAACAAATAGTGAAAGAATTATATAAAGGAATAATTTATACAAATGATCAAATCCCAAATTAAGCTTCAACTTAAATAACTCCCAATCTTGCTATGGCCGACTCCCATCCCGAACATGATCTGGACATGATCCCAACCTTTAAAAATAGGATTGTATATAGCCATCTTCATAAACTTACTCGAGCTCAGCAACACATATTCCAGTTAAATATGGAAACCACATCTATAGCCCACACCAGTCGTTACAATAATAATTTACAAAATTATAAGGAAATCAAATCTATAACCAAACTTAACATTAGTCCAGCTATACAGATTATCCCAACCAAAATCGAAAGTTCAAAGAACATTCAAATTAAACACCCCGCCAACACTTAGACCCCGACCCAGGTACAGAATCTCCCAGTCCAACCTAAAATAGCAGTCAACACCAGAACGATCAACGCCTAAACACAACCAACGCTTGGACACGAACAACTCCAACTGGACACGAGCTACTGGACACGAATACCTAACTTCCTGCATCCGAACATAATCCTGCCCCCAATACCCCATCAATGCTAGATACAAAATGATACGTTCTTCATCGTCAAGAAAATTTAGAATGATACCTGAGGAAAATAATCTGATCTGGAACGAAGGTGCAACCTAAGAAATTGGACACAGCTTCTTCGTGTCCTGAACTGAACCGATATCAAATTATTTTGATCTGCCACCCCAATTGAATGCCGTTGACGACCATCACACATTCCAGAGTTCATCCAGTTCAAAAGAGGAAAGAATCAATCAGAATAATAACTAACCGATCATACTTGATTTCAAAGAAATTCAGAAGGATCGATTGATCTTTAAATTCAATAATAGATGCAAGCATTAATCGAGACTCACCAGTTTAGGTCGGTTGCTGAAGAAAGAGGATGGCGTCTAGCAGTGACGAACGCCAAGGAAATGCAGACACCACCGACGAAGGAGATCCGCGGCATCGCAGTCGCCGGAGAAGAAGGAATCGGCAGAGGAATTTGCTGCACGTCGTCAAGAACGATCATGCGCCGCCGAGGAGTAGCCCCGCGCACGCCCGTTCCGCTCGTTAGTCGTCGGAGATTGCTCACAGTCGTCACCGGAGAAATAGATCGACACGTCGTCGCTGTCATCGGGCTCGTCGAGATACTCCGCCACACGGGGGGGGGGGGGTCGTACGCCGCTAGAGATGGTGGTCGTGTGCCGCCGGAAAGATGGCTCCACCGCACGTCGTAGAGTGGTGGCTGACAGCCATGGTCGTCGCCTCAATATCTAGGGTTAAGGTTAGGGGCTCTGGTGGATTTGGGGGAATGGGGAGCACAAATTCGAGAGGAAGGAGACTGAGTAGTCTCTCTCCTCAGCAAAGTAAATAAAAGAAATTAAATGTTTGCACAAAACCCCCCCGCTCAACCTATCTTTCCATTAGTCCCTCCGGCCTAAGATTTTTGCATAAACCCCCTCTTCTTTTTTATTAATTGCTAAGAAGTCCAATTTTTAGTTAGAATTTGTTAGAAGATTTAAGAAAAATGGGGACCAGACTAAATTAATTTGAAAATTAGTTCCTTGTCAAAAAATCAAATCTCCCTCCAAAAGTAATCATGAAATATTTATTCAGAAAATATTTAATCAAGAATTATTATTCATTTATAAAATCACAAGAACATTAAGTTTGAAAAAAAAATGACTATTCCTTAAAATAATCACAAACTAATATTTTAAAATTTTAAATACCATAATGTCATAAAATCAGAAAAGTGGGGTTACAGAGCTCGGGGGAGGGGGCTGGAAAAAGAGTGAGGAAGAGAGAGAGAGAGGGAGAGAAAGGAGGTTGAGAGAGAAAGATGAAGGGGGTGGCGGCTGTGAGTTTGAGTGACAGGGAGAGAGAGAGAGAGTGGGTGAGGTTAGGATTAGGGTTAGATATAGGAAATGCAATAATAATAATAATAATAATAATAATAATAATAATAATAATAATAATAATAAAAATAAAAATAAAAATAAAAATAGGAACAATCCTAAAATGAAGCTAACAATATAAACTCCAATAAAATGATACCAACAGTAATTTAATAGCAACAGTAATAACCAAATGTCAGGCCTCAACAACCAAGACCAAATCAAGATCCAAAAATAATAATAAATTTAAATAGACATGAAAATTTAAAACTACCAAAATACCAAATACGGTCATATACCTATTTTTCAAAAATAAGGAGGTGACAGCGACGGCAGCTAGAGTCCTCGAGTTCGGATCTGTCGACAGGGAGCATCGGAGAAGAGGGGTGGTGACACAGTAGTCGTGGTCACGTCGGCCGCAGAGATCTACCGGGAGGCGTACGACGGATCAGGGGTGGGTCGACTTCATGGGTTCCGGTGAGGTGATAAACAAAGGTTGCGGGGAAAGGTTAGTAGGGTTCTGTTGGCGGTGGAAGTGATCGGCGGGGTCGAGTGCAGAGGAGAAGGCGGTGAAGAGTGTCGATAGGGAAGTTAGAGTCGGTGAAGGTGGTATTAGGCAGTGGTGAGGAGAGTCGAGACATGGAGGAGTGTCTGTTGCTGGAGAGGTCGCTGGCGGCTGCAAACTGGTGGTGGTGTTGGGTGAACAGAGTAGAGGGAGAGGGGAGAAGGAGAGGCATGATTGCAAGGTGGCGATGCTCACCGGAGCTCTACCAGAGCATGGCGGCGTGCGGTGGACAACGACAGAGATTGAGCCAGACAGGAGAGAGAGAGAGAGAGTGATTAGGAATTTCTTATAATAAAATATTGAAGAGTCCCCAATATTTTAATAGGAGAAAAAATAGAGTGCTATCCAAGCCAAAATGGCAATCAATGTAATTTGTAATAGATCTAGGGGTGATTAGTGAAAAGCTAACTAATCACTAACTAACTAAAAACTAATTAGTAACTAATCCACTACTTACTAACTAATTAATAATTAGGACTAACTAAATAATTAGCTATTTTCTAACCCAAAGCACATGTCCACAATCCAAGCCCAAGGCTTGGTAGGCAATGTAACGCCCCAGAACCAGAATACTGGAGAGCGGGGCGTACATAGCCCGCTACGTATAATGAAGTACAACCCACCTCACTATACGGTCACGGCTGTCTAGATACATGAGGGTTTAACTACAAGCCATCAGTCTCCTATGGTCATAAACAAGCCTATTGTCTCAATCTCAATCAAGCAATAACAGTTACAAGATGTCAGAGCACCAAATATATAATAGCAAGGCGTCCCATACATTACATATTCGGATGATCATGAAGCTAGTCGTACAAAATGTCAAGACTAGAAAGAGTTTCAGTCATACATGATCAACCCTAGGATTCGTCAATCATGTTACAGCCCGTAGGTAGACAGTAAATTAAGGTGCAATACGAGCTAACACGTGCTCGCCGGCTAAACGTCTCAAAAGAATAATTTTACAATAGTGGGAGAGCCAAAAGTAAACCCACTCGATGCCAGGATTACGCCTGGTGGTCACCATCTGGCTGGAAGGTAGGTATATCCTCCAGAGCTGCTCCGATATCTGGCCATACAAAACCATCTGGGTCAGACCCCAGAATGAGCAAGTGCCATAAATGAGGCTTCACTTAGGAACTAAAACCAGCATATCATAAATGAATAATAAAGGTGATTATAAAGATACTAATAAATAACAGGGACAACAATAATAAATTGAGTACGAGAAAACCATTCAAGTAGCCAGGTCGCAACCCTTAAACCAAACAAGGACCGGGGTTGCAACCCTTCACCTGAATAGAAACCCGTCTCAAATACTGCTGGTAAAGTAAAACATGATGAGCTTGACATAGGGTGAAATAAGACAATAAACGAAGAGAGGATAAAGAACTGCTCCGGGAGCCAGGTTACAACCCTTAAAGCAAACAAGGACCGGGGTTGTAACCCTTCGCCTGAACAGAACCTTGCCCCTGATCTTTATTGTTAAGGCAAGCATAGGTAATCATGTCATGTCACAATCTTGTAAAACATGATGAGCATGACATGGGGTACAATAGGACAATAAATGAGGAGAGGACACAGAACTGCTCCGGGAGCCAGGTTACAACCCTTAAACCAAACAAGGACCGGGATTGTAACCCTTCGCCTGAACAGAACTGGTCCCCTGATCATTATTATTAAGACAAGCATAAGCAATCATGACGATATATGATAAGATAGCCATGGAATTATTCAGATAACCAAGTTACAATCCTTAAATCAAACAAGGACCGGGGTTGTAACTCTTCATCTGAACGGAACTTGGTTTCTCATCATTTATCGGTAGGTAAGGCATAGAAAATCAGGTCATATTACAATCTCGTACAGGATCAGGACAAGACTAAGCTGGGCTAAATTTCATCCAACCAATCACGGTCAAGCTACGAGTACGGCTTGATACTTTAACTAACTAGGGTTATCACAGGCCTAGTTACTAGCAAGATGCAATGAGATTGTTCCAACAGCCACAAGCCCTGCAGACCATCCAGGTTATCCAGGTCAAATATCCATCCATGGTGGGGGCAACACTTGGCAGTGTGCTAGAAATGTGCCCTACTCATCGGCAGGCTACAAGTCCACTTGAGCGCCTAGATAACGGGATTGCCTGTAGCGGAGGAAAAATCTCTTCATGACTACTGGATTATTCTAGTTATTAGCCTTAGTCAATTTTTTCAGTAAGTACCCCTGACCGTGGTATTCAGGGATCCATATCCTAGACATGATACAACATAGTACTGATTCATTGCACAAACACAATCATCCACGGTGTCCAGGTCATTCATTATAGTCATGTCATACAAGCCGTCGCAACAGCTTTCAATAATTACCATCCTGCGTACTTGTCATATCTTGTTATGTCATATCATGTCAACTACTTACCATACCATGCCATATACAATTATTAGCCCGGTCATATCAATCAATCCGTGCTTGTCAATTCATGAAAAGTGCAAGGCATAAAAGATAAATCGGGTACAAAAGGGCTCAAGGCTCTACGTGAGTGAGCCTCTACGCTAGTGAGCCTCTACGCTAGGCCGAGGGCCTCAAATGTAAAGCGGCCCTACGCTAGTGAGCCTCTACGCTAGGCCGAGCTATACGCAAGCGTAATTATACGCGCGTAAGAATTCTACGCGAATAGAACTCTACGCGCGCGAACACCCGAGCGAGATTCTACGCACGCGAGAATCTACTCGAGCCAAGTCTACGCGAGTGGAACTCTACGCGAGAGAAATACTCGAGCAAGACTTTACGCACGCGAGAGTCTGCTCGAGCCAGAGTTTTACGCGAGCGGGAAGGCCCCGAACGTAAAATCGGATAAAACCCAGCGTAGAACGGAATACGCTGGCACGCAAATGCGTGTGCGTAAAAGGCTGAAATAACACGCTGACACGTAAAACGTGGGCGTAAAGGCTAATCACTACGCTAACACGTTAGAACATGTGCGTAAAACTTTGTCTTCTCCCCATGGCCAAGACAAGTATGCGTAAAAGCTCAGGAACTCAAGGAACTCCATCTCGGCCAAGACTTGGTGAATTTCGGCCATCCCAAAACCAAACTTGCGTAAAATCGAATTCCCTTCTACATGGAACTCTTAGTTTTCGAAAACAAGCCAGTTTAGAAGATCAAAACCAAGGGGATCAAAATACTAAAAACTTAGATCTACATGAAATGAGCCATGGAATTCGAAAATGCCAAGTACTAAAGTGATTTAGAATCTTATGAAGAAGAAAATGGAACAATAAAACTTGGATTCCTCCATGAAACAAGTTGCACTTGCCTACGGTGGGGTTCGGTATAGAAGAAGAAGAAGAAGAGCAGTAATGAGAAAATTGAATGAAGAGAAAGAAAGGTGGTTGGGGTTTAATAAATGATGGAGGGTGGTAGGTAGGGGTTTGCACTCCAACCCAAACCGAACCAAATCAAGCCGAACCCAATCGAACCCAGTGCATGCCAGAACCGTAAAATGCTGACTAGCTCATGCCAATACAGAACTCAAGGCTAGCCAATCAGGACAAGTCTAAATACAGGTCCAAAATTACGTACACGTATACCAAAATACGTAATACGAACTATGGTCGTTACAGGCAATTAGAGTAGCTAGCCTATAATTAGTTAATAATAAAATAATCCTGAAATAAAATTAACTAACTATTGGATAATAATAATTAGAATTAGAAATAAATCCACAAATAAATTTGGAAAATGATTTTATGAATTCCAAAAGTAATGACATTGATTCCAAAAATAAAATTTCAAATTTAGGAAGAAAAATTATAGCTCAAAATTTTTCAAAAATATAAATTCGAAATCTAGGTAGTTACAAATCTATCCATCTTAAAAAAATTTCGTCCTTGAAATTTAAATTAACATGATCAATATAATTAAAATCTAAATAGAATCAAAGGTAGTACTAAAATATAAGTACAAATATTAATATAAGCAAAATCAGTTGCCCGCAATCAAATATAGGAATGTAGAAGCATGGAAAATATCAGAATGATGATCTATGCGGCTCAGAACAGGAGAACCCCATGCGGCTCATATAGGAGCAGTCCCATGCGGTTCAGAGAGACTCTTAGTTTCTTGCGGCTCGGGACAGGAGAGTCCATGCGGCTTACATAGAGACAGTCCTGCGGTTCAAAGAGTCCCCCAACCGCATGCGGTTCAGAAGTACATGCGGCTCACATTCGACCAACAGAGATATGCGGCTCGATCAACGCCACGTGTCCCCATGGAACCCCTTCACACAGCTGGCCATTGAGCAATGGCCCTATTTAATGCTCTGCCATGATTTGACAGCTGACGGCTCTGACATGAAGTGTCATAATGGCCCTGTCATAATGACAGACTCTTTGGAAATAGGAGAAAATCTCTGACACGATCTGAGATTGACACGTGGCTACCCCCATGCGGCTCCAGTGAAGAACAGCTTCATGCGGCTGGCAAGAATCGTCTTCCTGCGGCTCACCAAGAGGCCATCCCATGCGGCTCGCGAGTACTACACTTATACGGCTCACCAAGAAACAATCCCATGCGGCTCGTAAATACTATGCCTATACGGCTTACTGAGACGCTGTCTCATGCGGTTCATAGATATCCTGCGGCTCTGGCAGAGTCCATCATTAAGACACGTGGCAGAGATTCAATTGTCCCCACGACTTGACAGCTGGTAGCAAGGATGATTATGAGATGTAAATCAATCAGAGATTTACCAGATCCTAATGACCATATTTAATATTATCCTCATAATTAATGAGATCAGGTCATATCATTCATGATCAAGCCAATGGGACACGTGGAGAGAGATCTAAGCTTGACACAACCAATCATGAAGATTTAAAGCAATCAGCATTAATCATTCGCAGGATTCAGTGCTATCCCCATTTATGGCCCAGATCCTTCACGATTAAAATGAATGGTCCAGATTGATTAAGCATCAGGCCGCCGCCACTTTGAGAATGGATAATCATCCAAACCCTAATGATGCTCCCCACTATTATAAATAGCAGGGTGCCATTTCCTTGCAAAATATACAAGGAGAGATATACGCTATCAGAGAGAAAAATACACAGAGAAAGAGAGAAGCCAGAAGAGTAATACGAGGAGAGCAAGTAGAGCATTTCTTCGTCAACGCCAACCATCTCGTAACAGGAGCCAAGGCTGCATACCGATCGTCCAAGGAGTAAGGCAGGGCTGCCGTCGCCTTCCCGAGCCTCTATCGTCACCCCCCAGAATCTAAAATAAATAATTGTACTTAGACTGCTGTACCTAGGTTTTCGTCCCTAGGCTTTCTTTGTACAAGCGAGTTTGTATTGTAAGTCTTAGTTCAGTCCTCCCATAAAACTGTTTTGTACTTTTACAATCAATGGCAAACATGATGGCGACTCTGCTGGGGACTAACTTCTCTACGGCTGAGGAGTTGGTGACGCAATCGGATGCAGCCAAGCTTGGCTCCACGCAACAGAAGATGGTCGCCCAGTTCGACCAACAGGCGTTCGAAGAAATGCTCTCCGACAAGAGCGCTGGCCCGGTCCAGAAGCGTGCCCGCACAAAGAAGGCCCGCAAGGAGTGGAGACCCCGATCCTTTATTCCTACTGAAGCTCTTGCAGAAATACCCTCTGTTGCTCAAGACGGCGAGAAAGACTCTCCTGCGGCCCCACTTCAGACCATAGACAACTATGCTGTCCCCAAGTCCGGCAGAAGAAAATACTATGATGCTGGACTTGCAGGGGCAAAGAGGAACTCTATGAGATCCGAGCCGCATAAGGGTATTAGCTGCAGGAAGAAAGTTCATGCGGCTACATCCGCCAGCCGCATGGAGAAAACTCATGCGGCCACATCTGTCAGCCGCATAGCTTATGCGGCTACAGTTGCCAACCACATGGATGAAACTCAGGCGGCTAAGAAAGTCAATCGCTTGCAGAAAACCCATGCGGCCATAATTGCCAACCGCATGCGGCCAGCCTGCACGGTCGTGACTCTTAGCAGCATAAAAACAACTCATCCAAAGGCAGAAGACAACCGCATGCAGACAGCCTGCACGGTACCCAATTCTAGCCGCATAGCGACCGTTCTATGCTTCTCTTGATCAGTCTTCGACCGTCTCTCATGCGGTCCTGACTCTGATGGTTCTCTGGATGATAAGCCAGACTCTGTGGTGTTCAACTTGGACTCCTCCTATTACGCACCCGCAAGTGCTATAAGGAGGAAGTCTAGGGCAGTGCGGGCTCACCAAGCCCAGGCAGCTGTCCGAACCTCTAACTATCGGGGCGTCCCGTTGATTATTATACGGGCCTCTGATGGGAAGTCGTATAGAACCGCTCGAGTCCAGCCCCCGGCGGCAAAAGGATAAAGTGGTTCCTCTGACCTGCGTGAGGCGATCCTCCACAAGCGCAAGGAAAGAGAAGGAGCCTCGGCGTGCAAAGAGTCCTCGCTTGGACATCACTGTACCCAAATCATCGTCAACTGCTGTTGCAACAATACGACAGCAATGGAAGACCGGCCGTCCGTCTTCCAAAGACTACGTCATCCGAGCTCAGAAGACGAGGCACCTCCTGTTGTCTCCTGCAATTCTACTCAGAAAATCCCCGTCGAGGGGAGAGGAAAGAAGACAAGCATCTCCAACCCCAAGATATCAACCACTGCAGCTAAGAAACCATCGTCTAAACGGCTGTCCTCCACCGGAATATTCCAACACACCCGTTTAAAGACAAAATCTGCTGCAATGGGAAATTCATCATCCATATCGCTGGGGGTCATAGGAACTGGGGGTAGCACTCCTCCGAACATACACAACAATCCGATGTTTCAAGGAGCCGAGCCCGGGGAAACCACTCTTCCATCAGGTACAACAGACGTTGATGTCCCCGAGGATATCCATGGCTCTCAAGACGAAGCAAGCTCCGAGGCTGGGGATACCGTTCCCTCTGAGTCCGAGCCCGAAGAGAACATTCCCACCTACCCCGATGACTTCTCGGTGCATGGGTACGACTCGGAGGGCACATCCTCCACTGTTCCTTCCATCGCTCCTCATGTAAGGACGGTATTCATGACGGACAGCAACCAAGGTGGTTCCAGCGATCGCCAATGCATCGACACTTTGGAGGCTATACTGCAGGCCTTGGTCAAGTTTGTAGATGAAATCAAAGCCGTTCTTCCAACTCTGCAAGGAGGAACGCCTGGCCAAACAAGTACGGGTCCCGCGGTCAATACGGACTCGAACTCAGCGGCACCAAACCCGGGCAATAATCCTCCTAAAATAATAGCCCCTACCGCGACAGATGAGCCCCGAGAAGTAAGAAGAGAGGTCCAGGAGCTCCGAGCCATGTTCCATGCCCGAGAAAATGTTCAAGACCTCAGAATGCGGCAACCATACCCTGCCGAATGGAGGGATGTTCCATTCCCACCAAAATATAAGCCGTTCAATATCAACCCGTATGATGGCAAGACCTCAGCAAGTCGGTACATCACTTACTTCGAGGTCACCACCGACCATCTGCCCCATGATGATGCTATCCTCACGCGATTATTCATTGGGGCATTGGAAGGAGTCGCTTTCGATTGGTATCGCAATCTGCCAGACAACTGCATCCACTCCTTCGCCAGCTTCAAGCGCCTATTCTTGGAGAGATTCTACGAAGTAGGGCAGGACTTCACCATGTCCACCCTCATGGACGTCGTCCAAGGGGAGAAGGAGTTGACAAGGAACTATATTGAGCGGTTCCGCCAAACCGCCATGAAGCTGCCCTCCGGAAATCCAGATTCCTCTTTAATTGAAATTTGCCAAAAGAGACTGCTCCCAACAATCAGTCTCTGGATGGGCGAAAGTTAATTCAAAGATTGGAAGACATTCATCATCAGCGCCACAAGCGCCGAAGAACGACTGAAGAAGGCTCGCCAACTGGGATTGCACATCTCGGAAGGAGAAGACAAGGGCAAGCGTCCCAACAACGATAATGGGGATAGCCCCTCTAACAATCGGGACAGCAAGGGAAAGCAGGCTATGGTGGCCGATACTGCACAAAAACCTAAGCCGAAGCCAGCAGACAAACAATGGCCGCAAATCGATTACTCCTTCGAAGACAGCCACGTCAAGCCCATCTTGGACATGCTCATACAAGGGGACAGAATTCAGCTTCCTCTACCAAGACGGAAACCGCGGCCGACAGAGATGGAGAATCCGAAATACTGCCATTATCATCGCTATGTTCATCCTGCTACACACGATTGCTACCAGCTGAAACGGTACATCCAGAACCTCATCGACTCGAACGCTCTGGCCATCAATTTCGAAGAGGTAACCGTGGCGGCCAATATGGTGTCCGTACAATTCGGCAGCTTCCCTCCGACAGAGACTCAAGACGGGGTGATCCCCGTCCCTCTGGCGACAATGGAGATTACCAATCTTCCACCTCCCCGAGATCAGGCTGTCGGTCTAGTACCCCTCACCATATCACGAGGGGAGGTCATGTGGATCCATCCAGACTTGGTGTCAGAAGTGACTCGACCCACGCCATCTTCCACCGACAAA
The DNA here is from genome assembly GCA_029216955.1 of Iris pallida. NCBI lineage: Eukaryota > Viridiplantae > Streptophyta > Magnoliopsida > Asparagales > Iridaceae > Iris > Iris pallida. The sequence goes on from JANAVB010038820.1 coordinate 668,679, forward strand.
AAGAAAAGTAGAAAAGTCAGGACCTGCCACACAATCTCGGCAGACAACGAGGAAGCTACAGCCGTCGTCACGCGGTCCGGAGCGCAATCCCAACCTATGGTTGACAATCCAGCCGAAAATCATCAACCCACTACAACTGATGCACCGGGACCGGCTCAGTCTTCGACGACCGACAAGCCTAGGCCGAGGGAGACTTGCTTCGACAAATCCCTCCGAAAGGAGGCAGCACAAGGGCTAGAGAGGCCCTACAACTTTGACATCTTAGCGTAATTGGCTAACACACCGGCCAAGTTGTCACTATACGAACTCCTAAGACTCTCCAAGGACGTTCGTATTGCATTAAGCGAAGCACTCCAAAATGCCGATGTCTATCTGGCTCAATCCAACCTCACCGGGGAGGACTCACCCGTGGATCTCCAAGACAGTGCCTGCACGGGAGCAATGCCCAACATCGTCTTCACTCCGCAGGACATGCTCATCAAGACCAACCTACACGATCGCCCGCTATACTACACGGGATACATCGGCGACGTGAAGGTGGATCGGATGCACATAGATCCTGGCTCTTCCATAAGCATCATCCCGAAGGGTCTGCTATATCATCTCCGCATCCCAATGCATCGCCTGACACCTACAAGCACCGCCATTAGCGGTTTCAATTCGGACAGGAGCTACCCAATCGGGAAGATTCGTTTGAAATGTCAAATTGGCGACCTCCAATCCGAAGTCACCTGCTACGTCATAGATGCAGACACTTCTTATAACATCCTCTTGGGGCGCCCATAGATACACGATTATATGATCGTGCCTTCTACGCTACACCAGTGCTTCAAATATGTCGACAAATACGGCTTCATGAAGACAGAATTTGCTGATATCGATCCCTTCAAAGGGGTTGAATCTTACTACTCGGATTCCTGCCTATACGAAAAGTCAAAAAGGCACCTTGATGAAGAAAATAAACAAGCTAGCACCGAAACGGCCACGGGATCAGAAGGACCCCTGACGATCCACCTCCAAGCTTGCAAACCGGGCAAGTCTGCACCCCTTACCGCCACTCTGCGGAAGGACGCAATCAGCCTCTCAGCGCAGGAGGAGCAGATGATAATCCGACTGCCAAGGTTCGGCCAAGTACCGAGACCCACAACGGGGCCACTGACAATCAGACTGCCGAGAGTCAGTCAAACGGAGAAGCTCAATCCCTCCGATTGGCCACTGACGATACGCCTGCCCAAGAAGAGTCGTCACCCCGATGCAAGGTCTGACACTTCTAGCAAACCTGCCACTCCTCGCCCCACATCAAATGCCAAACTGGGGGTCGCTAGTCTGCCAACAACTCCACGCTCTGCTCCATCAACTGAACCACTGACAATCAGACTGCCGAGAGTCAGTCAAACGGAGAAGCTCAATCCCTCCAATAGGCTACTGACGATACGCCTTCCCAAGAAGAGTCGTCACCCCGATGCAAGGTCTGACACTTCTAGCGAACCAGCCACTCCTCGCCCCACATCAAATGCCAAACTGGGGGTCTCTAGTCTACCAACAACTCCACGCTCTGCTCCATCAACTGAACTACTGACAATCAAACTTCCCAGGTCGTCCTCTCAGTCTTCGTTCACACAGGGGGTAGCCGAAGAGGAACCGGAGCTAGCCAAGTATGTGGCTGCCCACACTGATGTCCCCTCCGCTGATGATGTAATCCCCCTAGAAAAGATACCTTACTTCATCAATTAAGGGTTATCTTTGAACTACACCGAGCTCAATAAGCTATGTACAATGTATGCTATGGAACACGGTATAGGCACTCACCTACACACAAGTGACAAATATGTACACCGTAATCCAGCTTACTCCAGTAGAAGATGCTTACCGAATAATCGAGGGAGGAGATCATCCGATCATCTTCGGCCGGACGAATAACCCGCATCCCCTCACCATAGAGGAAGCCGACCTCGGGTCAGACGCCGGGAGACTGCCTCTGTATCTCTATAGCCCTCAATCCAAATATCTCATGCAGAAACAAGGGTATGATCTGGAGACGACGCCAGGTTTGAACTACGGCACTGGGCGACGATTACCTTTGAAGCCGCCAGTCCCGACGGGCAAACCACGGAACTACTATAGCAAAACTCGATGCGGGTTAGGGTATGTAACGCCTACTACGATCCCTGAAAGTTCAGATGAAGAATGCGACTGGCAGTCACGTTCAACCGGATCACCAACTTCCGACTCGGATACCAGCATCGGAAATGTGTTCAGACAAGTCATAGTCAGTCAACATGGCATTCGCCGACGCTTACGAGGAAGACGAAGACATCCTCGAGATCCTCGAGGTAGAGCCGTGGGCCCAGCAATTGGATGCACAATGGGAAAAGCGGTTCGAACTGAGAGAACCTCCTACTGAAGATGAGGTTATGCAAGTTGACCTCGGCAGCGAATCTTCTCCAAAACCGATTTTCATCAGTAAAAGCCTAACAGACGAAGAACGGGAGTCGCTGCTAGAACTTGTCAGAGAATACATTGATGTGTTCGCCTGGAGCTATGAAGACATGCCAGGGTTAAATCCTAATATTGCTCTTCACAAACTCAACATTCGGCCGGATGCGAAGCCAGTCAAGCAACAACAGCGACGCTTCCGCCCAGGCATCATGGACGCGATCGAAGCCGAAGTCAACAAACTGATAGCCAGCGGCTTTATTCGTGAGGAGCAACATCCAGACTGGGTCGCCAATATAGTACCCGTCCTCAAGAAGAATGAGAAGATTCGAATCTGTATCGACTTCCGCAATCTGAACGAGGCGTGCCCCAAAGATGAATTCCCCCTTCCTATCACAGACATCATAATCGACAATACCTGCGGCTTCGAACATATGTCATTCATGGATGGCTTCTCGGGGTACAACCAAATCAAAATGTCTCCTGATGACGAAAAGCATACATCATTCCGAACGCCAATTGGCACGTACTGCTACACAGTCATGCCTTTTGGTTTGAAGAATGCCGGCGCCACCAATCAAAGAGCCATAAGCATCATCTTCAGAGACAACTTACGCAAGACAGTGGAGTGCTATGTTGACGATATAGCCGTTAAGAGCCGCTGCAAAGGAGACCATCTGCAGGATCTAAGGACGCTATTCGACCTAATACGAGCGCACAATTTGAAAATAAACCCTACGAAGTCCTTTCTGGGCGTATCCAGCAAAAAGTTCTTAGGCTTCATCATCACTGCAAAGGGTATCCACGTAGACCCTGAGAAGACAAAAGCAATCATGGAGATGGGTCCCCCGAGAAATCTTCGCGAACTCAGAGGCCTCCAAGGGAGGCTATCATACATCAGGAGGTTCATTTCCAACCTCTCCGGGCGATGCCGACCGTTCACGCACCTTATGAAGAAAGGAGTCTCATTCGTATGGGACGAGGAATGTCAGCGTGCTTTCGACAGCATCAAAGAATATTTGTCAAATCCTCCAGTTTTGGTGGCCCCGGTTCCTGGAAAACCATTCCTGCTCTATGTACGAGCAATAGAACACTCCCTTGGGGCTCTGCTGGCACAGAACAACGATGCAGGCCATGAACAGGCCATATATTACCTTAGCCGAATGATGATTGGACCAGAGCACCGATACACCGTTGTAGAGAAGGAATGCCTTGCCCTGGTGTTTGCCATTCAGAAAACGTGGCACTATGTCACCGGACAAACGATACATGTGATCTCACGAGTCAACCCTCTCAGAGTCCTCATGACTAAACCAGGGGCACTCAGCTCTCGACTCGCTACATGGGCAATATTGCTGTCCCCTTATCATATGATCTTTGTCCCACAAAAGGCAGTCAAAGGTCAAGCCCAGGTAGACTTTTTAGCAGTCCACCCAGGCTCGGAGTCCTCCAGAATATATGAAGAGATCCCAGACGAGGTCGCCGACTCGCATGCAACCTCTCACGAGGCTTTATGGCGAATGTTCTTTGACGGTGCCTCAAGGACCGGACCTAAAGGCAATATAGTCGTCGGAGTCGGGGTAGTGCTGATCTCCCCTTCCGGATTGGTGATTAACCGCGCTTATTCCCTCACTGAGCCCTGCTCTAACAATGTGGCCGAGTACAACGCTCTGGTCATTGGCCTCCAACTTACAAGAGAGCTGGGGGTAGAATACCTTGAAGCATACGACGATTCCCAACTAATCGTCAATCAGATCCGGGGCTCATACGAAGTCTGCCACGAAGACATGATCCCTTATCACCAAATAGCGATCGATATCATCTGGTCATTCGAGGGGTTCTTCATCGAGCATGTCCCCAGACTCCGAAATATTGAAGCCGATGCCTTAGCTGGTCTTGCCGCTTCCCTAGCAATTCCGAATTATGATCGCCAATCAGTGGATGTGATAGGCCACGAAATGGTCTATCCCAAGAATAATATGCAATTCGTGGCGAGTTATTCCGCCCAGACGATCGATGATGCCCCAGATTGGAGACAACCATTCATCGACTTCGTCGTCTACGATATCCTGCCCGAGAACCCAAAGGAAGCCACCTCCATCAGACGGCGTTCTCTCAGATTCTTCTACGATACAGAGACAAAAATGCTGTATCGCCGCTCTTACGACGGATTACTGCTTCGGTGTCTGTCAAATGCAGAAGCCAAAGAAGCCGTACGAGAAGCTCACGACGGTGTCTGCGGGGCCCACCAACCCGGCCCAAAATTGCAAGACCGCCTTCGACGAATAGGCTACTATTGGCCTACGATGGTGACAGATGTGATAGATTATGCCAGAAAATACAAAGCCTGCCAAGTCCACGCGGACTTCATTCACCAACCAACCGAGTTTCTACATCCGACAGTGGCGTCCTGGCCATTCGAAGCATGGGGAATGGATATCATTGGTCCAATCACCCCACCTTCCTCCCGAGGACATCGCTTTATACTTGCGATCACTGATTACTTCTCCAAATGGGTGGAAGCTGTCCCACTCGCAGAAGTTAAGACTTCAAACGTGATCAGCTTCCTTAAGCATCACGTTATCTACCGCTTTGGACTGCCCCGAAGGATCATCTATGATAATGGTCCGCAGTTTGTAAGCCACGCATTCTACCGATTTTGCAATAAGCACCGTATTCAGAATATCGCTTCGACACCATACAACCCGGCAGCAAACGGGTTGGCAGAGGCATTCAACAAAACAATCATCAAACTCCTCAAGAAGTTTGTCTCCTCCAACAAACGCGACTGGAACGAGAAGCTCGGCGAATGCTTATGGGCTTACCGCACCACAGTTCGAACGGCCACCGGGAATACACCATTCTCCCTGGTGTACGGGAGTGAGGCAGTCCTCCCATTGGAGACTCAGATCCCCTCACTGCGTGTCGCCCTCACACATCAATTGACGACAGACGAAAACCACCATCGTCGGCTACAGGAATTGGAGGCACTAGATGAAAAGCGCCTCTTGGCTCAGCAACGAATTGAGCTATACCAAGCACGCATCTCTGGAGCCTTCAACAAGAAGGTCAAAATCAGAACATTCCAGGTGGGCGATCTCGTTCTGGCAGTCCGGAGGCCGATGGTCATGACTCACAAGACCGTCGGCAAATTCCAGCCAAAGTGGGAAGGCCCATTTATCATTGAGACAGTATTCTCCAACGGTGCTTACCGCTTCGCAAAACAAAATGGAGACCTACTTATGTTGCCCGTCAACGACAAGTTCCTAAAGAAATATTATGTCTAAACGATATTCTCTCCAAAATCTTCGAGTCATGTACCCGCTGGTACCGCTGAACTCACATCTACAACATTTTAGATTATCAAGTCATGTACCCGCTGGTACCGCTGAACTCACATCCACAACATTTTAGATTATCGAGTCATGTACCCGCTGGTGCCGCTGCGCTCACACTTTCTCAATATTCTAAATTACCGAGTCATGTACCCGCTGGTACCGCTGAACTCACATTCCGGTCACTCTTTCAGATAGTAAGTCACGTATGATTATACCTCTGAACTTTCTTCTTGGAAGAGATCCTCCCTCATGATCCACTACCCGCGCTTCCAGTGCACAAAAAGGGTAATCGATCCACAAATTTCCGAAACGGCCATGTCCTCATTACCTCTGAGTCGTTTTCACTTCCACCAAAAACAAACCGCCCCCTCGCATAGAACTTCCACGTTCTCCTACCTCTGAGTCGTTCTATGTACCCCCTCTTCATTGAGCCCACTCCTGCCATGTCCTTATTACCTTTGAGTGGGAAGGCTCCGTCGAAGAAACCTTCATGCTTGTCATATCCACATTACCTCTGAGCAAGTATGTCGGTCCCCTTTCAACCTATTATCTGTACCCACAACCGGAGTACGACAAGGATAATAGGTCCACAAATGTCCTCTGTTGACCACAAATGTCCTCTGTTGACCACAAATGTCCTTTGTTGACCATAAATGTCCTATGTTGACCACAAATGTCCTCTGTTGGCCACAAATATCCTATGTTGACCACAAATGTCCTCTACTGACCACAAATGTCCGCTATCGACCACGAATATCATTCGTGAAGTCTCCCCTGCCATGTTCTCATTACCTCTGAGCAGGAAGATTCTACGATAAAACCCTCATGTTTGCCATGTTCTCATAACCTCTGAGCAAATATGTTGGTTTCCTTTTCATCCCATTATCCGTATCCCGAACCAGGGTACGCCAAGGATAATAGGTCCACAAATATCCCTTCCTAAGCTTCTTAGCATAAATCCACCATCTCACCATGCCCCGGGAGCCCAGCTGCTCTGCGGCATTCTTTTTCCCAATACCGAGAGCACCCATGACCACTTTGCCATGGCTGTTCCGGATATCCTGACCAAACATGTTATCCGTACCTAAAACCAAGGTACGCCTAGGGTAACAGGTCCACAAATAATCTCCCAGCAGGTCCAATTCCACAAACACCACAAGTACAAGAAAGAGAAGATGAGTTGAAACATGCTCATTTATTCAAAATACAAAGAAAAAAAGGAGAAGCAAAAGAAAACAGAAAGCTGATCACTGCTCCGGGGCACATAACGTCCTGAGACGGTCCGTCAGCAAGGCAACCGACCGCTCAAACCTCTGGGTAGCTCGACGCTCCGCCTCTTGGGTCAGCATCGCCTCGTCCTCCAGTTGAGCATGGGCTTGCCAGTTATCCTCGAATCTCTTAAAGGTCCGCTCCAGGTTAACAGAAGATCGGGAAACCTTCTCGGCCTCCCGAACAATTGACTTCTGTTCCGTTTGAGCAGCCTTCAGTTCTGACTCTAAGAAGGCCAACTCCTTCTAGAGTGCGAGAATCTGCTTCTTCGTGTCAGCAATTCCACGAGAAGCAGACTCTTCTCGAGCACGACAAGCCTGACTCCGATGACCCAGCCTGTCATATAAAGGGAAGAACTTGTCAAGGTCTCCCCGCACAACTGGCCCGACAGTATCTCGAGCAAGCTTGACCCTATCCCGAGCAGCAATGAGAAAGCCCCTCTCCCGTTCAATCGCAGTAGGCAAATCCGCCTGCCGTATCGCCAACAATTGGGTCACAAGCTGATCAGCCTCTGCCAACTTAGGCTCCAGGAGGGCAGCCAACCCCACTCCGCCAGGAAGGGACTTCAAAGTTGCAACCTGACCCCGAGCGCACCGGAGAGATAGAGAGAAAGGAGTCCCCCGTTCTACAGCAGCGTCTACGCCCCTTTTTAAGTGGCGATAGAAGCTGTCGACCACATCCTGCGTCACCTCGTCCAGAGCCTCCGAGGAAGCCGGTGTCAACGGGAGTGTGGCTGGCAACACTGAAGAAGACGCAACGGAATCTGTCGCTCTTCCCACAAGAGAAACAAACTCCGTACGGAAGGACGCATGAACAGCGGCCAACTCCTCTTCAGCGACCCGCAGAACTTGAATGCTCGGCAGGCTTGAAAGGTCAATCTCCGGAGCCGTATGATCGGCAGAGGACGAGGTGGAAACCATCGCCAGCTCCATTCCCATCTGCCCGGGGTTGGCGGGAGGCCCCTCGACATGAGACGACAAAGGAGAGGGAACGCTCCTTTCTTCCAGATCACGGCAGGCCGAGCCTTCCCCAAGAACATCCGTGGTGGGAAGTAAAGGGTCAGGACCTGTAGGGCCAAGGCAACCATGAATCGATTTGACCCGGAGGATATGTTGATAGAGCAAATAAGCCCCCTCACTAGTCAACATTTGGCTTATCTTACCAGTGGAGGAGTGTGGAGGCTGAAGGTAGCCTACAGCCACCGTAGCCTCTTCTCCAACAGTCTCCGAGTCAGGTATAATAGGCTCCTCCGCCTCTGCACCCTCGGGAGGGGATGCAACGAGATCAGCGTCACCTTGCTGAAGTTCAGCGATCTCGGAGACGGGCCCAAGGAAACCTTCGTCACCCCGGGCCGAGGCATCAGCAACCTGGGAGCTTCCAGCCGCCGCTGAGAGAGCCCCCGCAGAAAGGACCGCGGCACACATGTAGCTAATCAAAGCAGCAAGGGCCGGATCAACTCCAGGGGCAGTAGACGGTTCAGGAGAGGCCGGTTCATCAGACGCCTACAAAGGAAAGTGATTAAGTCATATCTCCAAGAGAAAAGAAAACTACAACAAAGAGATGGCTCCGACTTGGTCTTACCTCCGAAATATCGTCTGTACCTTCACCCCTCTCGGTAATAAGTAATCCACGAGACCTAACGACAGCTCTCTTCACGGAAAAGGTCGCTCTGCTGTCAGAAGACTCGCGTCTGACTCGTTTACGTGAGGGACCAGACACAGCTGGAGGATGTTCTTCCCTCACTATTTTCTCTTGTGTAGTGAGCAACGGATCTTCCGCCAGTTCATCGGGTGTGGGAAGCGGTTGATCCGTTACTTCTTCACCCCCACCAGAAGGGAAGTCTTCGCTATTATGATCATCCTCCTCCTCAGCCGACTCGGAAGGTTCTGATTCAGGAAGGGGAGTCTGGAGCGCTAGTTGCTTTCTAGTCTTAGCCCCCTTGGGCTTCTCCTCTAAACCGGTACTCACGATGAAACTGGTACTCAGATCAAAATTAACAGGAGGCTTATTCGCCATAACATGATACAAAGCAGCCACGTACAAAATTTCTCTCGACGCCTTAGCATCAGGGACCGAGAAGCTGGCCCGAGTATGATAAGCGTCATAATAATTCCACGCCCGGACACCATCAAGAACACTACCTTCAAAGCCCAAACAAGGGTTGGGACAATCAAGGAATAACTGGCTATAACCGAATTGGCGGGAAAACCTACTAGGTAGGTAAGGCTCCAAGTACACATTATCGCAGTTGCGATAAACCAGATGCGCGGGGCGGATGTTACGCAACCAGGTGAGCATATTCGGAGACAGAAAGTGAGAAGGTCCGGTACCATCAAGGTATACCTTCCTCACTTCCTTATCAGAAAAATGAGGAACAGACACAAAAAAGTCACACCCATCCACCCTCACCAGCGCCCTCCGACAAGCTGGCATAGTGTTGTATTCCCAAGATCGGTGATGACATTTGAAAAGGAAAGCGTCTTCATCTGTAGTATCTTCCGCTATTCCAGGTCCCATCAAAGGCTTGTAGTGCATCGCCAACCACCCCATCAAATAGTGGAAAGGCAGTTCTACGCGCTCAAAATCCTGCGTCTTCTTGCGCACAATAACCTTGGACAAGAATGTTCGAAGACCATGGTGTATGCTACACACCATAGCCAGAAGAAGGGCCAGTCTAACTCCAAATACCAGTTTAACGGCAGGGAGAATGAAGTGGCGACCGATCCTCTCGATAGAACCTGCTCCCCCCGAGACTACGCAGTTCCGTAGCCATATCATTAAAAATCCAGCCAGAAGTACCTTCTCTGACATCGGCCTGGTGCCATAGTAAAAATAGCTGAGAGAGTCAGATTGACTCCCGAATATGTCGCTCTTGGACCGCGACTTCTTGACGCCCGATATCAGGTCCTTTATCTCTCCCTGGGTTCGAGGGGTTCGAAGAGTAACCTCGCCAGAAGGATCAACTTTAAAAAGATAATTGACCCAGGATGTAGTGTGGGGAGCGGTCCCTTCTGAGCTATCCATCATTTTTATAGCCATCTGATGACAAGCACTATGGTGGCACAACAACTCCTGATACACCGCAACAAAACCTGGGAATCGTCGGTTCAAGTCCTCGAACTCATCATTTGACGGGGTATACACCTCAAAAGGCTCGTTCCCCCACGGAAGTTTGGAGACAGTATACATCTCATGGAGAGCAAGCCCCAACTCTCCTCCGGGCGCAAAGAACGTCCCCGTTCGCCGATTATACATCTCCAAGAGCGCCACGAACAATGGTTTATTGATAGGAAGCCCGTGACAAGTGCCCCGAATAGCATGATAAAGTCCCACCTCCCGCAGGAATATTCCGTAGGTCTGCAGAACCCAAGTGGTCAACTGGGCCCACGAAGAGGTGGGGTTTATCCAGTTCGGCAATGCCAGTCTGCCAACGGGATAAGATTTCTTGCGAGCGAGTCGATTCAGGAAGGTATCAGCTTGAGTGAGTGTGAAGTTGGGACCGTATACATTCATGAAAGAGCCCGGGGCTAGACCCATCATATACCGGAGGACGGAATCCTTACCCGCGTACGCTGACCGCATGTTCGGGTTATAATGGATGTTGCCCATCAACATCCCTGAGTGGGTAGGAGTTAAGTTACACACCATCTTCCTGTCCAGCAACACCATATTGAACCATGACAGAGGATAATGACGTTCCATGAGAGGAATATGGATCGCCACCCCATCCAAAGAAAAATCCCAGTTCTCGGAAACCTCTAATACTCGGGGATTCTTTATGATTAAAGCATCTCCAAAGAGGAATAAAGGCTTCAGGTATAATCCATCCAGCTTCCCAGTATTCATCATGGAACGGAGGTAATGGAGGGTCTGATTCTCGATGGCGTTCAACCTCTCCGAAGGCTCATCAGCGGGGAATTGATTCAACACATGCTTAATTAAGTCGTCAAGACGCACGCCCAAGGCGAACTGATTTGAGCCCACTATAAGTTCTCCCGCAGGATTTACTGGCAGATTTACTGAAGAAAGAAAAAAGAAACAAGTCAAAAAAATAGCCGAAACGTAAAATACTTGATGCTTATGCGGCTTAAGCATAGCCTCATGCGGCTCAGTTTGAAAGAGCACATGCGGTTCAGTTCGAATAAGCTTATGCGGTTCGGCTCGAAATGGGCTTATGCGGCTCAGTGCGGATGAGCTTATGCGGTTCGGTTCGAAAGGAGCATATGCGGATACGGTCCAAATTCGAATAAGCTTATATGGTTCGGCTTATGCGGTCCAGTGCGGATAAGCTTATGCGGTCTAGTTCAAATGATCTTATGCGGATCAGTTCGAAATAAGCTTATGCGACTCCGTTTGGAAGAGCTCATGCGGTCCAAGTCCAGATAAGCTTATGCGGCCCTGATGATGAAGTAGTTATGCGGCTGCAAACTATAACTTTCAAACGGCTCAGGCCTGGGTCATATCCCATGCCGCCCAAACATGAGTCGGACACACAGCATACTTGAAAATATAGGCTCGCGCATAAGATATGCGGCGTAGCCATGGCAGTTCATGTTGATGGTCCTACCAGCAATAGGCGGGTGAACGTCGGGGTGAAAAACAGGCACGCCAGCCGTCGGAGGAGCAGCCACGTTCGCCGTCGCAGTCGATGAAGACGCGGCCTTCTTGCCCTTCGCCACCGCAGAAGATGACGCGGCCTTCTTGCCCGTAACAGCAGCAGTCTTCTTGGGAGCCATTACCGATCGCTGATAGGAGAAGACGGAGAGGAAGTCGGCAACAAGGAGTTCGAGCAAAAGAGAGAAGGTAAAGAAACCCTCAAAGAATAAAATTACTCCTATTTATAGGTAAAGGAGACTCGAAAAAGTCAAACAAAATGCCTCGATCCACGTGCCACCTAAAAGAATAAAGAAAAAACCGCTTCGGTCAAAACAAAACTGACCCTTGGGATCCTCCCCCAAGAGGCGGCGAATCAAGGGCATTTAATGCAGAAGATTTGTACACGTGGCTAGGACACGTGGCAAAAAGACTACGCGGCCTAACAGCTCATGCGGCCAGATAAATCCATGCGGCTAAATCATCTATGCGGTCAACAAAGGCCATGCTTCTTATTCAAAGTATTTCAATTTTGCAAATTGAAAACTTTGAAGGGGGTCTTGTAGAAGCATGGAAAATATCAGAATGATGATCTATGCGGCTCAGAACAGGAGAACCCCATGCGGCTCATATAGGAGCAGTCCCATGCGGTTCAAAGAGACTCTTAGTCTCATGCGACTCGGGACAAGAGAGTCCATGCGGCTTACATAGAGACAGTCATGCGGTTCAAAGAGTCCCCCAGCCGCATGCGGTTCAGAAGTACATGCGGCTCACATTCGACCAACAGAGATATGCGGCTCGATCAACGCCACGTGTCCCCATGGGACCCTTTCACACAGCTGGCCATTGAGTAATGGCCCTATTTAATGCTCTGCCATGATTTGACAGCTGACGGCTCTGACATGAAGTATCATAATGGCCCTGTCATAATGACAGACTCTTTGGAAATAGGAGAAAATCTCTGACACGATCCGAGATTGACACGTGGCTACCCCCATGCGGCTCCAGTGAAGAACAGCTTCATGCGGCTGGCAAGAATTGTCTTCCTGCGGCTCACCAAGAGGCCATCCCATGCGGCTCGCGAGTTCTACACTTATGCGGCTCACCAAGAAACCATCCCATGCGGCTCGCAAATACTATGCCTATGCGGCTTACTGAGACGCTGTCTCATGCGGTTCATGGATATCATGCGGCTCTGGCAGAGTCCATCATTAAGACACGTGGCAGAGATTCAATTATCCCCACGACTTGACAGCTGGTAGCAATGATGATTATGAGATGCAAATCAATCAGAGATTTACCAGATCCCAATGACCATATTTAACATTATCCTCATAATTAATGAGATCAGGTCATATCATTCATGATCAAGCCAATGGGACACGTGGAGAGAGATCCAAGCTTGACACAACCAATCATGAAGATTTAAAGCAATCAGCATTAATCATTCGCAGGATTCAGTGCTATCCCCATTTATGGCCCAGATCCTTCACGATTAAAATGAATGGTCCAGATTGATTAAGCATCAGGCCGCCGCCACTTTGAGAATGGGTAATCATCCAAACCCTAATGATGCTCCCCACTATTATAAATAGCAGGGTGCCATTCCCTTGCAAAATATACAAGGAGAGATATACGCTATCAGAGAGAAAAATACACAGAGAAAGAGAGAAGCCAGAAGAGCAATACGAGGAGAGCAAGTAGAGCATTTCTTCGTCAACGCCAACCATCTCGTCATAGGAGCCAAGGCTGCATACCGATCGTCCAAGGAGTAAGGCAGGGCTGCCGTCGCCTTCCCGAGCCTCTATCGTCACCCCCCATAATCTAAAATAAATAATTGTACTTAGACTGCTGTACCTAGATTTTCGTCCCTAGGCTTTCTTTGTACAAGCGAGTTTGTATTGTGAGTCTAAGTTCAGTCCTTCCATAAAACTGTTCTGTACTTTTATAATCAATGGCAAACAAGAAATGATGCGATTTGGTGTGACTAAGATTAATCAAATAAGAAATATAGAAATTATATGGTTTGGCAGGATCCAAAATGTATTCATGATTAAGGCATGAACATGAATAAAACCCAAATCGTTTAGGCACGATTAATAAAATAATTTAATTTGGCATGACTAAGGATAATCAAATTTGGTTTTCAATAAAATTATTCACACACGATCAAATTAATTTGGTACGATGACACGTTTAAAACCATTTATGCATGATCAAACATGGCATGATTTAGGCATGATCAAGAATGGATTCAAAATCAAAATCATATAAGCACGATGAAGAAGTAAATTTAATTTCTTAGGCACAATATAGAATTAAAATCGTTTATATCAAAATTATTAGTTATGATCAAGTTGGAATCTAGCACAGAATGGTTAAGGCACGAATAATCTCAAGGTCAAAGTCATATGGATGTGATTAAAGATCATAATTTAGGCACGATTTAAGAACAAAATTAATATATGAAATCAAAGTCAACTAGTCATGTAAAGTCCTATAGGCATGAGTAATAGTTGGCATGTTCAAGAATATAGTCATGTCTAAGATTGAATCATAGAACCTAGATATGATTAAGTATAGAATCAAAATTTAGGTACGGTTAAATCATATAGATGTGATCAAAGAATAGAACTTGGACACGATTAAAAGTGAAATTATAGTATAGCCGCGATCAAATAGAATAAAATTTTAGGTACAATCAGTAGAATCTAAATCACAAGGTCATGACTAAAATTAAAAATTGGCATGATTTAAAATGAATCTAGTCAAAATAAAATAAAATTTAGATGTGATTAAGAATATAATCAAAATCACTATCGAAAGGTTTCAGGTACAATTAAGAATATAATCAAAAGCGTATAGTCGCGATCAGAATGGAATTGACTCTACTAATAACGAATTCAAAGGGTGATTACAAGAATAGGAAAATAAGATCTCTATTATCGGAAAAAGTCAAGTAATGATTACAAACTATGATATACAAAAAGAAAATACAAGGTAATCATCTCACCCTACTACTATAAGGTTTATCTGGTTGTCATACTACAAATCCAGAAATACTAGTAACAAATCATAAATCCATGAAAATCAAACTTTTCTACAACTAGTATAAGGTTTTTCCAATCATTATTCCAATGATACTACTTCTCTATTATATTCATGTTTATAAATCCTTAATCATTCATAATCCTTTATAAACTTAGTCACAAAAGTTCAAATTCTACCACCGTATTTTGAATTTAAATTGTCATTCATCTATATAATCCTTCATCATGGTCCAAATTTAGACTTCTCGATTTACGATCACCACTATATTTAAAATTTTATTCCTCTATATCCATCAATCGGTCTTGTCTCTTAAATCGTTACCTCCCTGAAAGTTCATAATTGGTAGTTCTTGTATTACAAAATCCAAAATTATGTGTTGTTTCAATTCTTAGTCCTTCACCGCATAATTCATATATTTGGCCTATTCAAGTCAATATTTTAACCTCAATTAAATATCTCAAGAATTTGTAACCTTAATCATCTAAATTTTATTCTCTAATGTTCTTCTTCTTTTGAATTCTTCCACCTTCTATCTTTATACGAAAATAATTCATACTAGAAATAATTTCTTAAACATATCTATTTCTAAATTTCAATGATGTTACTATCCTCCTAACTTTGTTTCATTCCTAGTTATACATTTCCTCCATCACTTTCATCTCATTGTCCAAAGTACCATAACCAGTCTAAAATGTATCACTACTATACCGTAACTAATTCCTTCAAATCTCTAGTGTCCTGTGTTTCATTCTTTCTTGGTTCCTCAAAATTGTGGAATAGCTTAATTTGGCACGATTAGGATTAGGATCAAAATATGGCCAAAATCATTAAAAAATGATCAATTATGTTACGATTTCCAATCATTAGATAAGATTGGGATGGATTTGAAATCATAATTTAAGACCGTATAGGAACGAAAAAAGAAAAATCCAATTTTTGGCACGAGCTAGTCACAATTAAAATGATCAAATCATTTAGATCAAAATTATGATCAATCAAAATGATCAAAGTTTAAGTGTATAATGATAGGCACGATTAGATTCAGAATCAAATTCATATAGGTGTGATCAAAGATCAAAGCTTAGGCACGATTAAGGATGAATTCAAATATGACCATGGTGAATAGAATCTAAGTTATCCAGAAAGTTTATGCACGATCAAAATATAGTCATGATTATTAGAATCAAGGGCGTCTAGTCACACAAAGCGAAGTCATCTAAGCGTGACCAAAAAAATTATTTTTTAGCACGATTAAGAATAGAGTCATGATTTAGATCTAATTATGATTAAGATATGATCAAAACCTAGTCATGAGTAATAATAGAAATAAAATCTAGGCACGAGAGCATGATCAAGAATCAAAATTTGGCAAGATAATGATTATAATCAAAATCATTTAGTCACGATCAAATAGGGTCAAAATTTAGTAATATTGAAAATCAAAGGATAACTTCAAAGGTAGAGAAAATTGAATCATCCTTACAAGGATAGAAAAATCAAAAGATATGATTTTGCAGAGGGAAAGGCGAAGTAATCATCATAGTCTACTAACACCTACTATAGAACTATTGCTACAAAGGTACTGCACTATGAGTTATCTCTAGATTGTTGCCTATAGCTCACATGTCCAACCAGAAATCACTCACAGGCTCACAAGCTACAATTCCAATAATCAACACTGATACTCTATGTCACAAACCTATTTGTAAATCTACTACACTATCCAAGGAACTTTATAAATTGATAAAATAAAGCTCTATACAGAACTTGACTAGAGGAATTAAGGATATTCCTATCCTGAGCTAGGGAAGGTGATGGAAATTAATTCTATAACAATAGAAGTGAAATGATAGAGATGATATGTTAAGAACCAATTTAGTATACAACATGATAATCATATACGTCTATCCATAATCATGTTACCTAGAATC
The DNA here is from genome assembly GCA_029216955.1 of Iris pallida. Lineage (NCBI taxonomy): Eukaryota > Viridiplantae > Streptophyta > Magnoliopsida > Asparagales > Iridaceae > Iris > Iris pallida. Next base: position 685,297 of record JANAVB010038820.1, read on the forward strand.
TTTGCCACGCTAGTAAGCATAGATGCGATAAACGATAGAGTCCATTATAATTATGTTATCTAGATATTCTACTATGCCAACCAGAATGGTTGCAAAAAACTCTAAATTCCATAATTAAGATACTTATATCCAAAATTAGGCTCTATGTTCTTGTCATACTAGCTAGTATGACTGCATTAAACTCTAGACTCTATAACTAAAGCACAATTTACCTTTCACACCGTCTTCATCAAAATATCTCATCAGAATATACCTTAATTTAGTACATAAATTCATCTCGATACAAAATCAAAGTCAACATCGAATATCAAATTCAACAACGAATCAAGGAAGAGTAGGCAGTAACAAGTGGAAACAAATTTTGAGATAAGGTTTAAACATATTTTGAGATAAGGTTTATAGTAAGATTCTCAGGGGTCATTCGAGGAAACTCTCAGGGTATCCTAATTTGTGATTGAGTTTCTTCATCCTAATAACCTATTTCTTATTATCTATAGTTGCGAAGACGAGACCTGCATGGGCCACCATAAAAATGTATCACGACCCGCACCCGAAAGTTCGGGTACAAGTACATGGAAACACGTCCGGCCTACACCACAGAGTCGACAATATTATGCTGTCTAATCATGTAAATCATAATAACCCGATTCTAACTCAATCACAAGTGCTAACATGTAGATATAAAATAGAAAGACAAGTCCACAAATCCAAACTTGAAAATTAGATACAAAAATTCTTAAAATAGAGTACATATCAAAATGTTCGGACAACATAATCTAATCAGCATAAAATAAATGTTAATCTAAACTAAACAATCTCCAGTGGTAAGTCCGCAACTGTCTCTCCCGTATTCTTAGGTATAATGTGATCAGTCTCAGGTGTGCCATAGTGAGTGGAACACCAGTCCTCTAAGTCATCACCTAAAACATAGTTATCCAGTCAGGATTGGAGTAAAGTATATTCTATAATAATAAAACAAGTACAACATGTGAACAAGTAAAGAAATAATGAAACATGATAAACATGAACCGTAAATACATAATCTAACAGAATGAGACATGTAACAAAAGATCATGACATCTGAATTTAAATACATATAAAAATATGTGACCGAATGGGTAAAGATCATGAATAGGAGCAAGTATATGGTACGAATTAATCACACATGCACAGGTGTGCGATTAAGCTATCATCATGAATTCCTAAGTTAGACTTTGGTCACATATCCATAGTATTTTCCCTCCCCAGTATACAAGTATAAGATCATGAACCAGAATATAAGATCAAGTCGTGTAACAATGTGTCCAATTTGAAAAGACAACTGCATAAAGTAAATGAATCAAAATCATAGAAGTACTTATCTTAATTTAGTTGGAGTCGACGTGTGTGACATGAACTTGTCGACACGAAAAGTATCACAGTCTAAGGTCCAAAAAATAATTCCAAAGATCGCATCATCCCAAATAACTCGTTGAAGATCATAACGTCCAATAATGTCCAAGATCGCATCCGTTATCCAGATAACCCGATAGCAGTCCATAATCCCGTTGATTTATTTAGAAGATTTGATCCAAGTCACAAAATAGAAAACACACGATTATATCAAGATTGAGATAAGAATCGAATGAGAATGCAGGATTAAAATACCTAAAACTATTTTGGGAAAAATATTTAGAAACTTATTTTATTAGGGAAGAATATAATATTTGAAAATATTTAGAAAACTAAATCCTCAAATTTTGGCAAATATGATTTATATGTAACATATATATTTTAAATATATAAAATACTATAATCCTATTCTAGATTTGTAACTAAATTTTGAAACCAAATATGCCCAAAGTCTATTATTATTTTTTCTTAGTAAGTAAATTTCTAAAGAAATATTTACTATATAATTTGAATAACACAATAGAAATAAATAAAAACAATACCAGATGCATAACACTAATAATATATTATAATTATTTTATATGGGCTAAAAAGCTCAGTCCAAAATTATATATAATTAAGTAGGTATATTAAAATTAATACATAATTAAGTTTACTAGGCTGGCCCAGCCCATTATCAATCATCAAATAATTATAACCCAAAATAGATACATGGGCTGAATTCCACCGTCCAAGCCGGTTAGGGTTTTAAAACCCTAATCTCTTCAATAAGAGAGAGAAAGACAATAATAACCACATAAAAAAATGAAGAAGAAGAAGAGTAAGGAGAAAGAGAAGAGGAAGGCGAGAGAGATGATCGAGGAATCAGAAGGCTCACATGTAGGCGGAGAGAGGTGGTACGGTGTGGACATGACGCATTGAAGATGCATATATGGTAAATAAAGCTCTGACTGTAGCGTAGTCGGACCCGACTTAGACGACGACAACAGATCTGATGATCGTCGAAGTTGGGAAGCTCAAGGACGTCATGGATCCGGATCGATAGTGGCGGCAGCTTGAGTTGTCGAGTTCGGGTTTGTTGACAGGGAGTACCAGAGAATAGGCACGGTAGTCGTGGTCACCTCGGCCACGAAGATCTGTTGGAAGGCACACGGGGGATCTGGGGTGGATCGAATATACGGGTTCCGGCGAGGTGATCAACAAAGGCTGCAGGAAAAGGTGAGTGGGGTTCTGTTGGAGATGGAAGTGATCGACGGGTCGAGTGCAAAGGAGGAGGCGGTGGAGAGTGAAGGAAGGAAAGTTAGGGTCAGTGATGGTGGTGTTAGGCGGTGGCAAAGAGAGTCGAGACATGGAGGAGTGTCTGTTGCTGGGGAGGTCGCTGGCGGCCGCAAACTGGTGGGGGTATTGGGTGAACATAGTAGAAGGAGTGTAAACCCCCAAAATTTTCTTTCTTTTATGTATACATATATTTATTTTAAATATTTTGTTATATAATTAAATGACATTTTAACTAAATTATGCCATTGTACATATTTTGAGTAGCAAGCAATAGTTACATACATATAAATAAAATAGGTAATTTATATGGAATATTTTTTTTATAGAATATTTTCTTGATTTTTACGATTTTATTTGAAATTTATTTGGTCATATATATATATATTTTATAATATATATATATTTTATTATATATATATATATATATATTTTATTATATATATATATATAATATTTTTTTATATTATATATATATACATATATATATATTATATATATTTTATAAATATAAATATAAATATAAATATAAATATAAATATATATATAAATATATATATATATATATATATATATATATATATATATATATTTTTATATATATATATATATATATATATATATATATATATATATATATATATATATATATATATATATATATATATATATATATATATATATATATAATATATATATATATAGATGTTTTTACCGAAACACAAAAACCTTCGAAACCCCACGCGAAAACCAAATACCTCGACCCTCAACGACTGCTCGACCCCTGAGCTCGTCCACAGCCGCAGCCTCGCCACCGCCGTGCGCCGCCAGGGATCCGCCGTAGACCGACCAACCCGCGACAGCGGCACAGCTTATGTTAACTCAGTCTTTCATGTTATATTCCACCTCTTGTTCCTCCTACTACAAGCTTATGTTAACTCAGTCTTTCATGTTATTTAACTATGCTCTTTTATCAGTTCTTCTTTTAATTATATGCTGGTTTTAGTTTCTAAGTGGAGCCTCCCTTGTGGCACTTGCTCTTTCTAGGGTCTGACCCAGCTGGTTTTGTATGGCCAGATTTTGGAGTAGCACCCGAATATCTACCCGCCTTCCAGCTAGATGGTGAACACCAGGCGTAACCCTAACAACGAGTGGGTTTCTTATTTTCCTATTGTAAATTATTCTTTTGAGGCGTTTAGCCGCTGAGCAAGTGTTAGCTCGTGTTAAAACTTAAATTTTTGTCTCCCTATGGACTGTTACATGATTGGCAAATCCTAGGGTTGATCATGTATGACTTAAACGCTTGCTAGTATTCACATTTTGTATGACTAGCTTCATGATCATCTAAATATGTAATATTTGGAATGCCTTACTTTGTATGTCTGATGATCTAACATCTTGTAACAATTATTTGCTTGCTTGAGATCGAGACACTAGACTTGTTCTGGACCATAAGAGACTGTTGGCTTGTAGATAACCCTCATGCATCTAGAAAGTCATGACCATATTGCGAGGTGGGTTGCACTTCAATGTACGTAGCTGGTTGTGTCTGTCTCCCGCTCTCCAGTATTCTGGTTCTGGGGCGTGACAGTATTACATGGATTCATCTTGGATATGTTGTCTCATGCTGGACCTGTATACTAAGACTTATTTACATGTATCATCTTACTTGTTGGAATCACTTATATCAAGACACTCTTGTTGGCATTACTTATATTTCTAGCTGGTCTTGTATTTTGCTACGTGTCTGGATGTGGAATCCATTTAGTACTTCTCAAACAGGGGAAATATCTCAGTAGACATGTAAATATACCCAAAATCTGGAAGCATTTATGCTAGAATCACCCCCTCTGGTCTAATCGAGAAAGATAGCACTCGCTCGTGGAGCACGTGCTAGATGTCGTACATTACCCCTAGCCGTTTACATATCGAAAGTGGTATTTCAAAATATACTAGATAGGAATAGTCTTTCTGGTCTCACTTCACATTGCTGGACTCATTATACGTGTTAAATATTTCCATACTTGTTGGATACATGTTTAGCCTATTTCATTTACTATTTTTTGTTTACATGATTTTATTTACTGTCTCAATTATCTATTTCACTACATGTTCTATGCCATGGTTTAATGATTCCTTTTTATCATGTATCTCATTACTATTACTGTTTTATAGTCTTTATCATATATTAGAACTAATATTAGATATATGCTTCACTCCAATCCTGATTGGATAACATTTTTTTAGACGATGAGTATGAGGCCATGTGTCCAACACATTATGGAGCCCAGGAGACCCAGGGGGCTGACCCTTCAGCACTTTAGTTTAGATATCTAGATGCAGTTAGACCATTTACCCTAGAATGCCCAGATTTGTTTTCGGAACATTATTTGAGATGTATATGTATTATGGATAAGGTGCACTGGGATGTTGGTTTATCTAGACTTGCATTTGAGACTTGAGTCTATATTTGGTTTATGCACTCTTCTCCACAGTGACCTTAGGATTTCCTCTTTTTATATCTTTTGTGCATTATCTTCCTATTAGATCTTGTGATTGAGTATTATTGTTATTATATATCATTGTTCTCTTGGAGTTAGTCATCTGTTGAGATAATTAGTTATAGAGATTGCCTAGACAACTTACTACGTCGATGTTGAGGCGTAGGCTGGGCGTGCATCACGCACTGTGCCCCTATATCCGGGTGCGGGTTATGACACAAACTTGTTCGATGCGGAGCCCGCTTAGACGTGTCGAGGTTAGGTATCAGCTCGTTCGATGCGGAGCTCGCTTGGACGCATCGAGGCATGGAGTTCCTTGGCGTTTTGAGACGTGTGACCGCATTGAAGACTGCATCTATACGAGGCATAATGTATAGACATTGCCTTCTTCAAGTTGGAAGCCTAAGGGCATAAACTTTGGTATTGTGAGAGTCAGTGAGCTTGAGCGATTGTAATCTTGGCCTCGTACCTTTGTAGTCTTTTATTCAATATCAATAAGGGCTTCTTTTGTATACTTGCATTGATTCAACTGTTCTGCCTGGGACTTGTGTGTGAAGACTTCATCGCTAAGCTGCTCAATCGACCGTTTTGGTATCAACTTAAGCTCGTACAACATCACACCCTAGCGAGGATGATCGGTTTCGCGGAACCGGAACATGACAACATGGGTACCAATGTAGATTTATACCTAGCGTGCCCGTACCGAGGTACGACATCTAGGAGGATGGTCGTGTGTCCATGGCACGATATTCCAGATAATTGTAGGGTTATTCAGGTAACTAAAATTAGTTACAAGCATTTAGAGGTAACGACCTCGAGATTGTGCATGCTGGCCACCATGGATACTGTATATCATCCGCATTAGTAGAGTGCATTATTTGACCATTGTTAAATGTCGAGCCAGCCTGTTCCTGTAGGAGAACTAGAAGTGTTATCGATCTACTTAGCACAATGGTCTTACAAGGGACGGGTGCATCATATCTCCTGTTTATACAATATTTGGCTTGGCTAGCCAGTTATGGCCCTATATGAACCTCAACAAATGCACAATTTGAGGATCCTTATATATATATTTCATTACTAGGGTAATCCAGATATCACATAGTAAGTCGTAGGATTGGTTGGCCGACTATTAAAATTGGTTGATTGTGTATTATACCATCTGTTAGTGATTTAGGGACATGGACTGCTGTGATGTGATGGTCCAACCCTTATCCTTGTTTGGTTGTGGGGTTGGACTATTGTGCTATGATGGACTATGGATCGAAGCTATGACACAGAGGATTATAGCCTGACCATAGTTAGATGATGTATTCTATCTCGGAGTAGTATGACACCTATTGTCCTTGTTTGGTGTAGGGGTGCCGTATAGCCTCGATGATAAGGCATACACCTATGATTGTGGCACATGTATTACTTCTGTATTACTTGGGTTTTTGTTTCATTCACTCGTGCTTCATTATAATGTTTGCTATTTGGGTCTGACCCTATTGGTTTTATTTGGCCAAATCTAGAGCCAGATCTCGAGGATCCAGCATTCTTCTTTTGAGTGATGGCACGCACCAGACGGATGGCTGCCAAGGACATGAGTAGGTTTCTTTTTCAGCATACGTATAATATTTTATACTTTGGGGTAGGGGTACAACTCGGACGGGCTAAACCCGAGCCCGATCGGGTAAACTTGTTAATGTGTTGAGTTAGGATTGAAGATACTCGGGTTCGGGCTCAGATTTGGGTTAAAATATTTGAACCCGATCAAAAATCGGATTAGCCTCGGGTTCATATGTCGGGTTACCCGAAGAACTCGAACCTGAAACCCGCCTTATATATATATATATATATATATATATATATATATATATATATATATATATATATATATAAATATATATATATATATATATATATATATATATATATATATATATATATATATATATATATATAATAGTTTCATACTTCTTAAATAAAAAGTTTAAATCCTAAATGTTTTTCCCTACTTTTCAACTCCTTATCTTAAATCATATTTTAATTTGTATTTTTGTAATGAAATACTTGATTGCTATTTGATTATGTGTTTAAGATTACTTTTGTTTAAAACTATTTCAAATATTATATTAGAGCCCGATAAACCCGATGGACCCGACATAACCCGAGTTCAACCTGAGCCAAATCCGATCCTCCGGGCTTGGTCTTGGGCTTCATATGTTGAACCCGAGGTTGGGCCGGGCTTGGGCTCGAGTTAGACTTATGATTCATCAGGTTGGGCTCGGGTTGACCTGAAGCCCGACCCAACCCGCCCGAGTTGCACCCCTAATTTGGGGCATTTTGCCATATACACATGTTTAGCCTGGTATCTCGATATTTCTTTTTTACATGAATGCATGTATTTAGACTAAAGCTGTCTATGATCATGTATATTTGATATTGTGCTAGCTCTTCATTTTGTATAGCAAGCTTCTTGATCATTTTGATAGAGCATCAAAAATGCCTTATTGATTTTATAGAAGCCAAAAAAAATTCTTAATAGAGTGTGCCACGCCATTCATAGATAGTGTGCAGCACTATCTATCAAATGGTGCCATCTATCAAATAGCGCCATGCCACTACGTGTAAATCTTTCTCAAGAAGCTAAATCATCAGTCATAATGACTGAGAGAACAACAGTCGAGGAAATTTCCTCGAGTTCTGAGCGTACGACGCTCAAGGAAGGTTTTATCAGATTCGTAATGATGATAATTGTTAGTCACTTTCTCAGCACCATTATCAACTGTCGTAAAGTGATCAACTCTTCACAGACTCAACACTTAGCGCATTTTACGGTTGGCGCCAATCAACAGAGCGTACCATTCATTAAACTGGTACCAATAAATCATCATCCAGAAGCAGTTAAAAATGATATGGCGTGCATGCCACTAATCTCAAAGAACGTACACATACCACTGCCCATGACTAAGCATCTTTCTTTCACGGAAAGCCACACGTCCCATGCAGTTAAGTTAACCATTTGTGCCAATAGGTGCATCAATACATGGCGCACAAAGTAATACACAAATAAATATATTTTATACTATGCGCCAATCAATGTAACTGCCTGGCAGTTATCTAAAACTCTATAAATAGAGTTCTAAAATTACTTCTCAGCATGATCATTATCTTCTGACGAGAATTCTTGGCACTTCTCCATCGTTTTCACAGCAAGTTCAAGAGCTTTTCTCCTCCGTCATCGCATCGCCCAAGGGATAAAGTGATCGTCTTCAGATCAGATTCCTACAATTGTACTTTCCTAGAATTAAACTTGTACTGAGATCTTTGTATAAGGATTTTTGTACCCTTTCTTTTCTTAGTTTGTATTTAAGTTTTCCTTAGAAAACTTTTGTTTTTGTAAACAAAATGACGACTCTGCTGGGGACGTCTTACTCCTCTGACGAGAAAGTGACAACCCAATGCGATGTTGCGTTGGTCGGCACGACACATGAGACTTTGGTCGTCGAGTTCGACCAAATAGCTTAGGAAGAGATGATTGGTGCTGGGGGTGCCAAGCACGCCACTGCTGCTGCCAAGAACAGGAAAGCGTATGCCATTTGGACTCTGTAGACTACATCCACGCCAACCAATGCTGTCGATGCTCAAAATAAAGGAAAATGCCCAATGGCCATTCTCCACTCTTCTCTAATCCTCGACTCGATGGAAAATACACTTGATTGTACCTCTGCGCCAATTAGTACCTAAACACTTCTGAATAGAAACTCTACGTCTCTTGGGAGAAAAAAATCAAAACGATGCTAAGAATGTGAGTTATGTTCAAAGTTCAACTCCTTCCGCGCATAGACGTCGTGCCAAACGTGCTGTACCCATACGCGTAGAGCAACAAGGCATTCTTCCTACTCCGTGCTAAACTGGTTTGTGCCAGGCTGCTCCACGCCAATTAGGTCTATTCCATGATCTCCCCACCCTGCGTATTCAAGAACTAAACAGAAAAGGCTGAGGGTGTCACAGACTGACAACCAAGTGACTCCAGACACTGATATACGTGCATATCTCAATAGGCACAGATCATAATTTCCTCAATCATGTCATATGGCATGCTAGAAGACTTCGATACAATCTGCGCCAACCACCAGTTTATGTGCAGTGAAGGCTTCTAAGAATAAGAGCCCGCTCGTCTATGCCAATGAACTCAGTACTGTCCTGTACACGCAAGGAACACAAAAGTTTAGGAACAGACATCATATTCCTAATATAATCAGGCAGAGTCTGCCTTCTTTTTTTTTCTTCTTCTTATAATATAACAGATCTCCACGATCTTACCTTACAAAAGTAGAAGATCAAAGACTCACCTCGTGCAATAGTGACTTCATATAACAAACATCACTGTCATGAGGTAGTAATCAAGTGTTGCTGCAAGTCAGCAAAAGGGTCTATGTTCGACCGTTTGAACTACTCTTGCTCTCCTAAGATCCTGATAGACGAGGATGAGTTGATGTTTGCCTCTGTGAATATGACATCTCGTAATACTGGAGGTGGAAGACGCCCGAGGACTTTATATAACAAACATCACTGTCATTCACTTGAGCTACTACTCAAGTGTTGCTATAAGTCAGCAAAACGGTCTGTGTTCTACCGTTTGAATTACTCTCGCTCTCTTAATTTGATTATGATAGATGAAGAATAATTGATGTTTGCCCCTGTCAATATGACATCTCGTAGCACTGGGGGTCGAAGATGCCCGAGGCATAACTCATCACGAACTACGAATCAGCAATTCTGTAATCAAACCCTTGACTCCTCTGAAGGAGTATATCAAAACACACGATCGAGAAGCCAAGATCTCCTCAGTTGGGAGAATCTTCTTGATTCCAACCCTGGGGGTAGCATCTTACTAGACTTTGATAACAACAACGAGGATTCTGACCGAACTATCTTGTCTACCAGCTCATCCTCAATATCAAGAGAAGTGTCCGCTTACATGACCATCGAAGAACAAGACGCTTCTAGTCTTGCTAGCCAAGAACAAAGGATTCTAGATTTGGATGCCAATCTAAAGACCATGACTGACATGGTCACAAGCATGCACGCGGTGATTATGGCACAACATGCTGTTCCACCAGTTGTGAATCCAGTTCCAACTCAAGAACATACAACAGGTTCTGTGCCTATCTATACTGCCCCCGGAGTACAGCCTCTTCTAAATACCACCATCTTAGAAGTCGTACACCTGCAAGCACAGGCTACTCCAAGTCATTCTGATGCTGGGGTGGTACTTACCACGCGGTTCCACATCCCAATTCTACAAATCAACCTGCCCCTCCTCAAATATCAAGGGACCCTCTTGAAGCAGTCAAGCTTCTGCAAAATTAGTTTGAAGCTTTTAAACAGAAAGAGGGATTATAGAAGTTCGAGATCAAACAACCTTACCCTACAGAGTGGAAGGAAGTCCCTTTTCCGCCCAAATATACGCCGTCGACCATAATGCTATTCGACGACAGCACATCTCCGAGTCAATATATCAATCACTTCGAGATGATGATTGATCATCTCGAGCAGAATAGTGCCCTACTTACTAGAGTATTTATTGGATGCTTAGCAGGTATTGCTTATGATTGGTATCAAAGTCTGCCAGATGGTTGTATAACATCCTTCGCAGCCTTGAAACAGATGTTCTTGGAACGATTTTATAAAGGGACATACGACATGACCATGTCCGCCCTTACCAAAATCAAACAAAAGCCTAATGAAACAACCAAACGTTTCATAGAGCACTTCTGATGAGAGGCACTAAGAATACCTCGAGGTACCCGTGACGCTTGACTATAGATACTTGCAAATCAAACTTGTTACCTATAGTCAGTATATGGATTAGACTAACATAATTTCAAGATTGGGGTTCCTTCATTGTAAATACTAGAGTAGCTGAAGACAGTGATGAAAAGTTTAAACAACTAGGCATCCCGATGCCGAATCTTGATAAAGCTAAACATCCTGCTACCAGTGGCGACAATCACCCAAATACTGGCAATGGTAAAGAAACCTTAGCCATTAATGTAGGTCAGCTAGTACCTACACCAATAGCATGTCCACAGAGGACAGCACCGCGATCAAAAAAGAAATATTCTTTCGATGATGACGATGTCATAAGCATCTTCGATTGCTTAATCAATAGCAATAAGCGTCAACTGCCCAAGATCAAGTGGCCAGATGATGTAGGTAAAACTGATAATCCTAAGTATTGTATGTATCACAGGTTTTGGGGTCGTCCAACCAGGGTATGCTACGTACTCAAAGGAAAGATCCAGGAGCTAATTAATGCCAAAGAAATCACACTCTGAAAGGACGAGAAGACGGTGACCGCCAATGTCGTCTCTCTACAATTTGGAGATTTCACTCCTCAGCTAGTCCCTGACGGTGTCATCCAGATACCGAAGGCAACTATGAAAATCGTCAACCTCCCGTCGACACGAAATGACGGTTTGGTACCACTGTCAACAACTAAAGGTAAAATCATGTGGGTTCATCAGACCTAGTCGCCAAATTCGAACAGAAGACATCCGTATCTTCTAACAAATCGAAGAAGTGGGCTAAGTATAAATCATACAACATGACTTTAAGTGAGCATGCCCCACTTGATGGCCGTATTCCCTCCTTGAAGGCTACTTTCATTCCGGCAGGATCCATGCCTTCCGCTTCAGAGACTGCTTCGCCTACGTCAAAAATCAACTATCAACCAGAATTCTATCGATATAGTCAGCAATCTCGTGAGCAGATGCTAAAGATAGGATATGACTTTCGGAAAGCACCATGTTTGAATAATGAAAGGGGTCTGCAGTGCCTCTATCTCTACAAATTCAAGACAATAAGGCTCGTATCGGCCTAGGATTTGGGATAGATCACATGCTATCTCCTCAAAGAAAGAAGTCTTTCAAAGGCTGTAATATAGTTTATCTCTCACCTGCATCAAAAGAAGAAGTCTTAGCCGGTACTAGGTCTGGGAGACTCTGTCACGACCCGCTCTCGAATAATCGGACACGAGTCGGACACGCCCAGCCTACGTTGGGAGATACAACGTAGTAAGCTGTACTAAGTATCTAATATCTCAAGTCACATCATGAAATCATATCACAGCATCTAAACACATGCTAAAAAATATTATAAATCACCATGTCTTTATAATACAAAGTCATCAATTTAAAAGTAAACCTGTATAAAAAGTTCCAACCCATTGCTAATCTCCTCGTAGCCTCCAGGCTAGCTAACTATCAACCCGTCATGTAATCCATAATGCTAGGGTAGAAAGTCTCGACACCTGCAACGTATCCTGTCAGGAAGAGAGTAAAGTACAACCCCGACAAGAAGCACTCAACAAAGTAAACTGAAATGCATGAATAATGGACTACAATATGAACTATGGCATAAGAACCGGAACATAAAACTGTAGTACATGAATAACGATGAAACTATGGTACAATATCCTGAACAATGAACTATACTATTAGTGTAACATGTATTTGAAATAACTATCAGAGTATGTGACCGGCTGGGTAAACAATGAACAAGAGCACATGAATAATGGTACGGCTTAGAGTCCCACGTGCACGATGTGAGACCTAAGCTATTAGTCAATGCCTAGCTAAAATAGGATTGGTCACATATCTGTAGTATTTTCTACCCCAAATGTTCAAGTAAAGAACACCGAACAATGAACGATGAACGGTAAACAATGATCAATGGACAATCGTGTATACAACGTGTCAATATGAGAACATGAAGCAAGACAGAAATACAGAGTAAAGGGTTCGAGTCGGTGTACTTGCCTTTGTCCTTGTAATTCAATTCTGTCTCACAATCTCCACCTAGAGTAGTACAAGAATAGGTAAAAATCTAAATAATGGCATCTATTCATCTATTTGCTAACTAGCTAACCATATACGTCTATACTAGCTAATAAGAAGGTACCTTTGACAAAATTAGTATAGTAGTTAACTATACATACCCTAGCTAGCAAGGGAAAATTTAGTAAATACTACTTAGATGAATTACTATTTTTGAAATATAACACATTAGAATATTAGCTGGCAAAATTATATAAATGATGTTATAACTATATTCTAGTTTTTGGTCAATCTTCATACTAGTAAAAAAAATACCTTAAAATATATTTTAGCCAAATTGTTTCTCTCGAATACTAGCTAGCTATAATCAATATTTATAAAGTCTAAATGTTAGGAAATTATCTTCATAGCAACTGTATACATATATATTTTGGCAATATATTTCTTAAGATATATTTATTTACAAGTTCCTATGATAAAATAATAATATTAATAATCATAATATTAGTAACAATAAGCCAGACTAAGTAATCCATATATTGATAATATTAAAATTTTACTTAATTTAATTTAATCTTAATATAATTTACTAATTTAGAAATTATTATTATATTATTATTACAAAATATTAACCAATATGCTAATTAAACTAATTTATAATACTCAGCCCAGTCCACTAAAAGTATCTACAAAATATGCAAGAATTGAATTGAAATGTACTGATTTTTGAAAGAATGGAATGGGCTTACAGCCCTACCCAATAAACTCTCAATAAATCCATCTTCCTAACAAAGCAAACAAACCACACCTGACTTGGAGCCCGGCCCAAAAGAACTTAGGTTTTAGAACCCATGGTTCTCTCTCCACTCTGGAGAGAACCAATCCAGTTGAAAAAATAGGAAAAAGAAAATAAGGGGAAGGAGGAGGCGGAGAGTCACCTGAGATCGGTGGCGCTCGACGCAGCTCGAGAATTCCGGCGCTGCGGTGCTTCCCACGAGTATACGACGGATCGGTATCAGTAAGTTGGTTCTCGGTTGGTGGCGTAGTCATGGTGGTGATGATCGGAACTGATGGAGACGACGGCTTCCGACCAGATAGTAGGGAGCTCGATGGAGGGAATGGCCGAATCTGAGCTTGATCCGGCGATGGATGGCTCAGATCTGGCCGAAACAGCGATCGAAGGCGAACCTGGTAGCCACAACAAAGAAGAGGGCCAGCGAGTCACCACAGTCGTGACAGCAACGACCCCAGATTCGAAGGCCACCGGCACGGTAGCACAACTCAGGTGAGGTGGGGATGTTTATGGTCACTATGGTTGTGATTTTGGTGGTTGAAAGTGGTTGGGATGGCTGGGTACTCATGAAGTTTATGAGGAGGCCGAGTGGTGAGGAGAGCGTCACCTGACGTTGAGGCATGGCGGCGATGTTGACCATTCCGGTGACTCAGAGAAGTATGGCGTCTAGTCTAGAGTCGGTGATGACTGCCAGTAGCACACGAACCCAGAGGCGGTGCTCGAATCTTGTGAGCGGTCACGACGGTGAACAGAGTCGGTGGCGACCGATCTAGTCGTCGACGGTTCGCAGCATGAAGGCCAACCAAGCTGGTAGTGATGGTGACGATGTGTTGTCAATGGAAATGGTAGAGGAATCGGCCAGACTCGGCCAATGGCGACGACAGTCCAGTGAGAACAGGCGGCATGAGATGATGGTGTTATCGAATTAAAACTGTTCAGTGAAGCAGAAGGAAGAGGGGGATTTGAATTAGTTTCTAACAGAATGTTAGAAGAGTATTAAAAGAAGAGTGGAGTGTGCTCCAAGCATGGAAAATTTGTAAATCCCAATAGATCTAGGGGGATATCAAAGACCCTTCTAACGAACCCATAACTACTCTCCAACTAACTATCAGCCAATTTCTAACTAATTCATAACCAATTAATTAGTAACTTAAACAAACAATTAGGACTATTTGATTCACTTAACTTCTACTGCTCTCTACTCTTTAAGCTTAACTAACTTATTTCTAAACCTATATTAGTTCCATCCATAGTACTATACATACATTCATTAGTTGGAAACAAAATGGAATGCACTGAAGATTACTTAGGCTATCAATCCATTATCCAAATCTATTTGTATATACATACTAGTACGTATACAAATTGCTAGCTTATTCAAATATATTTGTACAATGATTAACTAAGCAACCCTAGGATTGATATATGTAAACATAATATAAGGAGCCATAAGACACCAGCACTTAATTTTATTAGTTGGAAAAGAAATTCCTAAATGAAACTTAACTCAAATTTTCCAAAATCTAGATTTTTTGAATCGAGGTAGTTACAGACTCTATTTCAAAGACTACCCAGAAAGTCAGGAGAACGAAGTTGTCGCTCCTCCTTCTTCTACTCCTAATGCTCTTCCTACATCAGCTCTTCCAGCTGATTCGAGCTCTACCAAGTCGCAGCAGTTGATAAAGGCAAGCAGTAGTTTTGCTTCGACAAGAACCTAAAAAAGACTCCAATATAAGGTCTTTAAAAGCCGTATAACTTTGACATATTGGATCAACTGGCCAATACTCCAGCAAGATTGTCAATCTTTGAGCTCCTTCGTCTCTCGAAGGAAACTCGAGAAACGTTAAGTGAAGCTATGATGCAAGCCGATGTTTGTCTTGCACATCTTAAGATGTTGGATGAAGAGCCTGTGGCATGTCCCCAATGTCATAGTATGATGAAAATAATTCCAAACATCACCTTCACCCCGGATGATATACTGCTGGAGGACAAGTGATACGACCGACCTCTTTCCTTTACGGGGTATGTCGACACAATAAAGGTAAATCGCATTCTTTTTGATCCAAGATCTGCACTCAGCATAATCCTGAAAACTCTGTCGAATTCCATAAAGATCCCAGTCCATAGCCTCTCAGCGATAGTTACAACTATTCTCAGGTTCAATTCTGGAAAGAGTAAACCACTGGGAAAGATTCTCTTAAGAGTCCAAATCAACGATCTTCGTACAAAAGTCACCTGTTATGTGATTGACTGTCATGTCTCCTATAACATACTGTTAGGGAGACCTTGGTTGCATGAGCATAATATTATGCCGTCTACTCTCCATCAGTGGTTTAAGTACATGGATGCTAATGGGGATATCAAAAAGAAAGTTGCTGACCTCAATCCTTTTTGAGGCATCGAGGCCTACTATACAGACTCCAAATGTACAAAAAAGAGTACATGAAGGTTGTGTTGCCTATGGACACATAATGAGACCAAAATGACAACCCAGATGAGGTCTTAGTGATTCCAGTCAAATGGCGTACTTCTCGCCCTTCATCATCTCAAATGTTAACTATCAATCTCGCACCTTCTACTAAAAAGTGGAACAAAGGGAGCTCACCTCTTCTGAGCCTCTTGTTATTGACCTTTGTCGTAACAAGCCTTCTACTTCTTTTTCTCCTCCTCTTGTTATCAACCTGGCGATGTCTTCAGCCAAGGTTGAAAATGTTGTTGTAACTGTTGAAGTAGAGAAATATATCAATGAAGCAGTGTCTCCTTTGTAGTATATTGATGTCAATTTTTATGCACAGTGTTACTTAGAAATTTTGGATAATTTCGAACCTCTCACCTTTGGAGAAATTCAACCCTTCCAGGATGAAATAGTATTTGAACCTGTACAAAACTCATTCTTCGTAGTCCCTCCTCGAAACAATGACGAGCATCTAATTCTCTTCAATAGAGAATGTAACCAAAGAGCTATACTCGACAATGATTCTAAAAATGATGATTGTAGAAGAATACAACTACGTCGTTATAGTCAACAATCCAAGAACATTATTCGAAAAATGGGTTACAATTTTAGGTCTAGACTTAATGAAGGTAAAGGTAGACGAACTCCTATTCGACTACCCACCCCGAAAGGAAGGTCATCAAAGTATTATAATAAGACTAGACGTGGGTTAGGCTACACTACGCCGATCACAACCCCAGACAGATCTGAGTTAGACGAAGAAATACGATCTCACTCTTCCGATTTCTCCTCATAGGATTCAGATACCAGCATAGGGGATATCCATCGAGGGACTCTATCTGTCAATATGGTGACAACTGGATTTCCAGAAGACGATAATGACTTTATCGGGACTTATAAGAACAAGTCTTGGGCACAAAGGATGGATACTTAATGGAAACTTCACATCGAATAGCATGAACCACCCACTGAGGATGAACTGATCCAGATCGACGTTGGAGACAAAACTTCTCCAAGGCCTATCTTCTTCAGTAAAAGCCTTCTTGACGCAGACTAACAAGAATTGATCCAGCTTATTAAAGAGTACATTGACATGTTCGCCTGGAGCTATAAGGATATGCCAGGACTAGATCCACCGATCGCTACTCATAAGCTCAATATTTTGTTAAATGCTAAGCCTGTTAAACAGCAACAGTAACGATTCCGACCTGACATGATGGGCGCTATAGAAGCTGAAGTCAAAAAGCTCATCGCCTGCGGCTTTGTTAGGGAGGAACAACATCCCGACTGGATGGCTAATGTCGTTCCGGTTATGAAGAAAACAAGAAAAGTTCGAGTCTGTATCGACTTCAGAGACCTCAACGCAGCTTATCCCAAAGACGAGTTTCCTCTCCCAATCATCGATGTCATGATCAACGACACCCACGGGTTCGAACGAGTATCTTTTATTGACGAATTCTCTGGTTATAATCAGATCAAGTTAAATCTAGAAGACGAAAAGCATACTCTTTCCATACTCCTCTGGGAGTCTACTGCTATACAATCATGTCGTTCGGTCTTAAGAATGCTGGTGCCACCTATCAGCGGGCCATGAGCACTATTTTTTGTAAACATTTATAAAAAATAGTCGAATGTTATGTCGACGATATTGCTGTTAAGAGTCATTTAAAGGAAGATCACATACAAGACCTAAAGGCTATCTTCGATGTAATGCGTCAACATTAACTCAAGATGATTTCCACTAAATCATTCCTAGGTGTCTCTAGTGGCAAATTTCTCAGATTAGTTATTACCTCTAAGCGTATACACGTTGTCCCTGATAAAGTCAAAGCCATTCGAGAGATGCGTCCTCCATACAACCTAAAAGGGCTACGAAGATTCCAAGGACGACTTGCCTATACCAGGAGATTCATCTCAAATCTCTCTTGACTTTGCAGATCGTTCACTCAATTAATGAATAAATGTGTATCTTTCATTTGGACTAATGAATGTCAACAAGCATTTGAGGACATTGAGCGGTACTTGATGAACCCTCCAGTCCTAGTTCCTTTGATCACATGAATACCCTTACTAATGTACGTTCGAGCAATGGATTATTCTCTCGGTGCCCTCCTAGCCCAAAAGAACAATGAAGGCCATGAGCAAGCAATCTACTATATTGTAACCACCACTTTCCTGGAACATGAGTGTTTTTGACTATTCCTAATTCTTGATATTATGATGATTTCAAATTATATTTTGAATAATAAATTATTTTACAAAATTAAACTTATATTTTTGGTTAATTATCTATAATATTAGAATAATGCATATGTTTTATTTTGAATTGACTAGTGTTTAGCCCTTAGCTAGAATAGTGGTTAGTGATCCTAGAGGACCCAAACAACTTGACATAACCACGCAACAAGATGAATAGTACTAGCCTAATTGAACTTTGGTTAGCCTCTAGCTAGACTAGCAATATTAATTAGGAAGCTTGTCTAAACACCTAACTAGGAGGAGGAGTTTAATCCCTAATCTTGTCATGACTAAGAGAAGGGCCTAGTAGACATTTTTCTTTAGCCATAACCCTAAATTAAACCTATTATGGCATCCCATACCTCTATTTAAGCCCCACTTCATCTTTTTTCTCCTCATTTCACTCCAATCCCTAACCCTAATTAGAAACTTCTTCTCCAATTGTTTCTACCACCAAATTTTCTTTAAATTGACCCAAATTGGTCTCATTTTCTTCCCCTTGGTGGGGAGAAGGCTCCATTGGCAAGCTTAGAGGGATTGGAGCACTTAGAGCTTGAAGGGATTCTAGATCTAAGAGATTTTGCATTGGAAATCTTCCAATTGGTACAAGCTTTCTAACCCATTATTTTTCATCAAATTAGTTAGATGCATCAATTAGGGACCCCATGCATTAGGTTTGCCATGGAGAAAAGTTTTGACTCTTCTTCCTCTCTTTTGGAGACTTTCTTTTTTGTGTTTTGACCCATTTTGGGAGAAATCTGAGAATAAGATTTCTAGGGTTTGTGCACAGGTTTGTTAGGATCTAATTGTGATCTAGAACATGTGGGTGAGTTTCTGGTCAAGTTTGAATCTATTTGGAGTGCGTATCATGGACGTGTCCGATATGCACGCCAAGTGTTTGAGATAATGATCATGAGAGCATCTATGCTCTAAATTTCAGATTTGAATATTGTTTTGGGTTTGCATTGCTAGAAGTTATCTATGGTATGTCTATCTAAGGATTTAAAGGAGTTTTAGTGTGTTGATTATTGCTTGGAAAAAATATTTAATGTGTAGGCTATACAATCTTGATTCAGTCCCTCACTTAGATTCAGTTCATTTTTTTACTTGGGTTTAGTCACCCTTAGGTCAGTCCATTTCAGTAGCAGCCCACATCCTTGCATTGGTCATTGTTATGAGTCGAGATTAGGCTATTTCATGTATCAGTTAAGACATTATGTTCAAACTTTGTTAGTATTAAGTTTTAGTCTTGATATTAGTTCTGTCCAAATTACAACTTGCCCAGTTCCCATTCTTACTCACAGTGATCAGTCCCGTATGTATCAGTCATGAGAAGAGGAAAAGGGGCTTGAGTATGGTTGAGTCCTTTGCTGGATATTTTAGTACCCATCCTATATAGAGCCATCATCATACATTTGACCTATTGAATGTATAGTACCTAGAGGCCCATGTTTTAGTCTTGACCCACCTCTGTAGCATTTCATGTTAAGGGATTCAGGTACCTTAATGTATTGGCTTACCTATCTAATTTCATTCACATACTTAATATCAACCTCTTTAAGTATCAGTCTCCATTCACTTTGTGTTAAGTCCCCTGCTCTAGCTCATGTTCAGATAGTACAATATGGTAGTCCATAGTTATGAGGCTCGAGTTAGCTTTAAGTCTAGGCCTAGTACATGATAAGTTCAACCCACTCATTGTTATGTTTGAGATACTTAACAAGGTTTAGTCCCTACCTTGGTATTGGTTCAGTCACTCCTTTTATGTCCAGATATCATATGATTAGCCCACTGTTTTGTTTTAAGTCCAGTTTTTTGGACTGAGTGTACAGTCCCAGATTAACACTGTACAGTCCAGTTATTGGTTGATTAATCAACTGATACTATTTGATTATTAGTCCTTATCTATCACATAGGTTCTATTTTGCATATTTTAGTGCTTATCGGTCCCATCTCCATTATCAGTTCACTATCCATGATGTATCAGTCCATTCGTGCCTCATTTTATTCTGTCCCCATTTTTTTATTTGTTCTGTCCTACAGTTTATGATCAGTCATCATATTATGTACAATATACTATTTATATTTGGGTTCAGTCTTTGGGTAGGTTAAGGTCAGCCTCTAAATTACTTTTGTTTAGTTGCTAATTATTCACACCAGTTAGGATCGATTTGCAGCCCTTTGTTAGAAGACACCAATCCTTAACTTACCTTGTTCAATTTTTAGTTATATTAATACCTGCTAGATTATCTTGCTCATTCCTAGATGCATATACTCTATCCTAATTTATCCATGTTCAGTAACTTAATGATCTAGTCCCTATTTTCTATTGTTTAGTCCAATGCTTTATAAGCTTAGCAGTAATTGGTATATGGATAGGGGGTTGTGCCGTGCTTGGGAGTGGCATCATATGCCATTAGAATTGGAAGAGTAGGAGATGCTGCCTTCTTTGTACAAAGCAGTGGCAGCAAGCCACTTGGCCAGGGCACTGAAAGTCAGTATGGGTTAGCAGTAGGCCATAGGCCCGTGTAAGGGGTTGACCACTGCATTTGGGTAGGTTAGGTATGCCATGACTGGCCAGAGCATGTGTGGCGATAGTTAAATATGATATGTTAGAGTGTACCATTGGGTGTTGTCTGTATAGGAGTTAAGGGTAAGTCAGTAGGTATGTAAAAATGTTAGAGAGTGTTTATGTTAGTGCCAGTGTATAGGGGTCTAAGGTTAGACAGTATAGGGAAAAGGGGGTTCCAGGTTTGGGGGTTCAAGTTGAGAAGAATGGAGTGTATATTAGTGAAAGGGGGGGGGAGGCATTAGAGCCTATGTGAATAGACAGTTGAGTGATAGTGTGAGTACACCATGTGTGCCCAGTTGGAGCAGACATGAATGTGCATCATATAAAAGTGGTTGAGCCTAGAGTATAGATATCTTATATATATATATTAGGATATTGATACATATGATATACATGGACATTCTTCTATATACATGGTATGTATATATAGGAATGTTAGGTAAGGGAATATGGGTAAGGTATTGGGCATTGACAAGTGTGTCTGGTAATGATTTTGGGTTAGGTATTTAGTATCTAAGTAAGTGATGCAAGGATAGGCGTAGCCTATTGGATAGGAAAATTGAGTTTACCTATGAGTTTAAGGTAGTAGGTAGTTTAAGGTAGTAGGATTACATATATATATATATATATATATATATATATATATATATATATATATATATATATATATATATATATATATATATATATGTGTGTGTGTGTGTGTGTGTGTGTGTGTGTGTGTGTGTTAGAGCATAGGTAATATATATATATATATATATATATATATATATATATATATATATATATATATATATATATATATGTGTGTGTGTGTGTGTGTGTGTGTGTGTGTGTGTGTGTGTGTGTGTGTTAGAGCATAGGGTAAAACCTAGGTATGACCTAAAATTGACTAGTTTGACTAGGGTTGACCTAATTTAACTTGTACTGACCTACAAAAGGCCTAGAAGCATGTAATTAAAGCAATTAAATACACAGTTTACTCTAGAACAGAAAATAACTCTATAATCTCATACTTAGGTTTGTGTGACATTACTTTGGGCATCGATCCACAATTACTGCTCAAGACGACATGTGAATACATTATCTGATAGTTTTCATTTATTTGATGATTATTATGATTCATCTTCCAGTATAGAATTATTTGATTCTCTGACTGGAAATACCTACATGCATCATTTACTTTCTGGCTAGACTTGTACTCAATTTACGTGTCGGAATATTGGTTCACTTGTACTAGTTGGGCGGAGAATACTCGAGTAGACATGTAAATATTCCCAATCATACTGGAATGACCCCTACTGGTCTAATCTGGAAAGATAGCCATCGCACGCTTGCCAATCGTACGATGTGCCGTATTTATCCCATAGTCGTTTACACGTCGAAAACGGTATTTCAAAACACACTGATTTAGTGTCTTTTACTGGATTCACATTTGACTCACAATATACTGGCTGGACTCACGTCACACCTATTCTGGCCTAGTTATCTTTATTTACAGTCTTCATTAGCATGTTCTTCTGATTCATCGTATTTACTTTCATTATACTTTAGTTAACTGCTGTTCTATTTTTTTTGCTGTATCACTCTTTCCATGTTCATCAAGTATTACTTACTATAACTGTTTTATAGTATTTGTCATTTATTTGGAACTGCTAGAGAAGATGTGCTCATTCCATCGTGACTGGATATATTTTTCAGATGATTGCTCAGGGGATCTATATCCCACATACTACGGGTCTGGGGAGGGGTTAGCGACCATGGGTCCGAATTCTTAGGAGTGATTACTGAGATATTTAGTTACTAGTTTTTGCTCGTGTTAGATTCTCTGTTAGAACTTTACATGTAAATATAATAAAGATTTAGTTATTGTATTTGAGACTTAGATTTTGGATATTGTATTAGATGTTGTTGATGGTTGAGACTTTGTAGTTATTTAGACTTCTTTGATATCTTATCGTGCTTTAGATTATGATTGAGTATTTACCATATTATTGTACTTTATCGTCCATTTTGGAGTTGAGATCTCTGACATGTACACTTTATTATTGTGTGAGATAGATAGTTTGTGATATAGACAACGTTCTACCGCCGGTACTGCGACATAAGCTGGGTGCTGTCATGCACTCGTGCCCCTATGCCGGGTGTGGGTCGTGGCACATTTTTAGTAGTGGCCTATGCATGTCAAGATTTGTAATTTATACAATGTCGTGGTAGAACGACGGATTAGTTGTACTGCTGCGAGCCTGCGATAGTAGATAAGAAATAGGCTATAGGATGGGAGGTTACTCAATCAAAACTAGGAATTCCAAATGATTTGAATCTACTGACATTTGTTCAAATCTGAATAATCTAATTTCATACATGTCCTTCTTTGATAATACCGTCCTTGCTCCGTTATTGACTTCTTCTTTGATTTGTTTTCTGGATGCCGTCGAAGACTCGATCACACCGTTCTGTCCTAGAGACTTCTACTGAGAGGTCTGCTACCTCTCGTCCGGTTCAGCAGGCAGTTAGGACTGCTCCACTCCTCACATCTGCTCGTGTGGGAGTATCAACTAATTTTGGGGGTCCTCATCTACCTGTTCCGAGGATAACCCCAGTTATTCCTGATATTCTTCAGCCTCCACCACCACCTCCTGCTCCGGTAGATGTCGTACAACTGTTTGCACTTTTTAGAGAGCTGATGGACGCTCAGTGCCGTCAGTTAGACGACATGAGGCACGACATTGAGAATGCTCACCAAATGATGATGGCGGCAGTTGAGAATGTGACTCAAGTCCAGCCACCTGGAGGTCAGGTTCAGCATCCGAGGCCGAACACTATTATCGACTTTCAGAAGATACGGCACAGGGATTTATGCGGTACTGAGGGTATATTGTATGTAGACAACTAGATTGAGCATATCGAAGGAATTTGACGTCTGGTACAGACTCCAGACAGTCTATAAATTGAGGCGGTGGACAATAAGATGTTCAACCTTGCCTTGGCATGGTATCACACCGATCCGAGGGTCGGAGTTGAGGGCAGACTTGGGAGGCTTTCAAGAAGCTTTTAAAGAAGCTTTTCAAGGAGAAGTTTTCCCAGATGTGGCTCTTAGTACCTTGGAGAGCTAGTTCGAGGGCCTTGTCCGGGGGAACATGACAGTGGAAGAGTACGCTGGAGAGTTCTGCCATCTGGAAAAATTTATGGATGGGCTGAGTGATGCAGCGAAGACGAGGACGTTTCGCAAGGGCTTGATTAATGAGGTCAAGTCATTGACCAAGAGTGACCGCGATGCTACTTTTGAACAGATTTTGGCGGGTATACTGGCAGCTGAGGATGACTTGGAGCTCAAGTCCAAGAGCGACAAGGAAGATTCAGGAGGTGCGAGCGGTAGTACGAAGCGTTCCTATGTACAGAAGGCAGTATACTAGTCCCAGCAGTTGTTGGCACCAACTAGAGCTCATGTTCAGTAGGTACAGCATCAGCCTCGGGGAGAGGACCAGAGGGTGTCCATTTGTGCCTACTACAGGAAGCCGGGACACACTTAGGATGTTTATAGGAGAAGGCTGAAGGTGTTTCTGTTTTGTGGATCCGCAGCTCACCAAATAAAGGATTGCCCTACCGCACCTCCATTTGGCAGAGCACAGAGTCAGAGAGAGAGAGAGAGAGAGCTAGGCCACCTTTGGTGCAACATCATGTCTCACACCATCAGAGGGACATACCCAGAGGGGTAGAGCTTTTGCGTTGATGGTCGAGGAGGCCGACGCTACGGGTGACGGGTTAGCAGGTCTGTCTTTTCCTGTTCTTCCTCCTATCTTTTTCATCTTAATTGTGTGATTCTATTAGTACCTGTTGGAAGTTTTGTATTGGGATAGATAGTGTAGTGACCCCATTTGAGACTGTGAAATCACGATCAGTAGGACCATGATCTTGCGTGTTGTTAGATAGAAATTTCTTGACCGTGATCTTGCGTGTAGTGACCCCATTTATTATGTTTGTTTGATCATATTTGATTATTTTGTAACTTGAGACCTTGTTTGTGTTTAGGTCGAAGACATGGTTTTTCTGAGGATATCTCTGACTCATGGTACTATACATTTTGGTGGAGGTGGGAAGCTTAGCCCGCGCTTCATCGGACCTTTCATAATCAGCGGGAGAGTCAGTGACGTGGCATACAGGCTAGCCTTTCCACCTGCACTAGTGGGTGTCCACAACGTATTCCATGTATCACAGTTGAGACGGTACGTGGCTGATCCTAGCCATGTACTTGACCATTCGGAGATTGAGGTGGGGCCTACTCTCAGTTATCCAGAACAGCCAGTGGAGATTATGGATCACCGAGAGAAGGTACTGAGAAACCAGGTGATACCCTTGGTTCGCATTGCATGGAGGCATCATTCTCCAGGAGAGTCTACCTGGGAGAGGGAGGATGAGATGCGCGAGCGATACCCATATCTTTTTGGACCTTGAGGTATGATTGTCTATCCTTCTCATCAGTTTAGTTTCGTCTTTAATTTCAAGGACGAAATTCTTCTAAGGCGGATAGATTTATCACTACCACATTTTAGCTTGAGGGTATTTTGGTCATTTTGTAAATTTTGAATTTATTTTTGAATTATTGAATTGATGATTGTTATTTTTGACTTTTGCTAGCTGAGACTTTGAAGACTATCCTAGATGTTGACTCTAGCTATGGTGACTTGTTAGCATGGTGGGACCCTAGTCTAACTTAAGTCAACCCAAGTTAAGTCACTTAGAATCAAGTTTCAAATAGGAGGATAAATGATTAGGTTCATAGGCTTTTGACTTGAGAAGTGATTTCCATTACCAACGAAACTTGGTCGAAGCCCATTAGCTAAAACCCTAACCCTAATTTTTTCCTCTATGGCCGGCCACATAGGGATCCCAATCCTATATAATATCTCTTCCTATTGTTTTTGCCTCTTTTTTTTATCAAACCAACTTTTAAAAAAGGAAAGGTATTGTCATTCTTCCCCAATCCTTAACTATTCCATTTTAATTTCTTTTTGACTCTAGTTTCTTGCATTAGAGTCTAATCCTACTCTATTTTCTGTTCATGGAGAGAAATATCAGTTTTGGTACAATTTGGATATTTTGGCTAGCAAGGAGAATCATTCTAATTGGGACTTTTTCTTGTCAATGACACACTATAGGTAAACCCTCTAAATTGTGTTTAATTTCTGATTTCTTTGCATATTAGCCTAGATCTAGGTGTCCCCTAGCTGTGGTGTATAATTTGTGTAAGTTTACATTGATTTCGTGTCCGTATCGGACACGTATCAAAACCTAGTTCTTGGTGTTTGTGAAAATGTCTCAATTGATTTTATTTTGATATTTTTGAAAAGTGTTTGAATGAAAATGTTGATCTATATATGTACTTTAATTTCCTCTATGACTGAGTGTAATTTGAACCGTGTCCGTGTCCAAACAGGACACGTACACGCGTACTGCACATGCGCGGGCAGTGTCCTGCTGCCCGACTGTGAGTGCTCTTCGCACAGGACACGAGGACACGAGAAATTTAGGGACGATGTTGGGGCAATGTCTGTCATCACCCTCCCAAAATTTGGGATCATATGGTGCAGTACACAGGAAGTAATCGGACCCGCACTGGACACGCGCTGTGCGCGCACTGTCACATAACATGCACTGATACGGGTCTCGTAACCATTGTGGACACATTGGGGACACGTTATAGGCTGTCTAGGGTGTAGCCCTATCCCAGGCGAACCCCTAGGCACGAGCACGTGTCTTGGTTTGTACTGTGTCGTGTCTACGAATGGGTTGAATACGTGTACGAGACTGTGCACTGGGTTGTGTGGCTCGTGTGTTGGAATGGTCTTGGACACGTTTGTGTCAAGTTTTTGGACACCAGGACACACCAATGACACACTCACATGTGACACTTCATTTACCAACCCTTTAATTCAATTATTAACTGTATTTCGAATTCAAATTTGTGATTTTCCCAATTTCCTGATACTAGGTATTGATTTTCAAAATTCTGAGATTTAAACTTGTGTTTACCGATTTTTGAATGAATAAATCATTATATTTAATCCCATATCATGTCTGAGAATTAAACTACATGTTATGTTTCATGTTGGCTAGGTGTTTGGATTTTCGAATTCCTATTTGGCTGT